>JAQHUG010000146.1:4495469-4543413 GCA_028555095.1 Dicrostonyx torquatus | reverse complement strand
CTCCAACAAGACCACACCTACCCCAACAAGGTCACACCTCCTAGTAGTGCCACTCCCATTGAGATTATGGGGCCAACTACACCCCAACTACCGCAGCTGAGCAAAGATTTGCCTATTAGTCAGGGCTCTAGAGGAACAGAACTGGTAGAATGAGTGTATATTAAACAGGGGCTTCATCAGATTGGCTTACCCAAGGCACACCGGGGAGTCAGCAATGGCTGCCAGCACATGAGGAGGCAGAGAAGCAGGGAGTTGCTGAGCCCATGGGTATGCAAGCCTCAGCGGCTCCAATCTGGCCCTGGAGGATCTATAGAGACGTGCTGGCCTTCAGTGCGGCAGCGGCGAGGGCAGTAGCAGGGTAGAGGCACTCACCAGTAAGAAGAGGTAATCCAGGGAGACAACTCTCCACTGGGCCACTGGCTTCAGTAGTGCCCACTCTGGGGGAGGTCTTCTATCTTCGGTTAACCCTTTCTGGAGACATCCCAGATTCACCCACTGGTGTGACTCCTGGCCATTTCAGATTCTACCTGGCTGACAATTGAGAGTCATCATCACAGAGGGTCTGAGTTGTCTCTGACTGGGCACTGTGGTTTAGGATTTCAGCTAGCAGTCCAGAACTCTTTGTTTTTGTTTTTGGTTTTTGAGACAGGATTTCTCTGTGTAGCCCTGGCTGTCCTGGAACTCACTCTGTACCCAGTCTGGCCTCAAACTCACAGAGATCTGCCTGCCTCTGCCTCTCGAGTGCTGGGGTTAAAGGCATGCACCACCATCGCCTTTAGAAGTCTTTATAGGACAGAGAAAAAGATCACCTTCCCTGCACCAACCAGGGGCAAATCTCAGCCCTTAGCACTTTCCCTCTGTCTGGGGACCCGATGATGACATCAAGCCACTGCTGTCTCCTGCAGAGGAGCGGTCTGAGGGTCCCTTCCATGGGCCTCCTTGACACTGGCCGTGTAGACTGGCTGTCCGGAACCTGGGCTGCTGCGATAGGGACATGTGGGAAGTCTGCAAGACTGGCCCACTGAGACCCCTTCTCACGGTTTCTCTAATATCCGGATCACCTTGGGGTGACCTGGGACCAAGGATTCTTCTGGTCTCTGGTGTCTTCCTGTCCCATGATAGAAGGCTGTGTTTATTCAGTGGGGTTGGCTCTAGGTTAGGAGTGGGGTGCTTCTCAGTAATCATTCCACTGGAGTGCAGGATGGGATTGTGTATGTTATATGTGCATGTGCAGGCCTAGGGCAGGTTTACACACACACACACACACACACACACACACACACACACTTCACAATCCCTCCTGGCAACACCTATTCTGATCAAGGAAAAAGACTGAGGCCAAAGGAAGAAAGAAGTCTGCAACCATGGTGCCCGAGGATGAGGCTGGCTTCATGGGATGCTCTTCTCCAGTGCAGCCAGGCAGGCAGAGGCCATGTTTTCCAGGTCTGACTCTACCCGGATAGCCGCTGACCTTCTCTACAGTACTCGACCAGAGAGCCGGGCATGCCCAAGCCCTTACATTCTACTTCTGAGTCAGCCAAGGCCAGAGGACAAGAAGGAGGAGGGAGGCAGCCCACTAAGGAGGAGGAGGGAGGCAGCCCATCAAGGAGCAATTCTGAAAATCTTTGGATTGTCTGAACCAGTTTTGAGATTGCCAGTTTTCAACCCTCCCCTCGAAGTGACGGATCTTTTTTACAAGGGGACCAAAGGCCCAGACGCGGGGCGGGAGCTAGTCCTTGTCCCATATCAAGACAGACACAGAGCTAAAGACAGAACCTGACCTCGGTTGGCCCTTCAAACTACCCCACCCTTCTTTTGGTATTTGCGCCAAGGTGGCCTGCGAATCTCTGTTTCCATAATCTGCTGTGGAATTTCCCCATCCCAGGCTGCCGTGCCTCCAAGCTGTGAATAGATGGGATGCTACTGCCTTCCTGTGGCCAAATCGAGGAAGTTCAGCTAAGGTGTGGTTAAGAAAAGCAGTAATTGTTCAGCAGGCCAAGCTGGGATGGGGTACCCCTCCCCTGCCCGCCCCGTGAGCCAAACTGACCTTGTGTGCAGACCAGGGTTTGAACCCCACAATGCCCCAGCGATGTGTGACACTTAGAGGAGTGTCGTTTCTTTTCCGAGCCTCAGTTTCTCCAATCAAACGCAGGCTTTCTGTGATAGTGTTAGCAGGTCCTACACAGGGGAAGCTGACCAGGCTGTCCTGCACCACACCTTCCGTCAGAGCGGACTGGGTGCTAGTAATGCCCTGGGTTCTCTGCCTGCTGCTGTGCTGTCTCTTCTGGTCCTGACACCGGCTAGCACGCAGGTCCCTGCGACCTGCTCATGAGTTGGGCATGAGTTCAGGGCCCTGCCCTGGGCACGTGGCTATGACGAGAGCTCAGGGACCGGGGCTGGGTAGGCACCTGCCTAGCTTCCCACTGTGTCCGGGGATGCATGGCTTGATCCAAAGGGCTTCGGACTCCAACTCAGGCAGGTCAGGGTGATGTTTAGAAAGCAATGTTGCGGTGGGTGTCTGTCCTGCCCAGCCCTTGGGAGGTGGCAGTTGCCACTGTCCCACAGGAACAGGTCCTGCTGCCTGTCTCAGCTTCACTCAGTCGGAGGGACCCGTTTGCACCCACAGCCAGAAGAATGTTTTGACCTTCATCTCTCAAAGATAGGTCATCTTGGGACCACTGGGGTCTGTGCGTCTCCACGCTGGTGAAGCGAGGTAGGCGGAAAGGGTTAATGACACTTTTACACTGTGCAGCGTGTCCTTTCACTCTGCAGGAGGGAAAACTGAGGCCAGGCAGAGATGGCTATTCCTGGATGTCAGGTTTTTACAGTAGGGTCCCTTGCTCATGGAGTCTTTGGGATGAGGATGGAGATGAGGAACGTGGTCCCAGAGGAAAGTTTTGAAGACCCAGTGTTCTGCTCGTTGTCCCCTAGTGACCTCTCAAAGGAGCTCAGTTCAACCCTGGCATTGACTGTGACAGGCTGGAGCCAGCTTCCAGAGAAACAGCTGCTCCAGGGGCCGATTTTTTAATTTAAAATAAAACAATATTTTATTATTATGGAGGTGAGTGCAGTATGGTGGTGTGGTGGCATGGTGGTGTGATGGTGTGATGTGTGACGGTGTGGTGGTGTGATGGTGTGGTGGTGTGATGTGTGATGATGTGGTGGTGTAATGTGGTGTGGTGTGGTGGTGTGATGATGTGATTGTGTGGTGGTGGGTGGTGTGATTGTGTGGTGGTGGGTGGTGTGGTGGTGTGATGTGTGATGTGTGATGGTGTAGTGATGTGACAATGCGATGGTATGATGTATGACGGTGTGGTAGTGTGATGTGTGATGATGTGGTGGTGTGGTGGTGTGATGTGTGA
Organism: Dicrostonyx torquatus; assembly: GCA_028555095.1. Lineage (NCBI taxonomy): Eukaryota > Metazoa > Chordata > Mammalia > Rodentia > Cricetidae > Dicrostonyx > Dicrostonyx torquatus. Next base: position 4,540,051 of record JAQHUG010000146.1, on the reverse strand, counting down.
TGATGTGGTGGTGTGGTGTTGTGATGTGTGATGGTGTGATGGTGTAGTGGTGTGACAATGCGATGGTATGATGTATTATGGTGTGGTGGTGTGATGTGTGATGATGTGGTGGTGTGGTGGTGTGATATATGATGGTGTGATGGTGTGATGTGTGATGGTGTGATGTGGTATGGTGTGATGGTGTGGTGGTGTGATGTGGTGTGGTGTGATGGTGTGGTGTGATGGTGTGATGTGTGATGGTGTGGTGGTGTGATGGTGTAGTGGTGTGACGATGCAATGGTATGATGTATGACGGTGTGATGGTGTGGTGGTATGATGTGTGATGATGTGGTGGTGATGGTGTGATGTGGTGTGGTGTGATGATGTGGTTGTGTGGTGGTGGGTGGTGTGGTGGTGTGATGTATGATGTGTGATGTGTGATGGTGTGATGTGGTATGGTATGATGGTATGGTGGTATGATGGTGTGGTGGTGTGATGGTGTGATGTGTGATGGTGTGGTGGTGTGATGGTGTGGTGGTGTGATGGTGTGATGATGGTGTGATGTGGTATGGTGTGATGGTGTGGTGGTGTGATGGTGTGGTGTGGTGTGATGGTGTGGTGTGGTGGTTTGAGGCTGGTATTCTACCCTGGTAGCAGTGCACTCTCCCAGCCTTCTTGGGTCTGGCAGTCTTGAGCCACACCTCATCCTGCCATGTGATTGACCCCACTTGTAGAACAGGACCAGAGTTGCCTGACTTAGCTGTTACTAAATTATTTTTTTTTCTGAATCTCGACCTCCAGTTCTCAGAGTCTGCAGGGGCCACTACTGCCTGGCTGCCCTATGCACCCCTGGTTTCCACCTATCACAGAGGGGATTGGCCCCTGCCATCCCACTGTGGGGGTAAAGGCACAATAGGAGTAGAACCGCCCCGAACCTGTGAAAATATCACGTCTTTGAAAAAACTCAAGCAACTTTTGGGAAAACTCATGGGGGGAGAATGGCTCTGTGCCACCCGAGGGGCCTGAGGACTCCATTCTAGGATGTAGGGACCAGGCATGATCCGACCTGGAGAGAAGGCACCAACGTGCAATTCTCACCTGTACCAGCAGGTGGCGCCGGCCCTCACATGCTGCTTGTTTGTCAGGGACATCTCAGCCCAGGATGAGCTTTCTGGGGTGAGGTCTGCTCTTAGCTCTGCCTAAGAGCATAACTCAGCCAGCCTAGCATAACTAACAACCTCCAACTCCCAGAGAGGGACCTGCCTCAGAAAACAAGATGGACGACACTTGAGATGGTTCTCTGAGTGCCACATGCACATGCTCAACCTGTACACACGCAAACATGCACGCATGCATGTCCACACACAAAGTGGCAGAAGAATGAATGTATAAAGCATGAATACATATGATGGAAGAAAGAAGGCGGGCAGGCAAAGGGGAATATAGGAACCGAGCCATAGAACAGCAGGGTACAGAATGGGACAGCTCTGTTCCTTCTTGCCCTACTGTGGGGCTCCCAACCCCAGAGGAGCCTGGAGCCTTGGCGACTAGCGAGCACATACTTGAGCAAGAGAGGGGAGGGGACACTTGTATGTATCTAGGGGCATGGTGGTGCACAGAGCCGTTCATTACACTGTGCAGGAGAAGATTACCTAGTCCAGAAAGATCATGATCCTTCTAGAGAAAGACCTCCCTGGGGGATTGGAGGGGTGAGGAACTAGAACCTGAGTGGGGGTGCTGGGGTCCAGCTGCCCATGCTGACACTCCTCACGGGGAATGGCCCTTTGCAGTTACCTTTTTAAGTTTGGTCCCCATGCAGCCCAGGTAGAGGAAGGGATGCTAACGTCCCCAGAGTCATAGGGAGTAAGGGACAGCTATGTGCCATCTGGCTGGTGGTAGAGGGCTGGAGAGCAGTTTGGGGTGTCCTGCCCCACTCCTCAAACTGTGGTGATTCTCTAGATGGCTAGGGAAAGGTCAGATGTCTTGCGGTCCAGGACTGTGTGTCTGGGGGACACAGGGTGGGAAACAGAGGCCAGCTGTTTGACTCTGCTAGGTCCCCAGCTTCTGACAGCTACTTGGAGAGTAGCTTTGAAATAGTCTCCTCTCCCCTTCGCTCTCCCTCCTCCCTCCTCCTTCTCCCTCTCCCCCTTGTCAGGAGCATATGAGAAGAGTGGAGAGCCAGTTATAATTGCCCCCCGCGGAACTCACCTGCCGTGAAAGGGTGTTAAATAACACGCAATTTACATGTCTTCCCTGTAGGAAATTATAGAATCAGAGCTTTCAAATTAGCAATAGATTTTTCTAATTGAATCTGTTTCCTGTAGGGCAGGTGAGTGAGGAGCCTTCAGGTACTCCACTCTCCCCAGCAAACGGACAGCCAGACAATTGAAGGAATTCAGCGCTCACTAAAGACACAGGGAAAGCTGAAGCTGTATTTCTGGGAGAGAGCCCTGCAGGAGGATATGGGGGTGCGCAATAGTGACCCACATGATCACTCTGGTGACTGGATAAAGGGTGTCTGCACCCCTGAAAGGAAAGCAATGCTGGTGAGGGATGGAGCAAGGCAGAATGAAGAAATGGACTTGAGTGTGGCTGGGTCACCCATCTCATTGTTCCTCTCTGCCCCAGTGATTTTAACACGTAGTGGGCCTCAGTTTCCCCATATGTGAACAGTACCTATCATGAGACTATGATTCACATGAGGAATGTCTAGACCAATACATAGGAAGCCTAGCACATAGCCTGACTCAACACATTTTTACAAAAAGACTCACTGTTGGAACCTTTTGTACATATGTGTTCAGAGATGCTACACACTCGAGGTCAGAGGACAACACTGGGAACTGTTCCTCAGGTGTCGTTTTTTTGAGACAGGGTACCTCATTGGTCTAGAACTTTCTGAGAAAAATAGACTGAATGGCTATCAGGGATCCACCTGTCCCTGCCTCTCCAGTGTTGGGATTGCAAGCATATGGTAGCATGTCTGGGTTTTCATGTGGGTTCTGGGGATTGAACTTAGATCTTGGTTCTTTCAGGACAAACACTTTACTGAGCCATCTCCTCGGCTTTGCTATTGTTAATTACTCATTTTCAGTATTTTACGTGTAAGGGTGTTTTGCCTGCATGTAGGTATGAGCATCATGTGCATGCAGTACCGAAAGAGACCAGAAGAGGGCGTCGGATGATTTTTGAGTCACTATGTGCATTTTGGGAATTGAAGTGAGTCCTCTGGAAGGACAGACAACTCTTCCCTGATAAGTCATCTCTCCAGTCTCTTTTTGGGATTGTTTCTTAACCTGTGTCCCAGCAGATTGTCTATTACTACTGAGTAAGCCCACAAGCCTTGTTTGTTCTATCAGTTTCTTGGTTAGAAGTCCGGGCTTGATTTAGCTGTGGCCTCTGTGTATGGATCTTTGCCAAGGACGGCATGAGGGTGTCAAAGGCTCAGCTTTCTGATGTCAGTCCAGATTCTGTTCCTTGCTTATTCCTGGCCCTGTGTGTCTCTTGACATGGTGGCCCTGTTTATCCCCATCAGCCTGGCTGGATGGAAGTGGAATCCATCTCGTTCTGCCTGCCATAGATTGAAGTTAGAGCCTGGCAGTCCTCTGCACTGTGTCTCCGAGTCAGAGTCTGTACAGGTTGAACAGGTGTATGTCGCTGGAGAGATCGTCCATTTCAAATCAATCCTGCCCCAGGGAGACCCCCCCTGCCAGGGGCTTGTAGGGAAGTGGATCTTCTAACTATGCTGAGAGCCCACACCAGTTAGGCCAGAAACATCACCGCCGTGGAAACCTTCTGGGACCAGAGCTAAATAGGTCTGGTCACACTACTAGGAAGACAGAATCTTCCTGGGAAGGAACCGTGGGAAACCGTTTCAGTGAAGATAAGCTTAGTAAGGAGAGGAGGGGCTGCAGATGGTTTAGTAGTGAGGGACTTGGTGTGCAAGCATGAGGGCCTGAGTTCAAATCACCAGAGCCTGCATAAAGCCATGTGCCTATAATCCCCATGCTCCCGTGGAGAGATGGGAGGTGGAGGCAGCATCCCTCGGAGCTCAGAAGCCCGCTAGCATGGAACAGCAAACAGACTGCCTCCAAAAGGTGGAAAATGAGGGCTGATACCCGAGGGTGTCCTCTGACCTCCACACATGTGACAGAGCACACCTATATTCACATGCATGAATACATGATGTTCAGGTGTGCACATGAGCACACACACATACATACAGAAAAAGAAACAAAACACTTAATTTCTAAATACATTAGCAGTGCTGGGAGTTGGACCCAGGGCCTTGTGTCTGTATGTGCTTTACCACTGAACCACACTCCCAGCCCAGATGTGAGAACGGTCAACTAGACCAGGGAACCACACTGACTTTGGGTAGTGGGCACTGTATTGAGAAAGCCGGAGGGAGATGCTGGTTGACATTGGAAAGGAATCTGGAGGGCTGGCAGTGCCTACTGTCCTCGTTCTCCTTCACAGCCCCATACTCTGCCCCACCAGACTCAGCTCTGCCAGTCTAGAAAAGGAGTTCTTGAGGGAGTGGCTCCAATTATCCTTGGAAACTTTCCTACTTCATGATCCATTTCCTCCTCAGGGCCCCAGAAAGTGCTCTCTTCCCCTGCAGCCTGGGGTGGAGATGTAGTTTCAGGCATGCAGGGCAGTGCCTTGCCCTAAGCAAGGAGACATGGAGTCTCTAAGTCCACCTTACCAGCGCTCAGGAGCCTAGAGCAGGCTGTGAAGGGCGGGCACTGACTCAGGCAAGGCATGAGGAGAGGGGCGGGTGGGTGGAGTCAGTTGCCAAGCCCTGGACAGCTCAGGAATGATGGGAGCTGAGAAATATCTTTGAAAGGGAGAAGAAGCCAGGCTGGTGGCCATACACCTGCAATGCCAGCTACTCAGGAGACTAAGACAAATCCAAGAACAGTCCAGGCAGCTTGGCAAAACTCATGTCAGAATCAGAGATAGAGAGAGGCTGGAGTAGAGCTCCGTGGAGTGTTTCTTAGCAGTGTGCCAGGCCTTGGGTTGGAGATCCAGGACCACCAATCAGAGGAGGAGAGGGAGAAAGAGAAGAAGGAGGGTGTGGAGGGGGGAGGGGGGACAAAGAGGAGAAAGGAGAAGAGAAGAAGGAGGGGAAGGAGCAGGAAGAAGAGGGAAGGAGGAGGAGTGGGAGGAAGAAGGAGGGGAAGGAGGGAGGGAGAGGAGAATGAGGGTGGGGGAGCAAGAGTGAAGGGAAGGAGGGAAGAGGGAGGAGGGGACCGTTGCTTTGGACACTCGGTGTGTGCTTTGTACCTGACATTCACAGTAGGTTACAGACCCCATGACATGCCCATTTTACAGACAGGCTAGCACAGGCTACAGGCAAGAGGATTGTAGGGCCAAGGCTGGTAATGGCAAGCCCACCCACCTCATCTCTAAATTCTCTCCTCAAGCACTTGGCCGCCTGTGGATGTCTCCCTTGGAGCCCTTTCTTAAGGATTAGCCCCCACTCCTCCTTTTTCCCCTCATGAAAAGGGCCCTTGTAGTTCCTCCACCCCCCAAAGGCCCCCTTAGAAGGCCCCCCAACCCAGCCTTTGTGCCAGGCCACAGCCTCCAGGCCTTCCCCAACCTGGGCCCTGTCCCCCCTCCTGGCCATCTCGGGAGGCTGGTGAGGTCACCCTCCTGTCAGCAGGAATGCACAATAGGCCAGGTCTCCTTTCTGCTGGAGAAGGGGCTGGGGTGGGGAGAGGGAGGCAGGAGGCGGCAATTACAGGTCGCACAATGCTGCCTGTGCGGTGGTGTAGGGCGATGCACCGGTGGGTGGGCCCTGCCAATTAGAGCTGCGGCTGGGGGGGGGGGGTACGAGTCAATGGAGGGGGAGGGGCAGGGCCCGGGCTATTCAGGCCAGGTAGTCTCTGGTGTTCTTTTATTTAGCTACACTATTAATCTTGAACACATACTACGTGCCAGGCTCTGTGCTAGACTTCAGCGACAGAGGGAAGGGACCGACGATCCCTGATTTGGACGGACAAATGTTCTGATGTAAGACAATAAATAGACGAATTCCCATGACGGACAGACGTGAGTCAGCCATACTGATGACACGGTCCGGGCAGGCTTCTCCCAGAAGGTGACATTTGGGCTAAGAACTGGAAAGATCTGTTCCAGGCAGCGGGCACAACAACATGCCCAAAGGCCCTGAGGCAGGGACACGCCTGGCAAGGGTGGGAACTAGAAGCGTGCCTGCCCTGCTCAAAGGCTTGTGCCCATAGCCACCCTCCCTCACCAGACCTTGCCAAGCCTCACGTGAGAGCTGGGGTGTGTACGGGATGTCAACCAGGCAGTGTGTTCCTGCTGAATGCATACTGCAGCAGCCAGCGTCTCTTTCTCTAGTGTCTACCACTGTCCTGGGACATCAGCCCCCATTTGCAGGCAAAAGAAAGGTTCGGGGAAGTGGGCTCAGGACTGGGGCTCTTGGGCTGGGTGCCAGCTGTCCCTGGAAGAAAGGCAAGGTGACCTTCAGCCTTGGTGGTTTTCTGCTACCTGCCCATTTCTGCCGGTTCAAAGGTCACTGTCCTGAGTTGTGGAGGTGGTTCAGTTGATAAAACCTTCAACATGATGGTTTGACTTTGTTTCTCCAGCACCCAAGTGAAAAGGAGCCGTGAGTGTGTGGGTGTGAACTTACAACACCAGCGCTGGAGAGAAGGAGATGCAGAACCCCTGAGCTTGCTGGCCAGCCAGCCTCACCTGAGAGTTCCAGGCTAGTGAGGGACCCTCTCTAAAAAATAGTGGGGTAGCTACTGAGGAACAACGCCCGAAGTTGTCTTCTGTTCTACACACACAGCGTGCAAACTTGTATATATACACACACACATATGCATGTGTCGTACATGCTCACACACACACACCATTCACTGTCTCGATGTGCTATGTCCCGTGGGGCTCCGGGCAGGAACCACGGGAAGAGGCTCGGACCTTGTGGGAACTCCTGAGGCTGTGCCCCTCAGTTGCTTGTATGAGGGTGTTGGTAACATTATCACGGACTGAATTTAACCAAAGGGCCCAAGGGCAAAGGCCAGTCTGTGTGGTCGTTGCATGGCCATTGTCCCCAGCCTACCTACTACAGTCACAGTGCAGCATGACTGTACTTTGATGACACCGCAGTCTTGGGAAACACCAAGGTCCCTCTGAGGAAGGATGCCTGAGTTTCATGGACCAGTGGGAGTACCAACTGCTGGCCCTGCTTGAAACGAAGCTAGAAGGCTGCCACCATCCCAAGGGACACCGGGGTCAGGCCTGATGAGCTCAGGCCCCCAGAAGCACAGTCATCAGTCACTTCCATCCGGGCTGTGTACAGCCCACTGGCTTTAGAGTGACTCATTCATCTTATGTGAGACATAGAGCTCTCACCAATCCTCTTCACAAAGCTTTTGGAGATGGAGACTTGGAGGTAGCTAGAGAAATGCACCAGGACTCCTCCGGACCCTCAGTCCTTAGACCTCCCTGGGTCTGCTCCAGCGATGACAGTGAGACATTGATGACTCTGTCTCCTGAGCTGGCTGCTGGCCCAGATTCCTAAACATTCAGTTTGAATACTAAGAATGACATCGGGTAGGTCAGAGGTTTAGCCAGATGCTGTGGCTGGGAGCCTGGCCCCAGATCCTGGATTTTCTCCTGGTGGTTGCTCTTCAACTCTGAGGCTCTCAGTGCAAGGTAAGGGGGGGGGGCTGTGGTTTGCTGAGGAGAGAGGGACAGTGATTAGTGAGGAAGATGCAAAGATAAAGGTAACCCAAGGGATAGGAATGGACCGTTAAGACTGGAAGTGGTGTGTGTGTGTGTGTGTGTGTGTGTGTGTGTGTGTGTGTGTACGTGCACATACACACTCGTGCATATGGCCCTGACTGGAGCAAGGGTCACTCCGCATCTCCAATAAGGCTACGCTGCCTGTACCAGTCTCTACCAGCTACATCCCAGGCAACAAGAAGCCTCTGGATGGGGTGTACCACCCTGACAGCACAGAGATCTAGAGACCCTGCCTGTTGCCCCCCACATAACATGGGCTTCACTTGTTAAAGACAAATTGAGCTGGACAAGGCTCCCATATTGGTGGCAGGAGCTGGCAGACACTAGCACCTGGGTGCCCGCACCTCCCACCCTAGCCTCTGTTGACAATATAAACACTGGCTTTCCTGAGGGGTGTTGCCTCATCCTGCCTGCCCTTCCGCAGTGGTAGGCATGAGTGGTGGTGGTGGTGGGGTCTACAGGCTACCTCCGCCTCCTGGGCCAGCCAGTGGTTGGTTGATTGGCTGTCTGTGTGCAATGACTGCAGCCAGAGAGAAGATGTTGGGACATGGGAACATAGAATGACAAGTTAGCACAGACAATGCAGAGGTGGGTGACAGTTTTGAGGATGTCCCAAAGCATCTGTGTTGTTTGCACACTGAGCAGAGGCTATGGTGCTGGCCAGCTGGAGGTAGATGTGCGGTCAAAGTCAGGGGAACTTTAGGGACCTTGGAGGTCTGTCCTACTGTCCTGACAGAGTATGAGATCATGTCTGTCTGTCTGTCCTCTCCACACAAATACTGGTGTGCAGATTATCTGCCTCCCTTGCTTGTCTTCGGTCTAACCTGACTGCTTCCTTCTGATCAGGTCACTTAGACAACCATTCAGAAGACTTAGCCAACCATTCAGAAGACTTAGCCTTTATGATCACCACAGCGGATGGGCATCTACATACAGACCCTTCACAGATTCTGGAGTGGGGCTCAGACTCAAAGGTTAAGACTTACCCAAGGTCCAAAAGGCAAGCGGTAGGTAACAGTACCAGGATGTGGACCAGGACCAATCATACTCCAAAGCTGTCCCAGGATGCAGAACCCGGGAAGCTGTAGTATCTGTGAGATTCTTCCCAAATGAGGGCCAGCCAGCCTGATGAGCCTCCTTCCTCAGATCACTGGTTTGAGCTTTATCTGTCTCCTGGAGTCCAGGAGCTGATGCTGAACACCCACCCAGGATATCAGGGCTCTCATAAGAGCTTATTCCCAGATGATGCCTCCTAATGAAGGATCCCAACAGGTCCAGGCTCCTCCTGGCCTCACCAGGATGGTGTGACGATCTCAGTAGAGCAAGGGCTCAGTCGAGGCTCCTGGCTGAAGTCAGAGGTCTAAGGAAAGGGAGTATAACTGACTGTCTCCACTGTAATAGCTGTAATGCTTACGACCAACGTCACAGAGCCAGGAGGAGAGAGGACCAGGGATGCGCCACTGTCATGCCAAGTCTCCTCATTTTCCTACCTGGAATGGGGGTAACCCTCTCCTAGGGTTAACAGTGCAATCCCATTCCCAGCATGCTTCAGACACCGGCCCAAGAAACACCTGCCCTCGGTGGACATGGGATTTTTTTTCTCAGCACAATGGGGACTCACTAAGCATGGTGAGAAAGGGCTAGAAGGATGCACCCACTCAGGATGTCCTCACCTTCACTTCCCAGATCCTCTCCTGTGGATACTTCCTGGTGGTCCTGGCTACCTGAAACCTCCAGAGCCACCGCTGCACATGCCCATCACCTCCAAATTCCTTGCCAAAGCTCAGGTCTCTTCCTGGAGACTTCAGGCTTCATTCTCTCCAAGCTGGCTTCCCACCCCACACCCTGCCTCACCGCTCAGGACCCACTTTGGATCTGGAGCTCTCCCAGCAGCCTCCCCTCCTCTACCTGCCCCTGACAGCCCGACCCCATCCATTCCTCCTTCCCTCCCCAATACCATGCCCTACCCTCCTGGTCCTAGGTGTCATTGCTCACACAGGGACCTGTCATGCTTGTTTTGTCATCCCCATTGGGACCCAATTCCACCAGCAGGACACACTGGTCATGTCACCTCTGTCTAGGTTGGTTTGGGAACCCTGGGACATGCTACCAAAGGATGTCTTTTGGGGGTCCTGTTAACCTCCATTCTCTCTTTTCTGGAATTGGCCAAGCTCATTGTGTGCTACATGGTGTTCTTCCCACGATGGCTGTCCTCGTTGGCTTTTTACTGCTGTGACTTGGGGGATGAAAGGTTTATTTGGCTTAGACATTAAATCATGGTCCATCAATGAAGAAGTCAGGGCAGGAACTCTAGGAGCAGAGGCAAGAACCATGGAGGGATGAAGCTCACTGGCTTGCTTCCTCCGGTGTGTACAGCCCAGGACTACCTGTCTAAGGATGCCGTTCTCAGTGGACTGGGCCTTCTTACGTCAATCATTAATCAGGAAGATGCCACACAGATTTGCCAACAGGCTAATCAGATAGAGGCATTCTCTCAGTTGTGGTTCCCTTTTCCTAGATGACCATATTTTGTGTCAAGTTGACAAAAGCAAAAGCAAAAGCTAACCAGTACAATAGCTGGTCCAGCCTGGACGTGTAGCCTAAGCACAGCCTAGTGGGGTTCTCCAGCAGCTCCAGAGCCTGACGTCAGTGGGTACTGACGGCTTTAGAGGCTCAGGGCAGCAGCTCTTTCTCTTTTTACACGCTTTCCTTCAACTTGATGCCCTCCCAGCTCGCGGCTTCTTTTTGCAGGATTCTCCAATGTGGCTCCATTTCTGGCTGTAAGTTTTCCTCTGTTCTGTGGTAGTAGCCCTAGGTGGCTCTCCTCCAGCAGACTCTGTGTGGCTGCCCCTCCCCACCCCCAGGCTGCCCGTCCTAGTGCTATCTCTCCTGGCACTGACCCGTTTTCTACCATCACACCCCAAAGTGGCAGACAGTGAGGAGCCTTGCCAAATGCCTGTAGGGCTGCAGACAGGGCACTCAACGGCTTACCTCCTTCCAAGGGCCTCTGATGCTTTCTTCCAGGGAAATGGAGAAGGAGGGGCTGGAAAGGGCTAAGGACCCACCATCACCTTTTCCTGCCCATCCTCAGCCTGGCCAGGAAGAACCAGAATGCACTTAGTAGAGGAAGAGGTGAAAACACAGAGACAGAGGGACTGGATGAGGGGGCCTAAAGACCAGGCTAGTCTCTCTTCCTTGTCCTATTGACATAGCTGGAGTCTCTGTGGGTCAGATGTCATCCTGCCCAGCCCTCAGTTGCTTCTAGGGGAAGTCAGAATAGGGGTACCAGAAATCAAAACAACCAGTAAGAGCCACCAATACAAGTCGAGGAACAGTGGATCATTGTAGAACCAAGGACATCCCATTCCTGTCTCCCATCATCTTTAGCTGTTGTGGCCACCTAGGGTGATGACTGGTAGGGGAACCTCTCTGGATGCTGCACCGCCTGTGCATCTAGGCTGGGAAGGGGCACACTCACTGGGGAAGCTGTCCTGTCTGAGCCCCTGACTGTGCCCCTGCTTGCTCTACTTTAACATCTTGGCTGGGTCTCAAGTTTGTTCTACTGAGGCCCTGAGTTCCCACCCAGTTTCAAGGCTCCTTCCTGCATGTACTTTCTGCAGACATGTGCCCAGGGCTGGGTGCCTGCCCTGCTGGCTTGGAACCACGGAGAGGCCAGAGGTGGGTCTGTGCCAGGCTGCTGCGGCTGTTCTTGCTGGCTGCCTTGGGGTGATGACAGTAGCTGATGGCTTGGCAAGTAGCTCTTGGGAGGTGAGATCCCAGCTGGTGGCTGGGTGGTGGGAACAGCAGGAGGGCCATTTGGGGAGGAGAAAAAAAGCACCGAGGTACTAGACTCCTGGGAGTCACCAAGGAGATACAAAAGGGTGTGTGCATGGCCCATGGGGACCCCATAGAAGGTATGAATATAGAATTTGGAGCCTAACTCACGGTGAGCCTTGGCTTGTTACTAGGCCTCTCTGAGACTCAGTTTCCATACCTGTATATTTGAAGCAAGTGCCTCCAAGTCCATGGGCAAGTCTCCGGAGGAAAGCACTCCCCCCCCCCGGATATGAGAGGCTGTGCAGGAGACACTGAGGTGGGGTCTGGAAGCAGGAGTTTCAGGCCTGGCCTGGGCACAGCTGCTGTCTACCCAAAGTGGGTCAGCTCTGTATCTTTGTGCCCAAAGGTTGTCAAAAAGTCCTGCCAGCCGAGTGTTCTGGAATTATGGGCCAGCTTTGAGTCTGATCCAGATGAGCCTGAGCAGAGGGAGATGTAGAATGACTGTGCTAGGGAACCCCGGTCTTGTCAGAGTGCCAAGGGGACCTTCTATCCAGGGCCAACCCTCAGTCTGCCTAGAGTCCTGGGCAGGAATTTTGATTACAGGGATCGATTAGTGATGTCTGTGGTGGGTACCTTGCTTTTTGTTTGTTTCTCTTCCTCTTTCCATTCCTCTTCTCCCTCCTCTTTCCTCCCTCCCTTCTTCCCTCTTCCCCCCAGCTCAGAGCTAGGAGAAGGAGCCTAGGGCTGAGTAAGCACGGGACACTGCCACAACCCTGGCCCCTGCACTGGGTTTCTCTGCAGCCCCTGCTTTGGTTCATCCCTCTGGCACAAGAAGAAGCAGAGAGCTGTACAGCAGGAGACACAGTGGCTCTGGCACTGAGTGTCGAGGGCACCAGGTTCCCAGGAGTAACTGGGACTGGGGAAGGATGTGTGTGGCCCATGGGGGGTCCATAGAAGGACTTGGAGGCTACTCCCCAAAGTGTAAGAGGAGGATAGCCTTGGGTAAGTGTGTCCTCTGCACGCGGGAGATAAGTGAGGAGGAGTCAAGGCATGCCATGGGGACAGTACCAGCTCAGGGGATGCTCTGTGTGGGCTGGACAGGCAGGCTGATGCAGAGGGGAGCATGGGTAACTGAGTGTCTCATCCATGTGGTACACAAACCCCATTTATTTCCCTCAGCTTCCTACAGAACCACTTCAGCAGGGGAATAAGAGGTGCGGTGGGAGGTTATGAGGTTCTCCATGCACCCCATGTAACCCTATCACTCAACCCTCTGACTTCATTCATGGGTCTCATCTGTAAGCTTGGGTTCATCTGTGAGATTTAGGGATGTTAACAGGGTCTTTGAGGAAACACACTTTAGCTCCATCTCTTTGAATTCCTCAGGAGTCATTGGTTTCTCCCTCTCATCTGGGACAGAAGGCTCCTACACTTCTTTCTCTAGTAGTGCCTCGATTTCTCTTGTTTGTGTAGGAGGGGCTGATAAGGGGCTGGAATGTAAGAGCCATCTCCCCCTCCTCCGTTTCTAAAGATAAAGATCCAAACCTGCTGCCAGGAAACATTCAAACTAGAGTCTGAATGTCTGCTACATGCCAGCTTGATCCCCTCAAGGGCTGCTCTTGGTCTTAGCCAGTTACAGGTCGACAGCAGATATCATCTCTCACCGGAGAAGACACAGGCAAAAGGCATGTGGGGTAGCGGGAGGAGCCTGGGAATGAACAGGCTCAGGAAGGTCCCGGAACAGCATTTCAGCCTGGGAGTGGGTATGGGCACCAGGGAGGAGTCCGAGGCAGGTCGTCCTGCAGAGATGCAGAGGCACAGGCCTCCTTTCCCAAGAAGGGAACCTGTGGCTCAGCCTCTCCTGGGTCTTCCTAGCTCTCTGATTCTCATCCCAGCTTAACTGACCCTCCTCTAATCAGCTTTTCTTTTTCCCTTTCTTATTCTGGGTCAGTGACTGCCCAGTAGACATTGTTTCACAATTTAGACACCTCCAAATGTAAGGTGCTTGCTGCAGGGTGCAGGGGGCTGTAAGCATCTTGGGAAGTTTCAAACTCATTAATTAGCTGCTGGGTGGCAGGGATGGAGCTAGGTGTCCTACAGGAACTAGTACAGGGCTATAGCATCAGGAAGGACTAGACAGGCCCTGCAGGCTCTCTGAGGGCCCTCCCTGTTCTGTGACTGTGGGAGACAGAGAGCTTGGGGCAGCTCCGAATCCCTGTCTAGCATAGTTGGCACAGCCTATGAGGCAGTCCTCGTATTACAGGTGAGGCAACAGGCTGAGTGCCTGGCTCAGGACCCAGAGGCAGGCCTGAGCCTGTCTGACACCTCAGGCAGGGTTGCCTCCAGCTGGTTACATTGGCTCTCCCAGAAGGGTAGTAGGAAGGGACTTCTGGCAGGAGAGGGTGGGACAGGGCTGTGTGGCACGGGGACTCGTTCCAGGGTATTGCTGGTGGCTGGCACTGCTGGATGCCAGGCCTGCCCAGATGCCCTCTTGGCTCCCAATCCCACGCAAGTCTCACAGGATCAGGCAGAGTTAATCAGCCTCCTAGAGGCTCAAGAGAGTTTTCTGGTCTAAATGATTTACCCTTCATATAAGATTTAGTCTTGAACACAATGGGTGATACCGAGGACCTAAGTGTGTGCGCGAGTGCATGTGTGTGTGGTATGTGTATCCTCACTACTGGATAGGAAACAGGTAGACAGATGAACAGGAGCCACGTGATGACCAGGATGGAGCCCCCTCCCACTCATAGCTGTGACCCAAGGACAAAGATGCTGAACACTGAGCACCTCAGGCCTGACCACTTGACCTTTACCTTCTCGAGAATTCAGTCCTCTCACCTGCTCCATTGACTCAGCACAGAGCAGAGGACAGTAGTGACCAGAGCTGGGGCACTAGGCCACAGGCTGCCAAAAGCCCCTCCCCCTGGCTTAGCATCTTCTTTCAGAAAGAGAGAAAATATCATTTTCTCCTAAGAGTCAGTGAAATCACACGAGGTGCAGCAGCCATGTGGGACTGGGGACACTTGGTTTTAGTGCCGGAACCTGGGAGCTCTCACAGCCCTCTACCATAGCAGCCCAGGATCACTGGACCCCTCGTGTATTTGGTCTGGGAAGACTGACTCAAGAGCTGCCTCACCCAGGATGACTCCAGCGCCACCATCAGCCCTGCTAAGTCTCTCTCTCTCTCTCTCTATATATATATATATACCCCTTTCTTGCCCATGGCATGGGGCACTCTGCAACTTCTTTGTCCTCATAGTGCTCCCCAGCCAGTGTCCCTCATTGGTCAACATGGTATAGCAGTCATTTAGTGTCAAAGTTTTACACCATCTAGGGTTTGTTGTTCAATGGCAGCATGTTGTCACTGTCCCTCCAGTTCTGTGTCTTTGCCAGGGCCCGAGGTGGTGACTATATGGTTGACCACGAGTCCTGGCCTGTTCTGTATTGCTTCATTTTTTGGAAACAGCCATTGAGGCCTCGAGAGTTGACATGTGGTAGGGGAAGCCTTTGGAGTGGGACTGGGACTGGCCAGGACCCTGGACAGCTCAGCTGAGCCCCACAGAGCTTGCCTGGGATGGTGGGGGCTTTAAAAAGGATGGAAGACGTTGCCTGGCAGCTGACTTGGGGCAGAGTGAACAGAAGGGACAAAGGAAGATAACTGTAGTGTGCAGGTTGGCTTCACACCCCAGCTTTATACTAGCTGGACAGGTTTGAAACCTTTGGAGCATCCCCCCGCCACATATCTTTTAATTCATCAGCTGAGGCTTCCTCCTTTTTGTGGGGAGGCTGCCCCTTGCTGGGATCCATGCTAGACTGTTGCAAAACTAAGCCAGCAAGGAGAGAGCTGGGAAAGTTCCCTAACAGCCATGAAGGACTCCGACATCATGGAGGGGCTGAGGAGAGGAGTACCGATGCTCAAAGCTGCCCACCAGGGACTTGCAAATGGCAACTCAGAGGGCACCAGTGGCCAGGACCTGTCTCCTTTGGATGATGTGGCATCTCAGTCCCTGTAGATGACAGGGGTGGTCTCCTGCTCAGAAACACCTACATCTGGTTCCCACCCAGCTTTTTGTGGGTCATGTGAGGTTAGTACTATGGTATTGCAGGGGCTGACGGAATCCTATGTTTGTTTATGTGTGTGTATGTTTGCACGTACAACAGAGTGCATATGAGCAGGTTCCATGGCTAGGGGTACCCTTTCCTTCTTAGCCTCCGGGTATGGATGAAGATCTGAGATGAGGCCTGTGCCATCGAGGCGACCGTTTCCTGGGGCTGTGTCAGGATCCAGACAGACCTAGGCTAGCAGGGGGAGACTGGTGTTTAAGCTGGGCAGAGTGTCTACCTTCTTTTCCTCTCCCTGGGTCTCCAGCACACAGTAGGCACCCAGGAAATGCTTCCCATCAGAATGAGCCTTGCTGGCTGATTCAGCAGTGAGGATCGGGTGGTGTTTCTGTCAGTCTTCATGAACAAGACCACTGTGTTAGTAAATTTTCCCTTACACAGAATGTCTGTTATCTGCCCAGATGGGCTGTTCATTTAGGAGCGGGTCTTCCTGCCCACCCCACACTCTTCATTCCCTCATCTTTTAGAGCCACTCGCTGATGTTTAGTGGGCTGCAGACCCTGTATATACAGCATCGGGTTCTGTGGCCTGACCTCTGGGGTACTGCCTGGACCAACAGGGGAGTAGGGGTCACCTGAGGCAGAGTGTGCTCAAGCTCAGGGCCTCCGTCTAGGTGGTACAGGTGATAACAGATCTTTGGTGGCAAGCTCACACTTTGTTCTATGTGAGTGTCAGGCATACAGTGGGTGCTCAATAGGTGCACAGTAAGGGATGGTATTCTGGGAGCTGAGCTCTGGTAGCATCCAGACTTGGAGGACAAGACACAAGAATGTCCAGTATCTCTGCTTTTAGCCCCTAAAGGCCATGCCCAGCTGCAGTCTTGTTCTTGGCAGGCAGCAGGCACTCTGCTGATATCCCTGGCCCCAGTCTTCTCTCCCAGATAGGCAGAGCAGTTTTCCAAGGCACAGCGTGGTGTTGCAGTCCTAGGACAGGGGCTCCAGGGTGAGTTCTTTGGAGGGTAGGAGAGAGACATGGCGGCCCACTGAGAGAACCTCTGTAGCAGTTCCTCCACTCTAGCCTTTACACACCCAGGCCCACTCCCTGCCCGGATGCCAGAGTGAGCTCTACTCAAAATGCAAGCTTGGGCAAGGCAAGACCCTGGCCATTACCTTCAATGGCTTGTGAAGAACTCCACGGGTTTAACCAAGACCCCTATCCTCATTGGCTCTCTCTATCTTCTTCTCACTCCACAGAGCCTCACCATCCCACCCTGGCCTGCACCAGCCTCTGCCTAGAAGGCTCTTCCACCCTGGGCATGCTTTCCCACCAAGGTGGCTGATCCCTCTCCTCTCTTGCATCTCCTTCTGCCTCTCTCATAAGACTAGACTCTCCTTCAGAGCAGCCCCAGGCCTCAAGAGCTCCAGAGGTGTCCTTGGGGTCTGACACCTAACCATCTGAGAGATGAGCAAGTAGGACCCACAGACATTGTTTAAGGGGTATCAGATGAGGCTCCTAACTTCCATTATGGGGGGCAGTCCAGGCCAGACTAGCTTCTGTTTCCTGACCACACTAGGCCCTGTGGATGCCCCCTCTTCAGCCTGGTCAGGGGTCCTCAGTCTTTCAAACTTCCTGTCTCTTTGCTTCTGCCTCCCGGGGCAGGGCCTCCCTGAGACCTAGAGCTCAGTTCTCCCTCCCTGACTGGCTTACCTGCCAGCTCTGGATTTCTGGGTGAGGCCACTGCAGCCACCCAGAAGGCCAGGGGTAGGAGACTAGGAGACAGAAGGGACTCCAGTTGGAGGACCCAGGCTTGATCCAGTGTGTGTGTGGTTGGGTGTGTGTGTGTCTGCGTCTCTCCAGGGACAGGCACCTTGGTGTTCCCAGGTTGGGGTGGTCCTGGCCATGGAGCAGGTGCCTGGGCACTAGGAAGGAGCCACGCACGCCCCTGCACACGGTGCCTAGCGCGGCGCGCGGCTCCGGAGGTGAGGGCGCCCCGCCCCGCTCCCCTCTCCCGGCGCTTGGCGGCCGGGGTTGGGGGCTGCGTGGCGAGGGCGCGGGGCGGCCCCTGAGCGGCGGGATGCGGGCTCCGGGCCCAGGAGGGCGCCGAGGCCCCAGGCGCGGCCGGGGCGGCCGGGACCCGGGCGGGAGGGCGCGCGGAGCCGGGGCCCGAGGCCGCGATCGCGCTCCTGCGGGGCCCGTGCGCGCGGGCGGAGCGGCGCGGCGGCGCGCGGGGCCGGGGCGGCGCGGAGCCGGGCGGGGGAGGGGGCGCGGGGAGCCCCCCGCCCCGCGAAGGAGGAGTCTGGCTCCCACTCGCAGCCTCGGCCGCGCGGCGCAGAGGCCCCCGCCCCTGCGCGCCGCCCTCGCGGGAGCCGGGCCCCCGCCGCCCTCCGTGCGCGCTGCTGCTCGCGGCCGCCGAAGAGGAGCCCGGGGCCAGGTAGGACCCGGCCGGGCCGGGAGTGCGCACGGGCCGGGTGCGGGCGGCGGGCCGGAGGGGGCGCGGCCGGGACCCCGTCCCTGCACCCGGGCGGCCCGTGGCGCCCTCAAAGTTACTTTGGCCGCCTCTGCCTTGCCCGGGGCGCGCGGCCCGGGTCGGCTACCGCCGCTGCGCAGTCCGCGGGGCGGGTGCTGGCGGGAGGGGGCTTGGCCGGGCCGTGCGGTCAGCGAAACTTTTCCCAGGCTGGCCGGCAGCCGCTGGCTGCTGTTGGAGTAACCCGTGGAAGAAGAGGGCTGGTGGGCTGCAAGTGTTGATGAGGGTGATAACAATAGCCACCCTCTGTTGCAGAGAGCCTACTGTGTGCAGCCAGCCTCTGCTGACACTTGGAGGAGGGGGGTGAAGAGGGGGACGGATGCTGGTCAAGTGGCTACTTTTGCTGGGTATTGCTGGGAACTTCACTAACACCCATCTGTCGTCTATCCATCCATCTATCCATCCGTCATTCTTCCTTCACTCATTCAACACACTTACTGCTTTCTGCTGTGCCCCCTCAGGGGCTTCAGTGACTAAACAAGACAGCACCCAGTCCTCCAGGACAGAAATACATGGACTGCCCGAGCTGAAAGCCGTTTTATCTCTCTTGTATGTTTATTTTGGGACGGTTCAGGCAGGGGCAAAGGAGAACTGTGGAGTGAAAGAGCCTGGGAGACCAGCCTTAGGGATCGTGGACCCACCATCTCCATCCCCTCCTAACCTTCTGGGTCTAGGCTCAGTGGTTCCTTGAGGTCAGGGCATACCACACTGGAACTGATTGCCATCCTTATCCAGCTAGCCTGGCAGATCTGTTTCCTCTGCTATTGGGCTCTCTACTCCTCTCCCCCCCCATCTTTCCTGAAGTGCATTCCCCCCAACCCTCCCCATTTCCACTTCTTCCCGTGAATGGCTAGGAGGAGAATAAACTGTTAACAATTATAAAATTAAACTCGGGGAACAAAAGTGAGGCACCGTTGAATGGTTGGGCTGCTTGCCGGGTATGAATGGTGGTGGCAGACTTGCTAGCAGGAATCAGCTACATTGGTGGGATGTTGGGGGACCACTCAGGCACTAACCATGTTAACACCCCAACTGGTCTTGGCCAAAGGAAAATTAGGACAACTTCACTAGTATTTGGCACATGACTAAAAATGTCTTGGGAGAGGCTGGATAGGTTTTGGGGTGACTGCTCCATTTCAGCTAGAAACCAAGGCATTAGGAGACCATCTGGGGAGGGTACTGAGGCAGGGGAGAACACCAGGCTTTGGAGCCGGTGGTGACAGGGAGGAGTCTGGAGCAAGGCGCATCTGCAGGGGACTGCTCTGTGGGAACATGCATACTGATCCATGCACCACCCGTCTCCCTGCAAATTGGCTTTCCACGTGGCAGCCCCCACCCCTTGTAAAAAAATCTCCTTTTGCTCAAGATGGATTTCAGTGAAATGGTTGCATCTCTTCCAGTTTCCCCAGGAGCTGGAACAGTGTTAATTGGCTGATGGCCGCTCAAAAGACAGGATACTTTAGTCTTGAATGTCTAATTGTGTGCTTGGAAACGGTTGTGAGTAGGGATACCTCCTGATTTACTCCTAAGCTTGAGGACTTTGGGAAGACCTGGAGTGAATTATATGAGGGTAGGTCCTGGGTGAGATGCGTGGGATGATGTGTCTGAGATGTGAGCACTGTGTGGTGTGCCTAGAACCACCCATACTCACCCAGGCCGATGCCCTGAATTTAGGGACCACTGGACCAGGTCTAGGCTTAGATAGAAGATGGCAGTAATTGGGGGTATTTCTGGCAGGGCCAAGGTTGTATCAGGAAGACACAGTGAGACCCATGGAACCACACTCAAGCAAAGTGATGTTGTCAAAATGCCCAGTCTACCCATGGGGCTGCTAAGTCTTCATCCATCCAAAGTGAGTTCATTAATTCTCTCTTGAACTTGCTGCCTGTCCACCCAGGCAGCAGTGGCTGTCTGTCTGTTCATCACTCACAGGACACAGCTCTCGCCACTGTCTGAAGAATTCCGAAGGGTGGATTTCACTGAGGGAGGACAGTAGGGGAGGGGGCGAGATCAGCATACCCTGCAGGTTCTGGGCCTATGGAAAGAAGGAAACCATTGCTGAAGTGTAGTGAGCTTTTAATCTTTTCGAATGCCTTTCCCTCTTCTAATCTTGGCCCGTGAGTGAGCATGAATAGTGGGGCAGAGGAAATGAATGGGCCAGGCAAGACTTCCAGCAAGTAAATATGACACACAGAAAAACATGCAATTAGTGGAGGTTAGTGAGTGCCTTTCAAGTCTTCAGAGCTGCAGTTGAGGGTGGGGTTTCTCCCTTATCCCGGAACTGTCTGTCAGTCCTTGAAGTGATAACATGACAGGTCTCTCCCATTAACCCTCCCTTGCCAGAACAAAAAAGGCGGCTCTTCAGTATGCTCCTAAAGTTCTTTCCATTCAACCTTTGTCTGTACCTCAGAAGAGAAGGGGCCTGGGGCCCTGGCTCTTTGGGGACCGAGGCCTAGAAATAGGTTCTCAGACATGTCCTGATCCACAGGGCAAAGTTGCTGGCCCCTTAGGTGAGAGGCAGGCTTGCTCATGGGGTCTCCTTTCTGCTCCAATACCGTGCCCTCTGTGACTAGATACATCTAACTCCCAGGGTCTGGGGAGAAAGGCAGGCAAAGGTGGCACTTTTTGAAGCAAGGATTGTTGAGCATGGGCCTTGCCAGGCGTGGTGAAAGCCATCCACTACAGCCTAGTGGCTGTCCCTGTCTCATCACTTTGCCTGCTAGCATCGCCCAGAGACGGCCACCGACATTGTTCAGGTTGGGTTTGAAGAGGGGCCCAAGGAGTGAAAAGCCAAAGCAAGTCCCAGGGAAAGAGAGAAAAATAAATAATTAGAAAGCAAGTCGTTCTTTGGAGGTGGCATGGGGCAGAGGCATTGGAGGTGGCACAGGGCAGAGGCATTGGAGGTGGCATGGGGCAGAGGCATTCCTGGATTTATCCAGCCTGCTGTGGCACCCTTGATGACCTGGCTGTCCAATATTGCTGCCGACACAAATGGTTTTCTTTATTTCGTCTTCTCCCCCCAATGAAAGAAGACTTAGTCGTGCTCTGTTTCTATTTTAAACACTTTTGGGACAATTCAAATTTCATCCAAAATCCCCTGAAACTTAGTGAACCAAGATCATGTGTGTTAGTTTATAACTCAAGTAGTGACTGGAGGTGGTGATGGGTTTCTCTGTGAATTTTGCTTCCATGAACTCGGCCAGTCTGTTGTCAGAAACTAGTCATTCATTACATATGGAAGCAGTTTCTCCCCCTCCTCCTTTCCTTCTTCTTTTTTAAAATCTCCTTTCTGGTAGGTTATGTTCTCCTGCAGCCAGGCTGTTGCAGCTTCTAATTCATACCACCCAATGGACACCTGCGTGATCACCTGCCTATTGCAGCCTTCCCGTTTCCTTCGCCTCCTTTCATGAGGCCTTGGGGCTGTGCATCGATGTGCTCGGAGGGGCTTCTGGCATCATTGTGCTCATTCCGTCGCTGTGAGGAGAAAATGATGTCTCCTTCCCATCTCTGACAGGCGCCTCACGTCCCTTCCCCTCCATTTCCTCTTGCATTTTCTGTACCAAGCTGCAAAGCTGCATAGTACAAGCACCGACTCCTTGAGAAATGCAAGCCCTTCCCGTGTGGCGCCTGCACCGTCCTTTGTAACAAAGTGCTTCTGGACTCTGGGCATCTGTGGAAAAGGCCAGTGTGCCCTCCCCCACCACACCCACCCCCTGGTTTCCTTCATTTGTCGGAGTAGGAAGTGGAGAATGGAGTTTGGCTTTTGGAGGTTTGTCATTTGGGCACGTTAGTTGATTGATCACACTTTAGAAGTTTAATCCTTAATTGCAAATTCCTGAATGAGCACCAAAAAAAAAAAAAAAAATTAGACCCGAGCTTGTCTCTGAAACAGCTTCCCCCTCGCCCCCTCCTCAAGACTCCAGCGTGGAACCCTGACAGCACTGACGTGGTTATCCTTCAGGGCATCTGTCAAATAAATTTCCACAAGAGCCACCAAGACACACTTACTTTCTTTGCAAATTGGATTTGCATGGAACCCCCCATGCTTCAACCCCACCCCAGCCCAAAATGTCCCCAATACCCTCAAACACCGAGTATGAGCTGGCATGTGTGTGTGGTGATGAGACACAGGGCTGACTCTCACACACTTGACCCCTGTTTCCTTTGTATGTGTGTTGGGGGGAGGTGTATGTCTGTGTGTGTCGGAACCACATTCAAGCAGCCTCCACTGCAACCTTGCAGATGCCCAGGCCTCCAGAGTTCTGTATTGAAAACTCGCAGACACTACTTTGTGGAAGGAGAGATAGAATGGGTCCCCTCGCAGCTATCTGCATGACTGGGGATCCACTAGATGATGTGGAGGTCTTGGAAACTGCCATCGCTTCTGGGGTGCAGCGCGGGCTTGTAGGCGTGCTTCTCTCCCTGCCTGCGCTGTGTGGCTTCCACCCATCTCAGGTCCCCGTCTGTGCGGTGGGAATGGAAACTGATCAGGATTCGGGGAGGAACCCACCGAATCTGTGTCCCCAGTCCAGGGGATAAGTGGGCAGTTATTTGTGGCCGCTGGGACACGATCCGGTAAGTAGTGCTCGTGACGCTTCTGAAATAAAAGTACAGAATTGGAAAAGGAAGTGTCCCTGGCTGGGGGGGGGCGGCTGAGGAATTAGAAAGGGATATTTAAGATCGTGTATTCAACATGGATCCAGCTAAAAGGTTTTTAAGTGGTAAATGCTGTAAGAAGTCACTTGTGGTTGATCCTCTCTGGGGCTCAGGGTCTCGTTTTCACTCCGTTAGTGGAGCTCCATATCCACTCAGCTCCCTGGCGCATTCTGCCAGGTCATAGATGCCCACCAAAGTTTCTCATCAATGGAGACCTATAGTGGATACAGACCCGGGCCCTGTGATGGAAGGGGCCTCGTGAAGCTGGGTCTGATACCCGCCCTCCCAACCCCATTGCAGTGGCAGAGCTGCTTCTTTTCCCTGTTTTTGAGTTCTTTCTGTGTTTTATTATTTTATATCTTCTATGAGGGTTTCCGTTCAGCTAGTCAGCTTTGTGTTTTTATGCCGAGACAAAATAAGGAAAGAGAATGCGGCTGAAAGTGGTTTTTGAGCGTGTGTGCAGATTACAGCTTGGAAGAGAATCTTCCGCAAACCTCCGTGCCTTTGTACTTGAAAATGTAAAAGATATTTATTACATTTTCAAATTTGTGTGTGTGTGTGTGTGTGTGTGTGTCACAGACACGTGGAGGTCAGAGGACAGTCTGTGGGAGTCGGTTCTCTCCTTCCACCGTGTGAGTCTGGGGATGGAGCACGGGTCCTCAGGCTTGGCTGCCGGTGCCTTTACTGGCTGAGCCATCATTTCAACCCCCTCAGGACTTTTCTGGCTAATGTTATCCCCTGGGTTTTGGCCTGTGGGGACCGCACAGGGCATGTTAGTATTTGTTAGAATTTGCCACATTCTACTGAAAGCCTGTGTAAGCTGTGTCTCCCCAGAGCTGGCTCCGGCTAGCTTTGCTCTGAGCCAGCACCCGGTGTGATCATCTGCTCGCTGGGCTGGCTGGTGAGAGCAGTCGGGGTGGTCAGCTGACCTCACAGTCGAGGTGTGTACAAAGCAGTCAGGAACCGAGGCTTGGGATTCTGGTCTCTGCGGCACCCTGGATGGCCGGTGTTTGCTTGCGCAGTTGTGGATGGTTGCCTGAGTTCTAGACTCGGTACTGCAATGCTGTCTTCGCTTCGGTTTTTGTTAAAGGTGTCCTAGGGAGAGACAAGTCAGTGGCTTTTTGAAGTGATTGCCTTTGATTTCGGCCAGAGGCAAACTTCACCTTTCCAATCTCAACACTTCTGAGAGCCAGGCCGAGATGGATGGCCATGGCACAGGGCCAGCAGGCTGGACTCAGCACTGTCCAGGGTCTACAGACTTCGAGAGGTCGTGGTGTGGGTAGAGGTGGGTGCTTGAACCATGCAGTATAGTGAATGTAGCTCCAGGCAGTGGCAGCCCAACTGCCATCTTCCGACTGGATTCAGCTGTTAGATGACTGGTCATCTCCTCTGCTATAGATGCTCTGTAGGTTTAGGGACCCTACTCAATCTCTCTCCTTTCTGGTTTTTGGTACATGCAAGTTGGCAAGCTTCACAGCTGGGTGGTTGGCTTCTTGTAGGCCACACACTCTTCTGCTTCGCTTGTGTGTGGGAGGCCCAGGGCACCTGCTGTTCCTGCTGCTTCCAGAACCTTGAATATCAGGCAGGTTCTGTCTCGCTGAGCCCAGGTCACTTGAATCCCAGAGATGGGTGTGGCCTAGGGGAGGACCAATAGGTATTAGACTCACAGTGCCCAGCAGTGCTAGAAAATGTGGTCAAGGGATGTGTATTGCGTGTGACCAGCTAGAAGGAGAGGTAGGAGAGAAGGGCTCCTAGACAGCCCTAGGACTCCAAGCAGAAAGAAGGGTTTGTGACCATTTGATTGTCTAAGCTGAGTTCTCAGAAGTTCCCTGCAGAACTCTGGGTTTTATTAAAACCATTTCACTGAGCAGATGAGACACTGGTTAAGAACCTACTATGTGTTGGAGCCTCAGTCATGTGAAGAAGATTTAGAATCTGCACTTTTCCAAGAATTTCCAGATTTGGAGTAGTGAAAGTTGTTTTAAACATGGTCTGTCAGATGCAGACTGTGCCTGCCCACATCCATCCATTCACACATCTGTCTATCCACACATCTGTCTACCCAGCCATCCATCCACACACATCCACATATCCATTTATGTATCATGTGTGCATCCATCTGTCCATTTATTCATCCATGCATCTATGCATATACCCATCTCTATATCTGTTTATGATGCATGCATCCATCTATCCATGTTATTCATGCATCCGTCATCCATCATTTTCTCCTTTGGTTTCTCATTTGTCTCAGGTACAGGACCAGGACCAGTATTGGGAGCTTTGACCAGGGAGGATCTGGTGGCCATGGGTGAAGGCTCTGATACAGCCTAGGAAGGCTTGGTAGAATATCATCTCTGGGGCCTTAATGCAGGAAACAGGTGGTCAAATTCAGGAGCTGAGTGGTGTGAGAAGCTGCTTTCATGGAGGCTTCATGCAGATTCCTGGTTGGTAGGGAAACCCCAAGTGACTGAGCTGGGGCTGAGGAGTGAGGGGGAACTGGGCTGGTGTCTTTCTGGCGTGTCTGGAGTTTCTGGCTTTCCTGGAGGGTAGTGGCTACTCCTAGGAGGTTGGGTGTTCCAGAGGGACTGGGCAGAGTGAGTTTCAAGTGCCCCTGGAGGCTGGTGTGTTCTGGCTATGGTGTCAGAGTCCAAAACCAACAGAAGGCTAGACAAAGCTAGGGTGCGGGAACTGAAATGACACCTTTTCTCTGGGTGTCAGCCTCCTGTACAGTGGGCATCTCAGCTTGCCCCTTGGTGTCCTGGTCAACACCGTGGCTCCAGAGAAAGGCTGTCTTAGAAGAGGACAAGACTTAAGCTAGTCCCCCAAATGGAGGGAATGTGTTCACCGGTGCTGAACCAGGCAGGCCCAGAACTTTCAAGCTCAACTCTCTCACTGGGGGTTCTGTGGAGGAGAAGACACATGGCTGCTCCTACCTGTTCTATAACTCCAGATGGAGAGCAACAGGGAAGTGGAAAGAAATTAGGCCATGTGCCCAGCATCACCTGAACTTATACCCTGTGACTTCTTCACCACAGAGGCCTGCTGGAAGACAGCCAGAGGGACAATAACAGGAGGGTCATCTCTAGTGCTTCTCTGCCCCGCTGCTCTGTCTCCAGGCCTGGGTGGACTCCTGTCCTACTAGGTGACGGCTCCTTTATAAACGTCTTTCATGATCATCCTATTGATAGAGCCCTCATTGCGCGCTATCTTGTTTCTAAACTTTGTTTTCTTCCTGATGCTACTGTCTGAAAACACATTTTTTTTGTTTATGTATGTATTTACCCTCTGCTCCCAGCCCACTCCTTGGGGACAGGGACCTCTCTATGTTTTCAGTGTTTATTTCTTTATTTTTCTTTTTGCACAAGGGACAGGGACAGAAAGGAGAACTGAAATATATTTGTTGAACAAGATGGATTCCTTTCTTCCTTCTTTCCTTTCTTCCTTCCTTCTTTTCTTCCTCCCCTCCTTCCCTCCTTCCTTCCTTTTCTTCAATCCCTCCCTCCCTCCTTCCCTCCATCCTTCCTTCTACCCTACTTCTCTCTGCATCTCCCCCAACCCCTAGAGTAGTCCTGGCAGGAACCCCTCTCCCAGGACCTTTGAGCTGGTTCAAGGTCACCCCACTGGACAGGGAACTGACTCAAAACTTTCAGTTGTCCACCCTGCACATTTGGGGACCAGGTGTGAGCATTTCCCTGTTGAAAGCCGTTTTCCCGGGAAGCTCCTCTCCCTCAGTGGACTGCGGAACTGCATGCGGGTGTGCTGGAGGCTGCTGCAACAGCCCATACACATGAAATGGAAGCTCAGAAGGAGGCACTGGTTTCCTGGTTTCCTTGGTTTCTCTAGGCAGGACCTGCGGTGAGTCCTCTTTATGTGAAGCGCAACATGGCACGGTAGGGCTGGTGCCCTGATGTCCCTGCCTGCCTCTTCCCTCTGAATCTCCTGCTGCCAGGCAGCTTTCCCACTGAGGTGTCTCTGCTGGCACCTGCTTACCCGGAGGGGGCAGTGTGTGTGTGTGTGTGTGTGTGTGTGTGTGTGTGTGTGTCTCGATTCCCCTTGGTCCAGGCTGGGCCCAGTGTGACCAGCACTCTGATGGGCTGATGGCATGGGACTGTCAAGGGAAGAAGACTGTGACTCCTCAGGCTTGGACTCGGCTCTACAGGCACCCATTCTCTGCCAGGTCTGTCCTGGGTGCTAGGGAAGGAGTCTGACTAGACACTTGCGATTCATGCATGCATCTGTCAGTCCATCCATCCATCCGTCCATCCATTCATCCATCCACCCATCCATCTACCCATTCATCTACCCATGTTTTTCATCCATCTGTGAAGCTTTGTGATGGGCCACCTGGGAGAGACCGATGTATTTATTGAGCACCTGCTGTGTACCCCCAGGACATGTGACAACCAGTTTTCATGGGTGTCATCTTGTTTATTATTCACAACTCTGAGCTGGGGACTCTTGTTCTCTTCGTGTTGTGGGTGAGCAGACTGCCCATGGGAGTGTCGAATGCTTGCTTGTGGTCACAGCTGGTAGCATACAGAAATAAGTCATGGGGATACATGATCTGCTCTAATCAGATATCCAGGTTTCTCACAGGACCCCAGTAGGAAGGTTCTGATCCAAGGCCTTGTCCTCTTAGAGGTGAAGGGTGAGTGGTTGTCCCCACCTGGACAGGAGGTTAGTGACTCAGGCTGAGAGAGCAGGATTGGGACAGGAGGTTTGGGCTGGTGTTTCAGCTCTCCATGTGACTCTGGGTCAGATTCTACTTTATATTTCTCTCTCTTTCTTTATTTTCATTTTTAGCATCTTTAAAAATATTTAATTTTATTTTCTGTGCATTGGTGTTTTACCTGCATGCATGTCTGTGTGAGGATGTCAGATCCCTTGGAACTGGAGTTATAGACAGTCATGAGCTGCCATGTGGGTGCTGGAAATTGAACCTGGGTCTTCTGAAAGAGCAGACAGTGCGCTTAACCACTGAGTCACAGGGTGTTATATAGCCCAGGCTGGCCTCAAACTTGAATGATCTTGAACTCCTGCCCCCCAGTTCCCCTCTCCCTCTCAAGGACTGGGCTTACAGACATATCTCACCATATCTAGTTCTCCCATCTTTGTGAGATGAGGTCTGAAACTCACAGTTATTTTCCTGCCTTAGCCTCCTGAGACTTCTGCTGTACCCTACCTTGCCTGACAGAACTGTCCCTTTCTTTCCATGTTTTGAGAGGAGAGATTATTGCTGTTTTATTTTACCTTGTATGGGGATGATTGAGAATTTTTTTTAAGAATTAATAACCCGTTTCTCTTTGCACGTAATTAAAATGTTCTCCAGTCTTGAATTTTTGTCATTTTCCTAATCTAATTTGTTTTCGGAGTGTGTCGATTCCCCTTCTGAACACAAAACAAGGGGTGTTTTTCTTCCTTTAATGTGACTGAGATCCAAGTGTCCAGGAATCATTTAAACTATGTGATTTTCTCCTTGGTTAAATACAGCACAAACAGGGCCATTGGAGGATCTTAAAAAGCACAACCCGAAAACAAGGCAAAAAAGAAAATCTTCAAGTCACTGCTCACAATTAAAAAATTATTCAGAACGGGATGAGGGAACCATGGTGTCAATGACCAGGCACAAGCCACCAAAACAAATGCTGTATCTCTGGCCTGGCTTATGCCTCCAGGCTCAGAACCTGCTGCAGGGAGTTTTAGTCTAGTTAAATTTATCTGCAAATCGTACCTTTCCACTGGAAGAAAAATTAAGAAAAACTATAGAATTTTCACTGGGGCCAGGGTGATGCATAGGTAAGAAGACCCTCTCGATCCAGCTTTTCTCCTGGGACCACCATGCTGCCTCAGCAGAGGGGCTCTATGGCCACTGCTTGGAAAACCCCTTCTCTGGGTGCCTCCAAAAGATGTCCCAAGGTTAAATTGATGTTACAGAAGGAATTTTCATCCCATGCTGCTCTACCTGCTTAGACTTGCTGGGGTGTGGGTGTGGCTCTGCGGATGTGTTTGGGGGGTATGTGGGGAGGAGGTGGAGTTAGACAGGAATCCTTCCTGTTCCCCAAATCGGAAAAGTAGAAATTTAACTTCCCTGTTTACAAAACACCAGCCATTGTCTCGTCCCTAGCTCAGCTACCGTGTAGATTCCAAGACTCTTGTTGGAGGGAAAAAAAATGTCTGAAGTATTTAAACATTTGGATCTCACATGCATCCGTCCATGGCATCGCGGGCTTTTTTTTTTTCTCCTCATGGTCTTCTCCCTCCCTTCTCTCTTCCTTTTTACCAAAGTATATTCATCAAACTGCTGAGTTGGAAAGATTTGTAATGAGTTTTTGAGCTGTGTGCGACTGTGTTTTCTCCCCCTCTTCCCCCCACCCTTTCCCTCTTTCTAAATCTTCATCTGACATTAAATAAAACAAATCCCAAACAGATTAACTGTCGCATGGTTCTGCTCTGTCTCTCCAGTCTGTTTGCAGGTCTGGCGGGGGACCCAGCAATAGCGGCGGAGGCGACAGCGGTGGCAGCAGCGGCAGTGGTGGGAGATGCCCGGGTGGCCCACGGAGGTCCATGTGGCGCTCTAGGTGGGATGCTGGCATCCTGAAGGCCGAGGCCCTGGCCCTGCTCCCCTGCGGCCTGGGCATGGCATTCTCTCAGTCACACGTGATGGCAGCGCGACGGCACCAGCATGGCCGGCTCATTATTGAAGTGGACGAGTACAGCTCCAACCCCACCCAGGCCTTCACCTTCTACAACATCAACCAGGGCCGCTTTCAGCCACCTCACGTGCAGATGTAAGTGCTGATGCCCAGGGACCGGGCGGGTACAGGGCTGTGGTTTCCTCCTGGCTTCTAGCTCATCCTGAACACACTCTAGGGGCTCGAGGACCAAATCTCTCTGTGCTACACTCTTTGGACCCCTTTTATTGGATTTGATGAATTCTTCAGAAGTGTTTGTTTGTTTGTTTGTTTTTTGGTTTTTTGAGACAGGGTTTCTCTGTGGCTTTGGAGCCTGTCCTGGAACTAGCTCTTGTAGACGAGGCTGGTCTCGAACTCACAAAGATCCGCCTGCCTCTGCCTCCCGAGTGCTGGGATTAAAGGCGTGCGCCACCACCGCCCGGCTTCTTCAGAAGTGTTTGAAAATGAGATGATTGTACAGAGAGATTCAAGATTTGACGATGGAACCAGAAATTTCACAACCAGCAGGCTCATTTGTTCTGGGGGGAATGTTGAGGGCCTGAATTTCAACTCCTAGTCTGACTTGCTCCATCCAACAGGGAGACTGAGTCACAGACTGTAGGACCAATAGTAGGTTAGGACCCCATCCTGGATGAGTTGTCTTCTCTCCCTTTGTTTGACTCCATGCTTCTGAAGTGTTCTACAGAGAAGGTCAGGGGGTCCGGGAACACCTCCTTTCTGTTTCATACACATTCATAGCGTCTCACATGCCTTCTGGGTCAAGGTCACCTTGATCCCACACAGAGTGGGGAGAGACTGATGGCTCCCTGCTGACAGAACAAGGAGCTAGCAGCTATAGCCAGTGTGACCAGTGTTGTAGGGTTGCTAGAACATTAGGTTATCCCTGGGGGTGCAGACACTGAGCTTCCTCTAGGGGCTGGAACCCTACTTCTGAGTAGTGTGTGTCGAGGTCCCATTCACTCAGGGTCAGTGTACAGTGGACAAGTTGCTCGGATCCCAGGATGCAGAAGGATGAGGTAGCAGAGTGGTGTGCAGTCCTTCCTTTCTGGGTGGCTGCCTGCAACCCCTGTTCTGTTAAACAGTGTTCTGGGGAGATAATTCCCTGGAAGAAAGGCATCGACGGTGGCAGTCATGTGGTCTGGAGTGGGGGCTCCAATGTGGGAATGCCTCCTTTCCCAGCAGCACTTGCTAGAACAGTGCTCCTTCTTAGAGGCTTCATCCCACGTGGTCAGAAGGTGTTGTTTTTGATGGATTTCTAGCTGAGTACTGCCTCTTTGTTTATTTATTTTTATTTACTTTTTGATTTGGGAACCAAACTGGAGGATTTAAGCAACTGAATGCATCACTGAGGGCATGGTGCTTCTTGGACTTTGGTACCTAGCAGCCTGGTCGGGATGCTGCAGGCAGAGGCCTGCCTTTTCCTGCTTAGATTTTTGTTGTTGTTGTTGGTGGTGGTGGGATTAGAGATGATGATACTCAGGTCCCTGATGCTAAAGTTGGTCCTGTCCAGTGGGAATGTGGGAGAGCTCCAGGCCCTCAGGCAGAGCAGTTGGTGCTGATGGCAGTACATTTGTAGGTAACACTCATCTATGAGTGTCCTGGCCTCAGAGATGTTGTCCTCTGGGGCTATTGTGGAATGGGACTGGGTTGGGTTGATCTGTGGAGACTCTAGCCTGAGAAAAAAGCCACGCAGACAAGACGAAGAGAGGAGAGCTGAGGGCCCATCCAATTTGGAGTGTATGGGAATGTCCTTCTGGATAAGGTAGATTCTAGTTGAGACTTTCAGGATTGGGGGATGATTGGGAAGGGATATTAGGGTTTCCTGGGCTAGGGAGGAGTATAGGGGTAGAGCCCCCAGATGGCTGGAGAGGGTGTCTGAGAATCTCAGAGGTGCCTGCTGGGTAGAGGGACCCCTGAAGGAGAGGTTGGTTACAGGCCCTGGGGCCAGACTGTGTCCTGGGGAAAGGCAATGAGTCAATGAGTGGGAAGGTGCCTGTTCCCGTTTCACCAGGGAGCAGTGGAGGCCGGTCCTTCCCTCCCCTCTCCCTTCCTTTGTTCATTCATTCAGGTTCCTTGGGAACAGTTAGGCATCTTGTTGGTTAGAAACATGGGTCCTGGACTGGTCTACCTGGGTGGGCTCTCACCATTTGATGCCTCAGTTTCCCCAACTGCAAAGTGATGTTTACAGTGATGCCGAGGGCGCAATAGAGAAGTCCCCATGCAGTGAAGTCATGTGACTGGCTGGTAGTCATGTCGTCCAGCAGGAGCCAGGCCTGGGTGTGGAGCTTAATGCTTGAAGTGATCAGAGGCAGCTGCCTGCTCTCACGGGGCTTACGTTCCAGGCATCTGCTGATGGGCAGCTGCAGGTCATGACACTTGTAGCAGCAAAAGCCATGGAGAAAAAGCATGGTAGCTCTCCTGTCTGTCTGTCTGTCTGGTGTCTTCCTGGTCTGGACCTCTCCCGTTTGGCCTGCTCTAATAGTCAGTGAAAACCTGGCTTCCATGAGCAACGGGGCTGAGTGGCCACTGGGGAACTGGAGGAGGCCTGCAGGCTGTAGGGGATTCCTTCACACGTGGCCACTCTGCCTCCAAGAGAGGTGTGCAGGGTGGATGCTGCTTCCTGCTCGGTGTCTCATCACTGCTACGGGCTTTGTCTCTGAGGTGAGGGAGTAAGGGGGCCCTATTGAATAAATCCACAGTTTATATTTAATAATAACAGTGACAGTTCAATGTAGCCTCTGATTGAGCTGTGTGATTTGCTCAGGTGCCCAGAAACCCTGCTGGTAACTTGTATGCCTTTGCCTGAGTGATGACTGTCTGCAACTGCGACCACAAACTGTGGTCCCTGGGGCTGAGAAATCCCAGGAGGTTCTCGGGAGAACCCCTCAGGCATCAGGACCCTGGGAATGCAGATGTAACAGTGGACAGTGAGAGGGAGGGACAGGGTTACTGGAGCCTGCCATGAAGGTATCTGGGGATGGACACAGTTGGTGATAAGCAAAACTCTTCCCTCTGCCCTTTTGGGATCACTGGAGATACGGGTCAGGATCTTTAAAGACTTCTGGGCCCCTCAAGTGGTGCTAGATGCTGGAGTATGTAGGGACAGGAATAGCAGAGCTAGGTCAAGAGGAACCTTCTGGCCCCAGTCCCCAGTGCTTGACTGGGTTGACTCCTGACCCCTCCTCTCAGAGGCAGAAACTAAGGCTTTGGAAGGGGAACATGCACAGCCAGGACACCCACTTGGCCCTGTGCAGTGGGATCATACTATCTACTAGCTGAGAGACTGTGGACTCAGCCTGGAGCTGGGCAGGGGCCAGAGGCAAAGCAGGAGAGGACTTGGCACATCCTGCATTCCTGGGCAACAGATATGGCAGCTGCTTCTGGTTTTCCAAACCTTTCAACCTTCTTCCTGCCCCAGGTGTTATGTGTGTTTGCATGTGTGTGCCTGTGGATAAAATGTGTGTGCATGAGTGTGCTGTGTACATGTGTATGCATGTATGTGTGCACATGGTGTGTGTATGTGTGTGAGTGTGTGGTATGTATATGTCTGTGTCCGTGTGTTTGCACATGTGTGCATGTGCACACATGTGTACACGTGTTGTGTGCTATGTGAATATGTGGTATGTGTGTGCACCTGGTGTCCTGATGTGTGTGAATGTGTGGTATGTGTGTGTGTGCATGTGGTATGGTATATGTGTGTGAGAGTGTGGTGTGTGTATGCTGTGTGAGTGTGTGGTATGTGTATATGCATCTGGCATGTGTGTGTGAGTGTGTGGTGGTGTGTGTGCATGTGGTATGTGTATGTATGTGTGGTATATGTGTGAGAGAGTGGTGTGTGTATGCTATATGAGTGTGTGAAATGTATGTGCGTCTGGTGTGTGTGTGTGTGTGTGTGTGCGCGCGCGCGCGCGTACGCACTTGTGGAAGCCAGATGTGTGACTCCTCAGTAGCTGTCCACCTTACTTTTGGAGACCTGGATTTTACCGCCTCCTTACCAGGAGCCTCCTGTCTCCACCTCCCACTGCTTGGATTACAGGCATGAGTCTCTGTCCAGTTTTCACTTGACTTCTAGGGACTGAACTCCGAGGTCCTTCTGTTTCTGAAGTCAGTGCTTTCCTGATGGGGCTATCTCCTCAGCCTCAGCCTCGGATCTTTGCACGGCTGTTGTTCCTGTGGCTTCTCTAGCTCTTGGCTCTGTGTGCTCTGTGTGCTCTGTGTCCATCATGTGTCACTCTTTAGGAAAGCCTTCTCCAACCCCTACTGGTCACACATCTTCCAGCCCTGTCTTAGCTGTAGATGCTCTTTCTGAGGGGGTGCAGTTCCTAGGCACCCCTGTGCCCCCACCCATGTCTGGGCCCTTACAGAGCAAATGGAAAGAAAAAAGGAGGCGGGAGGGAAGGTGAGGCCAGGAAGAGCCCTGGGGATGTGGGAGGGTCTGGGCTCCGAGGTGCTGCAGCCTTTGAGGGAAGCAGAATGGGCCACCCCAGCTGGAAGGACTGGCTAGCCGAAGGCTGAGAGACAGCGGGGAATACAGGTTGAAGGGTGTGCAGGTTCCAACGTGGCCAGGTCACCTTGGAACCTTCCCTTCTTGGGCAGAGCACTGGAAAGAGAGGGCCAGGGCAGTTGTGTTGAATGGACAATCTATTCACTGCCTGTCTTGGGCTTCAGTCTCCACTTTTACAGGATTCTGAGACAACATGGCCGATGCCCAGGCCCACAGCTATACATATTACAGGAACCTCAGACTTCAGAGCACCCTTTTCTCTGAGGCACCTGAGGGACAATATGTCTCCTATGATGCCTGTGTTGGTGTTTGACACCAGGCATGCTGCTGTCCAGGGTGGCTTTTGGGAACAGAGCAGAAGGCACTTTACCCACTGAGTGATCTCCCTAGCCCCCTGAAGTCAGCTTATGTGGGTGAAACAGCCTTTCCCCGAGCCTCAGTTTTGTCACCTGTAAAATGGGAATGCTGGCAGGCTACTTTGCCGAGGCTCACCAGGAGGGAGGAGAAGAGAGAAAATTTGAGGACGCTGTTGAGTTCCTTGCCCAGCTCCCAGACGCTGGGAGTGGAGCTCGTTCTCTTTTCTTGCAAGGTTGGGCAAGCAGCTTTGCCGCAGAACTGAGCTGGGGAAAGGAGATTTTAGCTTGCTCACTCTCTGGGGATCTCTAGGCTTCTCTCTTCACAGTTCTCAGAAGCCCCGGGGTGCAGGGAAATAAGGTAAAGTTAATTAAAGAGCTCGGGCTCCCACAACCGCTCCTGTTGATGAGAGTCCTCAGCTGCCTGGTGGCCAGGTCGCCTCTTAAGGAGAGACTGTTGGGTCCCACCACACTCCCAGCCCCCCTTCTTCCTTTCTCTTGATTTCTTTGACTTTGTAACTTTATGGCATCCATAAAGTGTGTGTGTGTGTGTGTGTGTGTGTGTGTGCACACGCATGTGCATGCGAGCGTGAATGTATGTGTACATGTGCATGTTTGTGTGTGTTGGGTGAGATGGGTGGGAGAACAGATGGATTTGTTTGGTTTGCCTGGGTTTCGGTGTCCACTGGTATAGGTCGTTCAGTGCTGATTGGCTGCCTGTGGTCCAGTCAGCACTGTTGGAATGGGCAGAGAGCACAGATGGGGGACCCTCACACCCTGAACCTGTTAGACTGCCTTGGAGAGGAGGTGCTGAAAGTCCCAGTGGACATAGGAAAAGTGAGAATTGCAGGGAGATTCGCCTTCCAGATCTGTTCACATATTGTCTCCTTCTGGAAGCTTCCAGGAACCCAGAACAGGTTAGGGCCCTCTCTGGTCTTTAAGCCTTCCATTGCCCTATTAAACTGGGACTGCAGAGACACAGTCTAGTCAAATCTGTTCTGCCTGCAAGCTGTGGGCTCCTGCTGGGCAGGGCCCTTGCTTACTCCTCCGTCTGGCCCTCACTGGCCTCAGAAGTTGGTACCTATTAAGAACTCAGTACTTGTGCTAATTGAACACAGAATGGGTGGACGGCGAGAGGAGACAAGAGCCCAGCACCTTCCTGGTTGCCCATCATTGCTCTCATTTGGCAAATTAACCTATCTTCCTAGCCGGCCTATCTCCAAGCTGCCGAGGCTCTGTCTTGGCTTAACAGCCCCCAGAGGGGGACCAAGGGTACTGCCCTCTGTGATGCCTCAGAGATGGAGGAGAGGCTGGATGGAGGAGATGGCCTCCACCTGCTGCAGATCCAGCTTGAGGAGGCACCGTACACATTAGCATGCTGAACCCATGTCTCTCATAAGGTGTTAATTAAATTTCTCCGAAGTATATTGTCTGAAAAAAAAAAGGATAATTAGAAAGATGTCTTTAAAAGTATTTATGTAACTGATACGGTACTGCTTTTGGTTTGACGCATAATTAGATTTAAACACGACTCCTCGAGCGGCATACTCGTCTGGAGAGGGCTGCTTGTTGAAATGTCATTGCGTTGTTTTTAAGCGGTGTGAGCCTGGTGAAGTCATTTAGTTGGGGATGCGGTACGCTCTGTGAAGAACACAGGGCTGGGGGCCTAAGGCAGGTCCTTGGCTGGCTGCAAGGGCTCCTGGGAATGGGAATGGAGCTTTTTTAGCTATGTTCTTTTAATTTCTGGAATGTTCTTGTCCAGGAAGGTACAAACCCAGGCCATGGGTTCTGCCTGTGTCTAAGTGACAGTGGCAGAGCTGGGCTCAGGGACCTGGTTTTTTGACTGCAGGAGTGTTGTTTTACACAACCCCAGAAGGCTCTTGGTATCAAAATGACCACACTCTCTTAGTCCTAGGAGAATTCTCACCTGTCTTTCGGGGTAGGGGGGTAGGGTAGGGGGTAGGGGTAGGGAGAAGGGGAAGGGTCTCGCCTGCTGCTTTCCTGGGCAATGTGGCTTCTTCATCCTTCCGGAGCTGAGTGCTGAGCTCAGGACCAGTTAGTTCTTTTGAATGGACCAGGATTTCAGGCCACTCAGCGTCAGCGGGGCAATAGTGCCCCCCAGGGGTGAAAGCTGGTTTTGAGAGGTTGAAAAAAACCATAGGCAGCTAGCACAGGAGACAGTGTTTCTGTGATGTTAAAACTCCACGGGCCCAGCAGTGGTAGCAAAGCTCGGACATGTCCAGAACAGCTGGGCTGTAATTGTCGCTGCATGTGGGCATCGCGATCAGGCACTCAGAGGTTTTCACATTGCTATGATCAAACAAACAAATGAAAGCAGACCAAGCAGCGTAAGAAAGGTTTATTTTGGCTCAGAGTTGGAGAGGGCACAGTCTGCCATGGCTTGAAAGGCATGATGGCAGGAACGTGATGGAGCTGGTCCCACTCTATCCAGAATCAGGTAGCAGGGCCAGATGACTGCTGACATCAGCTAGTAGGACTCCAACGGTGCTCTGTACATTCAAGATGAAGCCTTTAGGGAAGGGTTTCACAAACTCCCAGTTCTGTGTTTCCTTGGTGATCCAAAATTCCATCAAGTTGACAATGAAGATTAGCCCTTACGCCATGGGACAGAGTGGAAACTGAGGCACAGTAGACAAGAACGTTTTGCTGGACCCTCCAGAAGGCTACACTCGGCTCATGTCCAGTTGGATACTCTCTGAGTTACTATGACTGGGAGCATGGAGTGGCTGTATTTTGGGCGACCCACTACCCCACAGGATCACAGCTCTGTGAGCCCCAATAACCCAC
The DNA here is from genome assembly GCA_028555095.1 of Dicrostonyx torquatus. Taxonomy (NCBI): domain Eukaryota; kingdom Metazoa; phylum Chordata; class Mammalia; order Rodentia; family Cricetidae; genus Dicrostonyx; species Dicrostonyx torquatus. The sequence continues at coordinate 4,502,911 of JAQHUG010000146.1, read as the reverse complement.
AGCATCTTCTCTCCCTGCAGGGTGGACCCAGTGCCTCATGACGCCCCAAAGCCACCTGGATACACACGCTTCGTCTGTATTTCTGACACCCACTCAAGGACAGACCCCATCCAGATGCCCTATGGTGATGTGCTGATCCACGCCGGTGACTTCACGGAGCTAGGGCTCCCAAGCGAGGTGAAGAAGTTCAATGAATGGCTGGGTAGGTCCTGCACACAGAGCGCACCTGGTGCTTGGGAACACATGGCACCTGGAACTGCCCCCTCCTAGTAACGTGTCATCCCTGCCTTGCCCTGTACCTCCTAAACCTGCCCCTGTGCCTGTCCATCACCTTGAGACTTCCCTGGCCTCTCAGATTGGGTCTTGCACCTCCCTCCCATGCTACCTTGGGCTGTGATGTCCGATTTGTTTGTCAAAGTCTTTGGTATTGGAGGCCTTCCTAAAGGGACTTGACTCACTGTGTATGATCTGCCCATGTGTTCAGCCTTGAGTGCCTGGCACAGGTGCTCACAATGCAACTGGTAGATGAATGAATGAATGAATGGCTGAGTTGGTGCATGAAGAATGACTTTTTGGGAAGAGTGATGCCAGAGCAGGTTCTTGTTTGCTTGTGGCTCAGTCTCCAGTGAGGAGACCTGTCTGCTCTGTGGCCCCATGGGGTCACAGGGACCTGAGGTAGTTCATCCTGTGGGCATCAGCTGGTGTTGGTGGAAGAAACTGAGCACAAAGTAATAGGTAGGACTTTGTTCCAGTACTTTTTCTTTCCCAAAATAAAGCTATAAACTAGCATGCCCCTCTCCTTAGTATGCTCCTTCCTGTGCATGCTCCTACCCCTAGCATGTTCCTCCACTAGCATGCTCCTCCCCCAGCACACTCCTCCCCCTAGCACGCTCCTCCCCAGGGTGCTCCTCCCCAGCATGCTCCTCCCTCTAGCATGCTCCTCCCCCTAACACACTCATCCCCCCCAGCATGATCCTCCCCAGGGTGCTCCTCCCCAGTGTGCTCTTCCCCTTAGCATGCTCCTCCCCCAGCATGCTCCTCCTCCTAGCATGCTTTTTCCCTAGCACACTCCTCCCCAGCACACTCCTCCCCCAGCACACTCCTCCCCTAGCACGCTCCTCCCCCTACATGCTCCTCCTCCTAACATGTTCCTCCCCCAACACGCTCCTCCCTCAGCATGCTCCTCCCCCTGAATGCTCCTCCCCCTAACATGCTCCTTCCCTTGCATGCTCCTCTCCTAGCATGCTCCTTCCCCAGTACCTAAATAGGGAATTGCATGTTCTGGATTCTGTAGAAAAGTCACGGTGAGATGTGGCTTTTTCTCCTTCTTGGGGAAGGTTGGACAGATGGAGGGCTCCTGTGCAGCCTGGTGCACAGGCCTGCTGTCCTAGAGAGAAGTAGGTGTGTCAATCCCTTCCGGAGGAAGTTCCCCAGACCGTCCAGTCCTTTGCTGTTCCTGGGTGTGCCCTGTGCAGCTGCGTGGGATATGTGGAGCAGGGGCCAGCCACGAGGTGGGTAGCTGTAGTGAGTGAGAGGCCTGACTCTGCCCGTGGAGAGTCAGTGCTAGTAAATATTTACTAGCAAGGCTTTTCTTCCACTTGGCAGGCTTGGCTCTTTAAATATTGATTTTTCAAATGGGGAATTTTAATCCAGGCTCATTTGGGCTAGAACATGGGAAAGCTAGGGTAGGGGAGTATGTAGCCAAGGCCAGTGGTAGCCAGGTGCTTTCCTGGCCATGCTCTGGGCTGCCTCCTCAGGGTTCTCTATGTAGCTCTTTAGAGCTTTCCTCTGGCTGGGTCAGGGTCACCACAGGCCAGATACCTACTGTGTGCCAGGCTGGCATGGCAGGTTCTTTTTTATTCTCTGCCTTGGTGAAGTTGTGGCCATAGTGTTGGTGAGATGTTTCTTTGTGCATTTGCTTTTGACAGATGAGACTTCATGGACCCTGCAGTATGGCTCAAATACTTGAGCTGAGTGGCCTATTGACCTGGATTGCCAAGGGACCATGGGGGTGGGCTGTGGCTTTCTCCAGAGCAGGGAAGTCTTTAAAGGTGACTTGACTTGTCAAGGCTTGGCTTGGGCCTTGACAGAGGAGTTGAGAATCAGCACAGGATATTGTCAGATGGTTCGGGACAAAACATGGATCCTGAAGAATTCCTCCCACAGGCCTCTTTTCTTGGCTTCCTTGAAGCATTTGGAGAGGCCTGGGGTGTCACTGTGTAGGGTGAGCTCCAGGCTGGAGAGCTGGAAGCTGACCTCTATTCTTGTTCCAGGGCCAGGAACCAGCCACTTGGTGGAAGTGTTATTGGTTGCTACAGTACTGCTCCTGCTGGGAGAAGAGAGACTCCCAAGGGCTTGGCGATTCTGGCTGGGAAATAGTCGTGTGTGTGTGTGTGTGTGTGTGTGTGTGTGTGTGTGTAGTGCATGTGGATACAGCGTGTGTTTCCTGAGGGTCTACTATGTGGCTTCCTGTGTAGAATCACCCCCTTCAGCTCTGATGACATGAGGGAGCAGCTATTGCTAGCTCCATTTCACAGAGTAGAAAATGAGGGCCCAGCAAAGCAAAGCAACTTGCCCAAGGTCACACAGCTAGCGTGTGGCCGAGCTGGGATTCACACTCAGGCAGTAGGACTCTGCTGTGGGATGCTTTGTTGCATCCCTTGCTCCGCCCAAGAATTAATAGAGTGGGTGTCTGGATCTGACACCCTGGGCCTGCTTCCTGAACGGGTGACAGTGGCAGCTGGAGGTCTTTTCCGGACCTCAGTTACCCCATTTTGCATAGTTATCAGGCAGGACGACTGTATCCACTTCCAAAGACAGACCAGAGCCTGGTGTGGGAGACAAAGTTAAGCTTTGTGTACTGTGTGTGGAGTGCACGTCATGGTTGCTTCTGTGAACTGGTATTAGCCATATCAGGGCTTCCTCAAGAAAGGAGTAGAGGAGAGAAACTTGTGACGAGGGGAGCTGACGGGGCCGGCTGTAAATGCACGTTAACCTCTCTGTTTCTGAGTGTTGACATGCAATCGCCGCAGTTAGAACAGACGGGAAGAAAATGCTCTTTTGACTCACCTTGGGAGAGTTCGTATGAGTCAGCATGCCTCTGGTGCTGGTGACAGTGGGCAGTAAGTGTCCGGGGCCCTGCTTAGTCTCTTGGGGAGATGGTGGCCTGGTCAATAGAGAGAAGCAGGAATCTGCCGAGGATTGACCTGGGGACCTGAGGGTGTGATAGTGCAGGCCTTTGGCTGGGCGATTCTGGGACACCCTGCAATGGACAACCTTGGGCCAAGCCTGAGGGTGGACATAGGGTAGAGCTTGCAGAGCTGGGGAAGACTGTGGGGTGGAGGGGCATGACTCCCGTAGGCCTTGAGGTGGGACAGCAAACCAAATGAGAGCAGTGTAAGAGTATAAGGAATTGACACTGATTCTAAGGGTGACAGGGGCTTCTGGGTTTAATGGGGGAGAACTCTGTGACATCCCAAAGACAGATCTGGATAGCAGAGTCAGGGTGGTGGCATCATGGACAGATACTTGGAAGGTTCCAGAATGGATATCTGGATCAGAATTATTTCCTTCGTCATGGCCTTGCATTCTTCTAGTTCCTTAAGGGAAGCGTGTGCTATTCTGCAGCAGATAGAACAGAGCTCATGGCTCCGAGACCTGTCCTCCTGGGTGTCTGGTGCTGTACGTCTGTCCAGGAGAGGTGGGCAGCATGCCTGAGAATCCCACCTGGCTATTCAGCTATCCCAGTGCACCCACAAGCCTTTCTCAGCTTGCAGGCCGTGTCACCTCCCAGGTCCTGAGCTGTATCCAGGCAATGCCTTCCCTACTTGCTGGTCTCAGGGACAGACATGAAGTTTCCTTTCAGGCCAGTTCCTGACAGAAGGGAGATTTAAGGCTCAGACTTTCAGTGAGGCAGTGAGACCTGAGCAGGGCTGAGAGGCCCACCCCATGCTGTCTCTGAACTGCTGCCAGCAGGCAGGGATGCCTGTGTTTTCCTCATTCCAGGTGTCTGTTTAGGTCCTTGGAGGAGTGAAGGTGGGGGCTGTAGCACCCCTGATTCTCCGGTGACTGTCCCAGGAAGAAATGGCTGAGGGCAGATCCTTCAACTTTTCCGAGTAAAAGAGGAAAATGCCAAACTTGCTGAATGGAGCCGAGGAACTGCCTTCTTCTGCATCCTCTCACCCCATTCCCAAGGCTGGTTGGTTCAAGGCTAAGGACACCAGGCCAGATTCTGCTACTGCCACAAGATCAATGACAGTCCTGTTGGGAAGACGTCCATTCATTGCTGGACTGCCCAGTACTGCTTCCTGGCCCCTGGCTGGGGATACACGGTCTATGCAGCCTTCATTCCCATTTCCAGCTTCAGGTATCAGGCCCTGCATACCCTAAGGTGGGCAAGAGGCCGAGGGCAGCTCGCTCCTTCCATCCCTCCCCCTAGTCTCTGCTCTGTGCACCTGGCACCCGACTGGCACCTCTGCACAGTTCTTCCTGGCCCCTGAGCCTCCTTCTTCTTTGCTTCTCCATCACTTCTTTGGGGCCCTGTCCTGATCCATGAAGGGGCAACCCTTTGTTCCTTCTCTCTCAACCACCTCAACCACAGCCAGTGCCCTAGCTTTTACTCCCATGCTACCTCTAGGGAACTCCACTTTCTCCAGGACGAGTAGAACCCTGTCCTCCCCCCCCCGCCCCAGCTGTCACTAGGCCTCCAGAACACACACACACACACACACACACACACACACACACACACACACATAGGTATCACTAGGCCTTCAGGCTCGCTTTCACCTTCCTTAGCTCTGCCCCACTCCCTTGCATTGTGGCATGGACTACATCTTGCCACGTAACTGGTGGCTGGTATCTGTCTATCTGGGCCCAGATGTTGCCCATCCTCGTGACCTGCTGGCCTCACCACTCACCGGTGTCACCTGCTGAGCACGTGTAGTGCTGGATGAGCCAGCCCGCCTGGCTCCTGTTCATCCCATGGGCTCCTGTGCGCCTCTGAAAGGGCTGGAGATGGAGATCAGGCTAGCTTACCCAAGGCAGCTTAGCCTTGGACACGGAAGAAAAAGAGAGTGAGGTCTCAGAAGGGCACAGTGAACTGGCTGATTCAGTCACACACCTCAGGCAGAGGAGGAAGATGGGGTGGGGGTGGGGAACCCTTAATGGAGTGTTTAGAAGTGTTATAATTAACTTTTCCTGGCACCCTGGCATAGAACGATAGAGAAGACAATATAAAAGGGGGCCAAGGATTTAGTTAAATAGAGCTCGCTCTTCTGCAAGGAAACCCTTAATTAAAATCTGCGAGGGAGGAAGGGGGTGGGGAAGTGTAGGATTTACTGCACACCCGGGTCCGGATCTCGCCTCATTTGTAGCCTTGCTGTGGCTGTGTTGAAGGCCCGAGGGCTGCACCTATTGCCTCTTTGCAGTTCAGGTGGGTGAAGGAGCCAGGGAAAAGGAGTGGCCCTGCCAGCCCTCTGCCAAGTGGGCCCTGCTCAGAGTCTACCTATTTTGATTATTCCTGTCGAAAGTGTTTCAGATGCTGCTGGAGTTTGATGACCCTCCTTAGCCAACTCTTCCACACTCCTGATTGGCTGTCTCTGGTATGGTGGCTCCTGTTGTCTCTCACCTCTTTGGAGGCCAATCTTGGACTTGGAGGGGAAAGGCTCCATAGTTCTCAGTGCTGGGGTGTCAGGTTGGGCCGGCCTGACCCATGTCAGGACCCAGAGACCTTGAACTCAGGGCCCTGGGACCACTGGTGGCTTTGTTCTCAGCAGCTGGTTAATCAGCCCCAGTCCATTTCAGTCAAATGAGAGCCCTGAACCTTGCCTGTAGGACTAGAGTTTCCTTGTCCTGTCCAGGGAAGCTGCACTGGATTTATGATGTTATGGCCCCAGTGTGGGTTAGTAGGGGGTCTGCCTGTAGACAGGCAGGGGTTCTCATTCAGCCCAGTGGATACATGGCCTGAGGTCTGCTGTGCCCCTGATATGAAGATTCAGTGGTAATAGCATGGAAATGTTGTTTTGACCCCTGAAGTTGTGACAGGTACCCAAGTGAGAGGGTGGGATCATTTAGTAACAGACAGAAGATACCAGTCAACTCACAGAGCCGAAGGGGGGGAGGAGTTAGCTGACTGTAGTGGGAGCTGCCTGGAAAGACCATCTGGGAGGGGCCTGTGCTGAGAAAGCCCAGCCATGAACTTCCCAGTGCTGGTAGAGGTGGGAGCCCAGGTCCAGACCACTGGTAGCAGTCTCTGGAATTTAGCTTCAGCTCTTGTTGTGGTCACCAAGGGCTTCTGGCAGGGGCGGGGGCGGGTGAGGGTCAGACTATGTTCAGGAGCCTTACCCACTGCAGGGTGGCGATTGAATACAGGAAACAGAGTGGCTGCTGGGCCTGGGGTGTTGGAGTTAGTGTCGGCCAGACTCCATGGTGGCTCAAACTGATCTGGCAGTGCAGAGGGCCAGGGCCAGGGAGGGAAAAAACAACAGGGGGCGTTGCCCAAAGGTGTGAGGGGGCAGACTGTTGACCTGTTCCTAACAAGAGAATGAGGTGAGATAAACTCATCATTGAGATAACATGGGGACACAGTAGTTGTCTAAAAATCTAACCATGAAGGTGCTCACAGCAGCTGCCTGCACGAGACCTGCTCAGTATCAAGCCAGTCAGAGCAAATCGCTATGGGTAGGGGAGGGCTCCTAAGGCCCCACTCCAGCTGAGGAGCCATTGGCAGATGCAGGTGGCTGGGGGAGGGGGAGTTATTCTCTTTGGGGCGTGGCTATTGGTAGGTTGCAGTTGCTCCAATGGATGGCCCCCACCATGTACATCTGGGCAGCACTAATTGAACACAGAGGGATAATGAATGAAGGAGAGAGAGAGAAAGAAAAAAGGGAATACAAATTAGGGTCCAGAGGAACTATAGGGGAGCGGCAAGGGTGGTATCATTGAAATACATTTTATACACGTATGACACTGTCAGAGAACAAGCTAAAACAATGAATAAAAATGTCCAATGTAAAAGGGCAGTGGTGGTACACACCTTTAGTCCCAGCACTCAGGAGGTAGAGGCAGGTCGCTGGGAGTTCAAGGCCAGCCTGGTCTTAGAGTGAGTTCCAGGGCTGGCTTCACTGCTGTTGGGAAACCCTGTCTTGAAGACGTCCACTGTCCATTGTTTTCTTTCGAAAGCTGACAATGGTTGCTGCCGTGCGCATGCCCTGGAAAGTGGGTTCCAGTTCATTGTATTGCACATTACGTCAGTATTCAGACATTTCCAGGGGCCTAGACTCAGGCTGCAATAGTGAATGTTGTAGTTGGCTCTTGTTTTTTATTTAATTATTTTTTTCTTTTTCTTTTTTAAAAAAATATTATACTGGGTCACATGAGACCATTTTTATGCTTTATGTACCCCCCATTTGAAAAAAGTACTATTTTGTGTGGAAGGGTCT
>JAQHUG010000146.1:4397854-4483915 GCA_028555095.1 Dicrostonyx torquatus | reverse complement strand
GATGCATGAATGTGGGTGTTCCAGGCAGTGGCATGGGTATGGAGGTCAGAGGGGAACTTCAGCTGGTTTGGTTTTGCTTTTCTGCTGCATACACTGGGCAAACCAGGTGTGAGCTTCCAGGGACTCTGTCTCCCTATTCTCTTTAGGAGTGCTGGGATTATAGATGTTCATGCCACTGAGCAATCTCTTTAGCCCAGTGCAGTGTGGGTGCTTTCATTTCCTTGTGCGGCTCAGTTGCCCTGGTTGGAACCTCAAGGGCATTGAATCAACCTTGCATCCCTGGGACAAATTCCATTTGATCAGTTGTAAATGTTTTCTTTGTGTTGTTGGGTTTGATCTGGTAATGTTTAAAATTTTATTTTTAAATTATGTGTGTTGGGGGGGCTGAACAGGCCAGAAGAGGGCATTGGCTCCTCTGAACTGGAGTTACAGCTGGTTGAATACTGCCTGATGCAGGTGATGGAAGCCAAACTCAAGTCCTCTGGAAGAGCAGTGGAACCTTTTCTCCATCCCCTAATCTAGCTGTACCTTCTGGTTTGATCTAAGGGCCACACAGTAAACTGAGAAGTGTCTCCTCATTTGTGTTGATTGGTGTTAATGTCTCTTGTACTGTGTATATCACCAATGAGCTTTTGATTGTTACACAATCCCGTCTTCTCTCTAGTAATGCTTTCTGACTTAAGGATTACTTTGTCTGATATCGGGGAAGCTATTTCAGTGCTCTTTTGGTTCTTGGTGGGTGCCGTATCTTCTTCTATCCTTTCATTTTCATCTTTTATTTTTGTTTAATCCTTTTCCATTGAAATTGTCTCTTAGCCTGGTGTGGTAGCTCACACCTATAATCTCAAGTCTTGGGTGACAGAAGCAGAAGAAATGTTATGGAGTTTGGGGTCAGCCAGAGTTACAGAGCTACCCCATCCTAAACAAACACACACACAAAGAAAAAAGAATATCTCCTATAAGCAGCCTGCAATTATCTTTTAAAGTTTTGTTCTTCTAATCCCTGCCTTGTGATTGTAGTTTCTAAGTACTTTATATTTAATACAATCACTGATGACATCTCAGTCTTCTTCCTACCCTCTTGCTCTATTTACACATTAATTTATATTAAATAGGTCTTCTATGGTTTATCACTTTACAGCTGTCCCCTGACCTGTGATTTTCCTCACCTGCAGCTGAGAGGCATCATCATGGCTTAGTGGTCCTCTTCATGGGTAGTGTAATTGAGCCGTATGATAGTTCTTCTGTCTTAGTTTCCATGCTGATTTCCATTGCGGCTGCATCAATTACACCAGCAGTATAGGACTCTTCTTTGTCCATATCCTTACCAGTATTTGTCATTATTATCATTGTTTGGAGACAGGATCATTCAAACTTTGTAGCCCTGACTTTCCTGGGACTCTGAACCTCCTCTCTCTGCCCCGGAGTGCTGGGATTACAAGTATGTCCAGGTTATTAATTTTTAAAATAGCTGTTCTGACTGGGGTGAAGTGGAATCTCAATGAAAATTTAATTTGCATTTCCCTGATGTCCATTAAAGATGAACTTTTTTAACGTATTTTTTTGTGTGTGAGAGTGTTGTGTTTGTGTGCATATACCCATGGTATATGCACATGGGTGTGTGCTGGTACTCACACCTTTGCACAAGCGTGGAGACCAGAGGAAGGCATTGGATGTCATGTTATCATTCTCCACCTTATGCCTTTTAGACAGGGTCTTTTACTGAACCTGGGATTAGGCATCAGCTGTCTGATTGTCTTGCCCTCACCTATAACTCCAGCTCAATAGACATGTGCCCAGTGCTTTATGGGTGCTGGGGGAATCCACACTTAGATCCCAAGGCTGTGCAGCAAGCACCATTGCCACTGAACCATGTGCTCATACTTGCATTGCGTGCATGTGTCTTTTCTTTGGGTAAGTGTCTGCACAGGTCCGTCACCCTCTAGGAACCAGGTTATGAGTTTTAATGATGGCTTTCTACAGTCTGATCCTCCAGGGACCGGTTGTCTGTCTGATGAACGACTGGCAAGGATGAGTCCCCTTCTGTGTGCCGTCTCCTCACTCTTTTGACTGTTTCCTTTACAATGTGAGAAGCTTTTTAGTTTGTTGTAATCCCATTCGCTGGTTCTTTTACTTCTGGATGGAAATTTTTTCCCGTTTCAAAGTTTTATTCTCTGTATGTAGATGTCTAGTGTCCCAGCATCTTCTTTTCTCTGACATGCGTCGTCTGTCACATTTGTCAAGAATCCAAAGGCTGCAGCTGCATAGACTGTATTTGGGGCCTCTATTATGTTCCACTGTTTGCTGGTCTGTCTTTGTGCCGGTGCTTGCCATTGTCACTAGGGCTCTATAGTACGGTTTGAAGTCAGGTTTTGGGTTGCCTCTGGCTGTGCTTCTTTTGCTTATGGTTGTTTTGGCTGTCTTTTGTGTTTGCATATGAGTGTTAGGATTGCCTTGTCTGGTTCTATGAAGAAAGTCATTGGAATATTTATGGGAACTGCACTGACTCTGTAGACTGCTTTTGGTAACATGACCACAGAGCTGGGGAGAGGGCATCAGGGGTGAAGTGATTCACGTGCAGGCTCAGGACCAGAATTCAGATCCCCAATGTCCATGTAAACATCAAGGTGTGTGGTCCACATATTCCCAGTGCTCAGGAGGTGGAAACAGGATCCCTGGAGCAAGCTGGCTAGCTAGGTTAGCTAGATCAGTGAGCTCTGGTATTCCAGTTTCACCTGAACATTTCTTACAACTAGCAACAGTGCTTCAGAAACAGTGCCTCCGTGCCCTTGCCTGGGGTTTGGTTGGCATCCTGCTTCTCCCAAAGCAGCTGACTGTCTTGTTGGTTTGGTTGTGTGTGTGTGTGTGTGTGTGTGTGTGTGTGTGTGTGTAGCTGCTGCAGCTCAATAGAATCACCCTAATGGCATCAACCTCAGCATCCATTGAACAGGGACACACACACTGAGTGCCCCTGGGTACCACCCTGGGCCGTGTTTCACAGAGAGCTTGGAATTGTCCCTGGATGATGTGGTGGGAGATGGAGTTAACTCAGCCTTCTTTTCTTGTTTGCTTTCCCTGAAGCAAGGCCTGTACCTGCCTGGACTTGGTGAGGCCCATCAGAGCCACCATCCCGGCATCTCCCTTCACTTTCTCCTTACCTTGCCCCATCCAGGTCTCAGGTCAGTTCTCGAGGATTGAGGCCACAGCTTGTCAGCAGCTTCTGGCTTCCTGCTCTCTGTGTGGTTTCCTTGGCTCATCTCAGGCGGGCTGCTCATTCGTCTTTGTAGCTTCCAGACCGCTGCACTTATAAGACCTGTTTTTATCCTTGGCTGAGCTTTGTTGAGCTCAGGGAGCGTCAGCTGTTAACAGAGAGGAACCTGAGTGCACTAGGTTCCCTGGCCTATGGTCCTTCCTGTTGACCTGCCTCTACCTATACACCTACCTGAAGATTCTCAGGGAGCTGAAAGGGTTCTTGGGGTTCAGGACCTTTGTTCTACCCCCAGTGCAACATTTGGCTTTAGAAGATTGCAGGGTGAGATCGTTGCAGAGCTGAACTGATCCCTCTTCCTGAGCCCTGGGCTCTCCATAGCCTCACAGTGCCAGCCCCACATGGGATTTCATGCTCTGGGCTCTTCAGGCCTACCTTCCAGAATGAAAACTAGTATGTTTTCCAAACTGTAGCCAGAATGACCAAGCACATCTTAGCCATGGTGCTCACCATCTGTGGCCACCATTTGACCTTCTGGAATGTCCTTGGCCCTTTGCTAGGGAAACTTTTGAGGATTCGTCTGAACTCACTGGCTAGTTGTATGGGGACAGTGATACCACATCCATTCATTCAGGGGATGTGTATTGGGTGCCTACGTGATACTTACCCTGCACTGGGCATGTAGAAAAGTGTTGGGAAGGGGCCATCTCTGAAGGAGTGAGAAATGTGGGTCTGTCTGTGGAAGCTCGTTCCCAGGACAGTTGGAGAGGGCTTGCACAGAGAAGGCATCTTGGAAGGAGCAGCGCTTGGCTGATGGACACCGCATGAATTAGGAAGAGGGGCTGGAAGGAAAGGGGGTCTAAGGTGCATGGATCAAATATACAGTTGACTCAGAGGGGAGATGCCCACTTGGATGGGAAATCAGAGCAGAACAGTTATAGAGGCCACCACATGCAAGCGCCACTGTCACCAAATATGCTGGTTGGCTTTTTGTTGATTTGACACATTTGGAAACGGGGGACCTCAGGAGAGAAAATATGCCCCTACCAGACTGGTCTATGGGAAATCTTGGTGCATTTTCTTGATTTATGACTGATGTGGGAGGTGCAACTCTGGGCAGGTGGTTCAGGGCTGTATCAGAAAGCAGGCTGAGCAAGCCATGAGAACAAGCCAGTTAGCAGCACCCCTCCATGGTCTCTGCTTCGGTTCCTGCCTCCAGGTTCCTACCCTGTTTGAATTCCTGCCTTGGCTTCCTTCCCTGAAGTGTGACCCAGGGTACATAAGCCAGGTAACTCCCACCCCAGCAACCCCCAGGTTGCTTTTAGTCTATGATTTATCGCAGTGATAGGAAACCTAATGAGGACACCAGCCCTCCTCCCACAGGTCTTTTGTGAATGTGCCTGGGCATGTATGTTCTGCCAGATCATGGCTTCTGGGGTTACAGGAGACCCCACAGACTCCCTTCATCTGTGGGGAGCCTTATGTAGGGTCATAAAAGCATGGGCACCCTTCATCGTGATGTGGTCCACACTGCGGTAGCACCAGAAGCACACAGTTGAAGATGGCTAGGACTGAATGTCCCTGTTTGAAAAACATTTCCCAGGAAAAACAAATGTTGGAAAGTTAAACATTTGGGCTATTAGTGTGGAACAGAAGAAAAACCGCATTTGCCTTTTAAATATGGGCACCAGCGTGGCACAGTGGTTCCAGGAGCATCCCACACAGGACCCACAGGAGCCATCGCTGTGTGCAGTAGGGCCAGCCTTCAGTCTAGCAGAATGCCTGCTGTGGCAGCACACATCCACCCGCAGCAATGTCTCTGTAGCAGGGAGCTGAGGGTGGGTGTGGGTCCCTGAGCCTCTGCATGCCCTGGGTAATGCTGGGACTTTGTGGAGCCTCTATGTTAACTGCCACTGTCTTGGCTCCCATTTCTGGGCTGTGTAGTGGATTATGATACTGAATTCTCCAGGGAACTCCGTGATGCAATACAACAGCTGAAGTCCTGATGTATGGTACAGACCTTCGGCTTTTTGTGCTCCCATGTGTTGACAGCTTGGTGCCTCACCGGCTTCCGGGACTGGACTGGCCAGGGGTAGGTAGCAGCAGCCTTCCACAGCAAACCAAACACACCACAGCCCCTTTGTGGGGCTCTCAGCTGGGACCTCTCTGCACTTGCCCTGATTATCCGGAGTACCATACTGTAAGGAACAGCTCTTGTACCCCAGAGCCACTAAACTGGTGTCCTTTAGCCTGTCCACTTGCCTGTTCAGCCTCACGGAGTGAACCACTGCTGAGGCTCTTGTCCACATTTCTACTTCATCTTTTAACTGCCTGAGCTTCCCTATGGGTCCTGGGATGGCATGGATTTAGGCAACCGAGTGCCCCTTCCCCTGTACATGTCTGTCTTGTACAGCTAGTAAAACAAGTCTTGGGTGGGGAAAGCTTGTGACTTCCTGTCTTCACTAGCACACGATGAGCTTAGTGAGTGTTCAGGTTACAGGTGAGGGGCTGGAGGCCCCTCTTTGGCCAGCCAGTGGGAGGTAGAGATGGGATTGTGCTCCGCAGCCTGGTACCCAGCCCTGCTGCCTTCCTCTGCATACTGGGGACTATGGTCCTTGCTTGCAAAGGATGTCAAGATGCATCAAGTATACATTCTAGTCCTGGTGCCTGGCCCAGGGATGTCACTACAGGGCTGCAGGTGTATCCCGCGCCTCCCCAGCCCGACTCTTACACCCTGTCTAGATCACACGTGGGATTTCTCCTCCTCACATCATTGGCCCACATGGTCCATGCTGTGTGCATGGCCCTATGGCTTGGTGGTCGTTGGCAGCTTGCTGCTGATTTCAGAGCTAGCTTTTTTTTCCCCAATGTTCTCCTAGACTGTGCACCATGCTAAGCCGTCTGCTAACTCGAATCTCCCAGACATTGGCAAGCATTTAAACCCAGAACTGTCAGCGACGCACTAAAAATGCAATCAGAGATCGTTACACCGTCTCTTATCCCACTCCCCCTCTGCTGTGTTCTGTGAGACGGGAAATGGGCAGGAAAAAAAGCAGTAAGCGGGCATTTTCCTGATTGTCATTGTGTTTAGAGCACACTAAAATCCTGTTGGGCGCAATGCGCCACTCCAGGACCAGCCATGATAGTGCAGAAATAAGTGTGTTTCTCCTTGAGTGTGTAGAGCGTGCCGTGTGGAGGCAGTGCTTCCTAGGGGCCGGGACATGTTATCAGTAAAGAATGATAACGTCTTTGGAGGGAGATTAATGTCAGGACTTAGGAAGCAGGCTCCCACGGGAGTCCCCCAGCAGGTTCTGTGTACGCCAACCTGGCTGCCCCTGAAAGCTTGGTGTGAATGCTCTTGGACTCTATGCATTTGGCAATTGCAAAGGAAAAAAAAAACCACACGTCGCCCTCATCTGCTCTACGGATGGACAGTCTGTGGTCTCTTTACCCACCGAGACACCCTCAGCTAGCAGAGGCCAGTAAGCTAGAAGGGGTGGCCAGCAGAGGGTCACAGTGCTGGCATGGTAGGGTGTGCCCACCAGTTCTGAAAAGCTAGGGGTAGAGGCTGGTTTTGAGATCAAGGGTTGGGGATGCACCCTGCAAGGCCACCTGGTGTGTCTCTTATTGCAGGACTTAGGGTGTCCTTCAAACCACTGCTCTATTCTTCCTCAGTGTCCCCAAAACTCTCCTGTCCCTCAAAAACCCTTGTGGGGTACATCCCATTAGAGGCTGGCTGTGGTGGTTTGAGTAAGAATATAGCCCTATAGCCTCACATGTTTGAATGCTTAGTCACCAGAGAGTGGAACTCTTTGATAGAATTAGGAGGACTAGGAGGTGCCTTGTTGGAGGAAGTGTGTCACTGGGCTTTGAGGTTTCAAAAGCCTATGTTAGCCCCAGTCTCTCCCTGCTGCCTTCAGATCGAAATGTAGCACTCTCTCCAGGACCAGGTCTGCCTTCATGCTGCCATGCTCCCTGCCATGATGATAACAGACAAAGCCTCCGAAACTGTAAGCCAGGCCCAATTAAATGCGTTCTTTTATAAGAGTTTCCCAGGTCATGGTGTCTCCTCACAGCAATAGAACAGTGACTAAGACATTGTAGTCAGGGTGTTGCCTGAGCAGGAGGCCAGGGTTCAAGCCCTAGGTCTCCACTGTCCCACTCTGACCTTTAACAACTCCATATCCTCTCAAAGGCTTCACTTTCTGCTCTATCCCACAAAGGGCATGGACATCTGCAGGTTCCTAGACTGCTCTTGTCAGAGGCAGCGCCCTGTCCCTGAGATGGAGATTTAGCTTTAGAAGAACATCTGCCAGGGGCTGCAGCATAGAAGGTCTGGACTCAGGCTTCTAGTAGAGTCCAACACTGAAGAACACTATGCATTTGGCCAGGCTGTCCAAGGTCTTAACTGCCTCTGGACTGAGGAAGACAGGGAAAAAGAAAAGGCATTTGGACTCGACTGCTACTCTGAGCCTGGAGCAGCTATCTAAGCCATCTACTTGTTCCAGCTGCCCCTAGCCGGGACCTTCTAATGGCTGCCTCTTCTGGCTTCCCGCATGTGCCATTCCTGGCTCCGCAGGGTGACAGTGTGACCTGATCTTAGATGGTGTGTTCTGATCACCCCCTCCTCTGCTTGTGGAACATCCCCGCCCGAGGCTTTCAGACCTCTTCTCTGCTGGGGGTGGGGGCAGGAGTTGCAGCAGCTGGACACTAGTGGGGGCACACACACTCTCTGTGTGCAGGTAGATGGTGGGAGGATGGTGCTACACAGAAATGCTTTTACTGGGAGCTTTCGGCATCTTAGCCACACTCAGGTTGGTGAGAGGTTCTGGGTTGTGGGACTAGAAGAGGAGCCTGTAGCAAGGGATCATAACCGTAGGTCAGAGGAGGGGGCTTCACCCAAGTTAGGGATGACCAAGCCGCTGAAGAACCTTCGTCTGGCTTCCAGTCTTTCCATCTGCCAGATAGACCGTGAAGATGGATGAAGGAAGGGAGTCCCTGGCAGGAACAGTTGGAGGGAAGGATACAGGAAGCTGAAGTCCCGTTTGATGTGAAGGAGACCGTCAGAGCTAGCCCAGGGTAGACTGACTGCTAATAGTGTCCCTCCACCCACCTCTCCACTCATCTATCTGTGTGTCCATCTACCCACCCATGTTGGCATGCATGTATGTAAAATCCATTTATACACCTTTCAATCACCCACCCTTGCATATGCTCCCCTGCCCCACCCACTCATTTAGTTATTTACTCTTTCACCCGCCCACTAATCCACTCACCCATCCTCCCTCTTACCCTCTACCTACCCACCCATCCATTCGCTCCCCACTCAATTATCCATCCACCTGCTCATTCACCCACTAACTACCCACTCACTCATTTATCTGTCATCCGTTTGCCCACCCATCCATCCGTCCGTCCGTCCATCCATCCATCCACCCACCCACCTATTCACCTATCTGTCCATTCATTCTCTCACCCTTCCTCCTAATTACCCACCCACTCACCTGCTGAGAGACAAGGTGTCATGATGTCCCAGAAAGTACCTCCATGCTGTCACAAGGTGCCTTCCATGGTTTTTGGTCACCCTGTTGCTGACTTGTCTTATGCTTAGGCAAGCCAAACCATTTTCCTCAGATATCAAAAGGAAAGAAAATGCTCAGACTCTGTAGAGGTCACAGGCAGCTGGTGAACTGCCAGTTCCAGCTGACCACCCAGATAGATGTACTCATGGCTAAATCTCCATCTCGGGGACAGGGCGCTGCTTCTGACACCCATTTTGTTGAAGGGAATGGAATTTTGAACCTGTCACGCTGGGAAGGAACAGCTCCGGCCTGCTGCCTGGCTTCGGGTGCAGGAAGTGATCCTTGGTACACAATTATAATCACTGGAGACTTTGTTCCTCAGCTCTCCTTGTCTGCCGGTGGGTACCCCTAGGGGAGCTGACAGCTTCCTGCACACCCAGCCCCCAGGGAGTCACCGCTGCAAAAGCAAATGGAATTGTGCAGTTGGTGTAATTTGATGATTTGCTTAAGTGGCATCCCCAGTTAGAGACATGACAGAAATCCATTAGTGTGGCTCCGCCCCCAGCTTTACCGGCTCTGGAAGTAGGATGGATGGGTGATGAGAAACGGAAGCCGGGATGAATAAGGAACATTGGCAGCCAGTGGAGGCCACCCTGTCCATCCTGCTGGGTTCTCTTGTCACCTCGTCCGGTCCTTGTCCTGTGCTTGGGGAAGGGCTGATGAGGTTCCCAGGCTGACTCTGGTGGCCTTGAAGGATTCTGAGTCAATGACCCAGAGGTATAAGTTGGTCAACACCTGTAATGTCGCCCTCACCACTCTGAGATGTGGGCCCCCTCCGCCTACTGGCTTCAGCTCTGAGGCCATCAAATATGGAACACACTTGATGACCTCTACCTTGGATGACTCTGTGGGCAATTGAGGTCTCGATGACACCGGGACAACTGCCCATGTGGGCTCCAGGGACAGGTGGTCTGTACTGCTCCTCCCTGCAGCTCTGCCCACTCGGTCCCCAGCTCTGGCAGTGCTGCTGGTGGCTTTATTCACCAGGCTTATGCTAAGAACAGAGATGGGTGGAGCTAACACGTTCACTCCCCTGATTCTGGGACTTTCCACCAAGGGCTAGGCTGTGGCTAACCTCAGGATGGGATTCGGAGGCCCCCATCTTCCCCATCTTCACTGAAACTCCCACGCCAGGGCACAGTGATTGCAAGGTTCCAAATACCTCTGACAGCAGATGGCACCTTAGAATGGGTGAACTGGACTCTGTGAGATGACAGGACTGGTGGGGACTGGAGAAAACGGGTATTTTCATCCAGTCTAAGGGGGTACATAGTCAGCATGCCATGACTGAACAATAAAGTAATAATAATAACGGAATATTGGACAAGTTTTATTGGGAATCTCTCAAATTTTTATTTCTGGAAGCAAATCCAATTAAGAACAAAGTTGTACCAAGCTAAATATATCTGGAGAGGGGATGGGGCTTGTAGCTTCTATTGGACAAATTCTGGCTCAGAGGAGTTGATTTCTTTTTCCTTTTGAATAGCAAAAGTTTTTGTCCATTTCCATTCATTGTGTTCTGTGGAGCTAGAGTTCTCACAAGGGAGGTAGGTGTTCTTGTTCCCATCTCACATGTGAGGAAACTGAGGCACGGTTTGGTGGGAAACCACTTGGGGTTAATGGTGGAACTGAGCCAGGGACTCAGACCTTTCTTGTCATTGTGGCTTCCTAGAGCTGATCAGCAGGCTTGGGGGGATCGAGCCAGTGTGCAGACTGGGGATGTGTGTACCTCTGGGGTTCCCTGTGACCACACTGCCCTGGCCAGGTGGAGAATGAGTGGTTGCTCGCAGTTTTGCCTTGACTATCAGACAAGCGGCCGGGCAGGTTTATAAGTCTCAGTGGGGCAGGCTTGGGGAAGTGTGTCACCGGCTTCTAGATTGTTCTGTTTGAGTGCAGTCAGAATGTGTTATGTCAGGGGGAGCTGGGGAGTTCGTGCCAGGCTAGGTTACAGGAAAGAATTTCAGGACAAGTCAGTGAGGAGCAGAATCAGGATTTAAAATTGTGTCTATGGGCTTATCAGCGCCCCAGCTACAGAGGCCACCAGAGGGTGTCAGATCCGCTGGGCCTGAAGCCATAGGCAGCTGTGAGCCTTCTGATGTGGGTGCTGGGGAGAGCACTGAGGTTCCCTGGAAGGGCAGAAGCATTTTTAACTGCTATGCCGTCTCTCCAGCCCCTAGAAGAAATTTTGACAGTTTTAAGTATGGGTATTAGAGAGGGGGGTGTAACTTGGGCGAAAGATAGTGTACACTACTGTACCCCAAGTGTGGGTATGTGCCGGGTGGGGAAAGAGAGGGAGAGAGAGAAAAGAGTGGGGGAGAGGGAGGAGGGAGGGAGAAAAGGGGAGTTGACCTTAACTGTCCTTCCGGTAGTCATGGATGTATTTTAATGGTTTCTGACTTTACATCTCCAAAGGTTTTGAAGGGTCTCTTTGACTTCAGAGGGTGGTTTAGGGAGTACAGTAGCTAGGCTCGTGGTTGATAAGGTAAAGTCCTGGGTCACAGGGTGACGTAGGGAGTTGAGAGTTGCTTTCCCTGTGAACAAAGTTAATTGCCTTGTTAGCAAGACTCACAGGAAACTGCAGGTGACACGCGGAAAGAAGTGAGGGCACATTCCAGGTGGCATGCACGGGCTCTGAGTACAGCTCGCTGCCATGCTAATGGCATTTGGAGGATCTCCGTGTGAAAGGGACACTGACTATGTTGGCAACCTGAGTCCTCAGCTGGCGAGAAGCTTCAAGCAGACTCGGTGGGTGAGAGGCTAGGGTGGGGGAGGGGCTCCTTTCCATTCTCGTGTCCCCTGAATTTTTCACCTTTCTGTCTTTCGTGGGTTATGTAGCAGGGAGTGAATAAAGTCACAGTATATCACCTGTCACAAGGCCCTAAGCCTGACCTTCCTGTCCTGGCTGTCACCTGAGGGTGGAATCAGGCTTCTTCCCAGAATGCATACGGTGGCCCAGTCTCAACATGGTTGTTGAATCTGATTCTAAATCCTGAGTGTGGGTTGCTGAGAAGACAGACAGCAGACTAAACTTGGTTCTTCTGGGAATGTGGACATGTAGGCTGTGTGTGTTTGCATTTGTGTGTGTGTGTGTATATACGTAGGTCAGAGGTCAGTCTCCATGTCATTCCTGTGGCATTCGTGTGTGTGTGTGTGTGTGTGTGTGTGTGTGTGTGTGTGTGTATACGTAGGCCAGAGGTCAATCTCCATGTCATTCCTTTGGTACTCGTGTGTGTGTGTATGTGTGTGTGTGTGTGTGTGTGTGTGTGTACGTAGGCCAGAGGTCAGTCTCCATGTCATTCCTTTGGCACTCGTGTGCGTGTGCGTGTGTGTGTGTGTGTGTGTGTGTGTGTGTGTGTACACGTAGGCCAGAGGTTAGTCTCCATGTCATTCCTCTGGCTCTCTCTGCCTTGATTTTTTTTTTTTTTGGTCAGGGTGTATCATTGACCTGGAGCTCAGCAGGTAGGCTAGGCTAGCTAGCCAGTGAGCCCAGGGATCCACCTCTCTCCACATCACTAGGACTGGGATTACAAGTATCAGACCTGGATTTAAAAACAACACAACATGGGTTCTAGGGCTGGAGCAAAGCAAAGCAAACACGTCATCAGTTAAGCTATCTCCATAGCCCAACATTTCGTTTTTTATCCAAACTGGGGCTTCTAGAGCCATCACAGCTTCCTGAGCGCAGCAGCTGAGGCAGAGGGCTGAGCAGTGTGGAGCCTGGGCACGGAGCGAGGGCAGGGAGAATGGTGTTTTCTGGGCTGAGGGGGTGGGGGACCTGTAGGTAGGTACAGCCCTGTCACTCCAAGGCTATTATCCTCTTGGTTTTTCATAGCTTGGTTTTATTTTATTTTATTTTACTTATTTATTTTTGAGACAGAATTTTTCTGTGTCCTGGCTTTGTGGAACTTGCTCTGCAGACCAGGCTGGCCTTGAACTCAGAGATCTGCCTGCCTCTGCTGGGATTAAAGGTGTGTGCTGCCACCATCCGGCTTGCTGTTTTGTAACTTGTAACTTGATCGTGTGGTTCTCAGTGTAAACTATGCGGATGACATCACCCCATAGTGTTCCAAAGGTCGGGCATTCTGGACCTCGTTTTGACTGTGAATTCCATGTCGGTGCCGCTCGGCACTTGGGGATTCCTGAGTGCAGCATCTCTGAAGGTCTGAATGGGGCTCTACACAGAACTGGCAGTTTCTGTTGGGATGTGTAGGCTGTGGAGCCCAAGACGGAAAAAGCTGAGAGTGAGGCTGGCACACTCTGCAGCTTAGGTGTGGGGAGGACCCTGCTCTTGTGCTCAAGGACTGATGGCCAGTAGAGGCCTCAGCAGGGAGAGCCAGGGGCAGTGATGGGGCCTCTGCCTCCTCTAATTCACAGCACAGGATGGGGGCGGGGGGCCGTTCCCAGCTCTCCCTTTGGTGGCTCTGTGGCTTCCAGAAGGGCCGCCAGCAGCATGCTCTGTGCGTGTCCACCCCACAGGCAGCCTGCTCTGTGCGTGTCCACCCCACAGGCAGCCTGCTCTGTGCGTGTCCACCCCACAGGCAGCCTGCTCTGTGCGTGTCCACCCCACAGGCAGCCTGCTCTGTGCGTGTCCACCCCACAGGCAGCCTGCTCTGTGCGTGTCCACCCCACAGGCAGCCTGCTCTGTGCGTGTCCACCCCACAGGCAGCCTGCCCTACGAGTACAAGATCGTGATTGCCGGCAACCACGAGCTGACCTTCGACCAGGAGTTCATGGCTGACCTCATCAAGCAGGACTTTTATTACTTCCCGTCCGTGTCCAAGCTGAAGCCGGAGAACTACGAGAATGTACAGTCGCTGCTGACCAACTGCATCTACCTGCAGGACTCAGAGGTCACTGTGCGTGGCTTCAGGATCTACGGCTCCCCGTGGTGAGTGTGCCTGGCCCCCATCTTTACCACCGGTTACGGCCAGAGAGCGGGTGGTGGTGACTCCAGTCTCCCAGAGGTGCTAGGGACCCAAAGCTGAGGCTCAGGGTCAGTGCAAAAGGGACAGAGGATCTGGGACTTCATTTTGCCCTTCTCACTCTCTGTCTGACCTCAGGCAGGCCACTGTTACCCCTGGGCCTCAGTTTCCCATTTGGAATCAAGAATGACATCACTTATATCCTCTGTGCTATATATTGTTTTACATGCAGGCAGGTGCCATTGTTTCCAACTCTCTCTGAAGCTCAGAGAAAGTAAGGACCATCTCTGGTGACACAGACAGGCAAGGGAGGGGCTTCCTGGCTTTCAGACATTAAATATGAGCCTCTAGCACTAGGGACCGTCCCTTTCTGCCTGTCTTCTGTCCTCCCACAGAACAATGTGTGGTCGTGAGGAAGACGATGGATCTACCTAACTGAAGAAAGGCATTTGGGATCTGCAGCTGGATTCACCACGTACATTTCTGTGTGTGGACGGCAGCTGTTTGAAAACATGCATAGTGAAGCCTTATTCGGGTGGAGACCCAGACATAGGCTGGGACTTCTCTCAGAACTCACCTGGTTGGGTGGTGCTCAGAGTGACCATGGGTCCAGACTGTCTTTGTGATGGTCAGTGTGTCTGTGACAGTGGTATTCACTGTAAGGATGCTGCTGCTGACTACAATGGTGAATATGGTTGTGATGGTGATGACGGCGGTAGTCATAATTATGATGTCATGATGGCAGCAGTGGTGATGGTATGATTACGGTGGTGATGAGGTTGGTAGCGATGCAGATGGTGGTGGTGATGACAATCAGGTGATGAACAAGATGGTGGTGATGCTGGCTATGGCATCATGGCATTGGTCCATGGACCGAAGCCTTCACAATACTCCCGTGGGGCCAGTTTGTTAGATCTTTCTACAAGTAGACAGATCTATTGGCCCTTGAGTGATCGTAGGGTGTGAAGTGCTGGCCGGGTGAGGGGAAGCACTTCAAAGGAGATGGATGACCTCAGCCTCAGGAGAGGACAAGTGTTCACATAGGCAGAGAGACAGAGGCACTAACTGGGACATAGATACCTGCAGGGTGAGGGGCTCTAGGTGAGCCATGCAGACACAGTGCATCTGGGAAAACCTGGCCTGTCGTGTTTGATGCCCGGTGGTGATTTGAGACTGATGTGGGCTAGGGGCCTATCTGGATCTTAGAAAGCCCAGGAGAGAAGGGAGGTGCCAGCCTGACCCATTCTCCAGGGGGAGCTTGCTGTCTCTGCCTGGGGCTTGTGATGCTTAAGGGTTTGATGTACTCTCTGGTGTCTCTGAAGGTTCTTTGGGCTCTTAAGGATGTATGGGACCTTGGGTGAGAAGGTGGCTGTGGTTGCCTGGCAGGCCACAGGGGCCAGTCTGGAGCAGCCGGCTCATGCAGCAGTTCAGCAAGAGTATATAATGGGAGGTGTGAGCAAAGCCTTGGGTCCTGAGGCTGGCATAGTCTGGACTGGGCAGCGGTGGAATGGGGCCAGTGAGAGGTGGAGGGTCTGTGTATGAGGTCAAGAATCAGAACTGGCTCTTTGCTCTGTGGTTTACAACCTACCACACACACATACACACACTTGTTCACCCCCCACAATACAACACACACGTTACACACACACACACACACACACACTACACACACACTACACCACACAGACGCCACATGCTACATGTACACACACCACAATACAACACATACATCACATACACACACACTACACCACACATACACCCCCCCCCACACACATACACTACACACACACCCAAGTTCCACCTTAAGAAAATTTATTGTAAAGGTTAGACACATGCTTGGGGACCAAAAACAACTGAGTTTAATTTTAGCCTCACTTTTTGTAGGTTGTGTGACCTTGGGTATCACTGGGTGACCTCTCAGAAAAGGGGTGGCAGTGTGCTCTCCTTCAGTTGGTGGCCATAAGGTGTCAGAGGCTCCCCTGAACCCATAGCAGTTGTCATAAGTGCTCAGAGGATGGAGACCTCTTTTATTTGCTTGTAAGATAGGATGAGGGGGTTGGGAGAGGTGGACAGGGCTCTCAGGGTCTGACCACTGAGCAGCCAGGCTCATCAGAGCCCTCCTGATAGTCAGCTGGGTGGCTCAGCACTAGGGCTTCCTAAGTGTGTGATCCTCTGTCCAAGGGAGGTCATACCCCATCACTGAACTGGCTTGGGTGAGGCCAGCTGCCAATTCAGCTATTGTCCAGCTGCTTTGAACTCCAGCCACCAGGGGCCCCACTGTGACTTTCAATGTGGATATTACTGGTCTCTAAAGTTCCTGTCTTTCCCCAGACCCAGAGATCAAGGGGCCCTTTTATCCTAATCCCAGACCTTTGTCAGCGGGGAACACATGAATGGACAGGATGTGAGGGAGGCAGGGAGGCAGCAAGCTGTGTAGTTGTGCTCCTGAAAGGGCTCGAGGGAATCCAGAACACTCCCTGTTGGAATGGGCTTTAGAACTGGGACTAAAGGAGGTGTGTCTGGGGGAGGGAGCACCTGTACTTCTCAGTCTGTCTGTGCTTATGGACCAGGCTTTACTTGGCCTAGTGTCCGTTTGTTGAGGCCAGCAGGGGCTGGGAGCAGGTGGCAGGAGGTGACACGTAGCCTGATAAAATGGCAGTATTTCACTATACCTTCAGCTGTTACGAGCTGATTGCTTGGATCTGCTTTTGCGGTGCAGCAGAATTAGTCCCAAGAGCTGTCCCCTCTCCTCTGGGACCCACATGCTGGGGAGGCTGCGTCTCTGGCAGCATGCCGCACACACAGGCTGTGACAGTCAAGACACCACCACTCCAGGCAGCCCCTCTGTTCCCACTGTGTCATGGGTAAATGATGCCACTACATTATAGCAGGGCTTGACAGGTATCTGGATGAAGGGAGAGAGGAGCACCATCAGTGGATCATAGGTCTCATAACTCATGATCGAGGGGGCATCCTCAGAAGGGGGTTAGCTTTATCCCAGCTGGGGGTTAGGCTGGCAACCACCCCCATTTTATAGATGGAAAAGAATTCAGGTAGGCACATGGTTCAGCCAGGGTTACCAAGGCAGAGGTGCCCCTGGCCAGTTCTAGTGAGCTCTGCCCTTTCTGGTGTTGAGGTCATACAGTACTTTCCTAAGTACCACTTTGGTGCCCCAGGGCACATAGAAGCCTGAGACTCATTCCCCTGGTTCATCAGTAAATCTAGTCATTGAGAACCTGGCACCCATTGAGCCCCCATGGACTTGGTGGGAACTCAACCAATGTAGACACTGTTGTCCTGGGTTCCTGCCCTGGTCACAAATGGCAGTCAGCAGCTGTCCCCTGATTCAGGAAGAAGTCCTGGGAGTTGGAGTCTGGGGAAAGCACCCATGGAGAGAGCTGGGAACTGAGGAGATCACGAAGCTAGGGAGGTGGGGAAGGGTGTGGTTTGTCATAGGCAAAGGCCGAGGATGGAGAGGGCACCAGGCTTGTGGGCACTGTAGCGTCTCGTCCAGGCCCAGTGTGGGTCACAGTAAGATACAGAAACCACAGGCTGGGCAGAAGAGCCTCTACCCCCGGGTCCTTGACTGGAAGTCCTGCCCTGTCTTCCCCCAAGCTACTGGGAACCAGGCTTTCCAGAGTAAACTCTCTCAGTGTCCCTCCAGGGAGGGATGCTGAGGATTCCTGCAATGCTGAGATGGATGGGTGGGGCTTGCTACCTCCCTGTGCCTCTTTTCCAGGAGAGCCCCACCCTGTGCGTGTGTACATGTGGATGCACAGAGGGATGCTCACCCAGGAAGCTGTATCACTGCTGAGGTTACAGGCGCCCTCCCTCCTCCTGTCTCAGGAGGCCCTGGGGCAGCCATCATGCCCCTGGTAGTGAGGCCTCTGAATCTTGCCAGTGTTCTGGTCTGGTGAGCTGGCCCTGTCACCGAGGAGTCCTGCCACGGAGCTGCAGAAGCATTGGCCAAGCTGTAGAGCCTTCCTGAGGCCTATGTCTGACCAGTAAACATGACGATGACATGAGTCACAGGATAGGGGTGCACATTACCCTCCCAGGTCCCTTAGTCCCAGGGATGCTAAAAGTGGTATAAACAAGCCCTTAGATGTGTGTTCATAGCTTGAGAACCCCCTGACCTGGCTATGGACTCCACTCAGACCTGGGCAAGGTGTCTGGGGTAAAATCTCAGCTGTGTCCTGAGGTTTAAGGTGGTTATTCCTGGGCACTGGTCAGCTAACCCTAGGGCAGCTAGCTCATGGAGGGACAGACTGACTGATGGTTATCGACACACCCCAGACCAGCCTAATCTACAGTCAGTCCTTCATCATGACTCCTTTCCCAGATGACTTGTCAAGTCGATGATTAAAACTAACCAGTATGTGGAGGTCGGGGTTATTGCTCCTCCCTCCCTGGACACATTGGTGATGTGCGGCTTTCAGGTACCCTTCGTGGCTTCAGAGGCATGGATGGATATGCCAATGGGAGTGGTGGGGTGGTGGACTACACAGCATGTGTGTGGGGGTTGATAAGTGGGTCGCCATCAAGGTGGGAAAACACACGCAAGACTGCAGTATGAGAGCCCTGTGGCTTCGTAAAGAGGTGATCCGCTTGCACTGCACGAGGGGTCCGCACCCGAGCGGTGATTGCATGGAGCCCCCTGCCCTCTCACTTTTACATGAGTGCGGGAAATCCAAACTCTGGTCCTCACTTTTTCTCAAGTACTTCATCTGCGTCGTTTCCTCCGCCCCTGTGCTCTTCAGCGAAGCCAGTTTGCCAAGTGACGTCCCCTGCCAGCCGTCGCTTACCTGTACCCCTGCCAGCACTCAGTACCATAAGGCTTTAGGCTTTACTCACTCCTGGGTGGGTGCTGGTGCTGCGGCGGGGCTTGGAGCCTCTTCAGGTTTCTGGCCGCCTACATTCCTCTTTTCTGAAGTGCTTACGTCTTCTGCTTAGTCCATGATTTGGGGCAGGGATAGTCTGTCTTTTGGTTGGTTTTGGTGACATGGGGATGGAATTTAGAATCTCACACATGCGAGGCAAGTTCACCTTATGCCTTATCACCTGGTCGTCCCCTTGGCCAGCCCTGTTTTTCCTCGTTCTTAGTGCTTCCCAGAATGTCTCGGTGTGTTCTGAGTGGGGGATGAGCCCTTGGCCACTTGACGCCTTTCAGACTGCTGCCCATCTCCTCCTGTCTTCTCCTCACTCATAGAAGACCTGGATTTTGGTGTGATCAAATGTCTGCATTTTTCTTCCTGGCAAGTGTTTCCTGTGTCCTGCTGACAGGATCCACCCCCCTTACAGAGATTCTCTGTCTTGTCCTTCCACCCCACCCCCCAGAATCTTACTGCTGGCTTTTCAGGCTTGGGCACTGGAGCCACTGGGAACGGTGGTGCTTGATGTGAGGTGTGTATGTGAGGGTCCCCACTTTGTGTTTTTCCTCGTGGACACCCTTAGCAGGCACCATGAAGAAAGTCTGTGCTCTGCTCTGCCTCCACAAGGCAAACTGTGTCTGCTCTTGCCCCTCCCCGCACCAGCTCATTCAGAACAGGATGGGAGTGTCACCCTAACAACTGATTTCTTCAGTATCACCTCTGCTCTCTGGAACACTAGAGACCAAGGGCCGCTGTCACACATAATCTCTGTTTCTAACTTCAAAGCCCGGCACAGTACCTGGCTTATGTTGATAAGTGTTTCTCCAGTGGATCAGTGCGCAGGTGGGAGGATTCCAAGCCGTGGGACAGCCATTGCAAGCCCTGCCTGGACTGTTTGCCTGTGCATGCATCTGTCTGTGGCTCCGTCTCAGGCCTACACCACCAACTCCTCATGCACTAGGCTCCTGTGCCATGCTGGACTCTGCGCACCATGGCCGGATAAAGCCACCTCCTGTCTCACCACACTGCCACTCTCCCTAGGACACCAAAGGCAAGTTACTTACATCCCCGTGCCCTTGACCTGGACCTGCCCTCCTCCAACATCTGGAAGGTAAAGCAAGGGCAAAATCTGGGGAAACTTGCCTCCCTCCAGGGCACATAGTGACTCTGTGGGACGCTGGACACCGTTGCTGGTCCCTCAGCTGCCGCTGGGCACACGTCCATCACCCAGAGTGGCTCTGGGGCAGAACTAACTGCAGGAACAGGATGGAGTCAGTTTCTGCAAAACCCTGCCTTTTTTTTTCAATCCTGCATCTATACCCTATTCATTTATGGGTTTTGGATGCATTTTTTGTTCTCATTTAACTAAAAATGGCCTTGATTTTAAAAAAAGAGAGAGAAAGGAGTGAGAGAGTGAAGTTGGCACGCAGCAGGCCCATCTGCTCTAATTACTTCTGGTATTTTGAAAGAAAGGATCTAAACCTGCTGAGACACGGAACTTTGGGAAGCGGCTGCGGGACCTGTGCCTGGGAGGCTGGGCTCAGATATGGATTCTGTGCTTGGCTGTGCTGCCTCCCATCAGGGCTGGACCCTGAGGCCTAAGGAGGGGGCTTCTCTTGTCTCTAGGAGCCAGAGCCTCAGGGGGGCACTCTGCAAGGCTGGACTGAGAACCCAACCTGGTGTGTAGGTGGCAACAGTGTGGCTGTGCCTGGGACCTTGGCTTTGTGAGATGCTTGACACAAGGAGTCCCCTTGTCCTTAGAATTCAAAGAGGCCAGATGTAGACCATTGCCTGTCACACAGTTGGTGTCTCATCATGCTGCTGGCTGTGACCACCTGGTGTTGGGGGCAGGGATAATAAGGGCTGCTTTTACATAGTAGATAGCCACAGATAGCAGTCCTTCATTCAGGCATGGAGCAGCGAGTATCTGATGGTCTCTGTGGGCAGGCCCAGGGCTGGTGCTTGTGGTCTCCATGGGCAGGCCTGGGGTGGGCGCTCATGGTTTCTGTTGGCAGACCTCGGGGTGGGTGCTTGTGATCTCTGTGGGCAGGCCCGGGGCGGGACGCTTGTGGTCTCTGTTGACAGACCTTGGGGTGGGTGCTCGTGGTCTCTGTGGGCAGGCCCGGGGCGGGCACTCATGTCATCCTTTATCCCCAGTCTCCTACTTTGCTCAGTTAAGCAGGCCTGCTGCACAGCCTGGGGCAGGAGTGGAGCAGCCTGGGAACCTTGTCTGTCTGTGATGGTGCTCAGGGAAACCTGCTGATGTGACAGGTGTGTGTCTTAGCACAATCCCCAAGACAATTAGTGAGGTCCCCACGTGTCCTTCATTTTACAGAAGGCACCGAGACTCAGGAAGCAAGGTGACTTGCCATGAAGGATGGCCCCACAAGGATGAAGGGGAGCCGGACCAGGCAGGGAAGCGTGGTGCCCTCTGGATAGCCACAGTGAGGTGCTACGTGAATGTCTTTCACCAGGGGAAGAGCACAGCCCTGTTTGATGCACAGCACAGTTTAGGGTGTGTTGCTCCTCAGAGGGGCTTGCCTACCTCAGTCTGTGAGTGTGCCCAGCAGGAACCACCTTATGCTGGTGTCTTGGCTTGGGACATCCCAACTGTGGGCTGGGGACTGGAGTCTCTGGTAGAAGATCCGGCACTGTATCAGGGTTTGCACTATATGAGGGCTTTGTGGTCTGCTCATTTATTGAAGCCCTTGGGACCTAACTTGAAGAAGGTATGTCACACACCTGTTCTCTCCGCTTCACCAGCTTGGCAGCTTCTTGCTGTCCTACTGATGGTAAGGACAGTTCCCATGAAGTACCCACACAGCATCTGTCTTGAACCATCTTGCATCTTTGGGTGATATTAGCCTGTTATAGCCTTCATGGCACCCAGGCTGGTACTTGGTAGCTTCCCCAGAACTGTTCTGTTTGATCTGTGTCCTGAATGAACAGATAGGACTATGTCATCTTGTGTCACGAGCAAGCTGGGGATGTGCAGAGACACTGAGGGACTGGCCTATGATCTCAGCCCTGGCAGGAGGCAGGTGTGTGGGTGGCTCTGCTCAGCCGCTCAGGAGGGGTGACAGCCTCAGCTGGTGCTGGAGTGGATAGATTCCCCCGACACTGGCCTGCCTTCTGGTGGCCCCTGTGGATAGCAGAATGGCCTGGGCTTCAGCTCCCGCATCCCTGCTCTCCTATGGTTGAGTCTTAGCCTACCTATGAGAGGTGAGGCAGCTGCTGAGCACTGAGCCATGGGGGTGGTCAGCGAGGCCGCCTTAGTAATGTCTGTCATTGTCAGCAGCCCACATGCAGTCAGAAGCCACCTGTCTGTTCAGGGAGCTGTCTGTATGACTGGCTAGGCTTAGGTTCTCTGCAGAAAACAAGGGCAACCTGTGATAACCACATGGGGGGTCAGCAGCACATGACACAGCTCAGGCCCTGAGAGACCCTGTGAGTGGGTCCACTGTTACTCACCCCTTCTGTCTCCTCTTACTGGCTCTGAGCATTCCAGACCTGGCATGCTGTGTCTGACAGTATCTGAGACAGGGGAAGAGAACCCTTGGCTTCTGGACCCTACTGAGCTGATGGTGCACAGATATGTGCACATGTGCACATTCAGTACACACATGTAATATATTCAATAAACAAATAAGCCTGCATATATATATATATATATATATATATGCCTGGACACACACATGTGCACACAAACATACTCATTTGTCCATATGCACAGCTGGGCTAGAGATGTGCAAATAGGCACACAGTGACACACATATTCAAATTGGTATGCTTGATAGGAGTGCACTCTCAAGGACACACACATGCACACAGGCATACTCACGATCTATTCATGTATGGGCACACATGCACAGGTAGAATAGGGAGGTGAAGATGGACACACAGTTACACACATTCAAATTGGTATGCTTGATAAGAATGCACTCTCAAAGACACACACACACACACACACACGTACACTTCTTTTCCCTTTTCTTATCATCATCTCTGTCTCTCTTCCTGAACCACTGCTTCGCTGTTGCCTCTGTCCTCTCGAGCAGGCTGCTGTGCGCCCGCTCACTCTCCCACTCAAGATTAACGTCTGAGACGATCATCTGCCACCTCTGCACAGAGTCCCAGCAAAACAAAAGATGAGCAATTCTGCATATTGGAAGGGTGGGGGAAATTAATTAGGAATGACAAGGGACCCACTCTGCTGCTGACTTGCTGGATGTGGTGCAGGTGCATGTGTGACAGACTTCTGGGCACTGCCCACTCTCAGCAGCCCCAGGCTTCTGTCTACAACCTACTCACTTCCCTCAGCCTCTGGCCTCAGCATGCCAGCACCCAGGGGCATAGAGGGGCAGCAGACTTAAGTGTGTCCCAGGTGGGAGGCGATGTCCCCAGTAGATGGGAAGTCTGCACTGCGCAGTCTAGAGTCTGGACTTGGGAGCTATATTCCTAACCCTGGTTTTTCTGAGCCTCAGTTTTCTCTGCTGTAAAGTGGGTACAGCCTAGCTGGGGTGCTAAGGGTGACTGGGGCCTCAAGAGGAGGGAATGAGAATTAGCAAGCCCGGGGTAGCTCTCCTGCAAAGGGCTACTATGGTGTCTGAGGACAGCCACCAGGAGGCCAGCCCTCTGTATCTGAGTCCACCATGGAGGTAGTGAGGATCCTTGGCAGTCAAGCTTTCCGAGCATCAGAATGCAGGTCCCTGGGGCCAGGTTCTGCCCTGCGAAATGGGCACACACTGCCACCTAGGCAGGGCCTTGAGAGGGGGAAGCAGCAGGAAGCTCAGCAGGTAGTGGGCATCCATGCTCGAGTTGTTGTTATTTTGGAGCTTGAATGGCAAACCTAGGGCAGGGCTCTCACTAGGAGAGTGCAGAGGGGAAGTACAGAGGGGAGGGTGCTAATATGTAAATTCTTTCGTGTCTGCAGTCAGGCAGAACACCTGCTGGTGTGTTCCAGTTTTCATTCATGCACTCCTTGAACACACCTCCCCTAGGGACACCCTGGCCCAGCCCTCTGCCAGGTGTAAGGGACACTGGACCTGTGCTGGTCCAGACCATCAAGGTAGGGATGGGGATCCAGTGCCTAAGGAGGGAGGATGAGGGGACACTTCTGGATGAGATGGCCTTTGAGTTGGGCCTTATGAATATGAGATGTTAGGAAGGACCTTGGATGTGGGGACAGCTGAAGACAATGTCTAGGGATAGGTACAGGCACGGTCACATACAGAGAAGAGAGTGACAGTCAAGGCTGTTGTGGGAACTTCATGGGGACCTGAGCTGGACTGTCTGAGTCAACTGGGATGGGTTCAAAGGCCCTGTGTGCCACGAGCACTGTCCTGGAGGCAATGAGGAGCCGTGGAGGGATTTTCGGGAGTCATAGGAAACCTGTGAGGGACTCGGGCTCCTCTTTTCTATTCAGTCGGGCTGAAGGCTCCAGGGAGCCTGTGGGAGCTGCTCAGGCAGGAATCTCCTGTAGAAGAGGGAGCTGGTGCCTGACCACCCCAGGGGGTTCTTTGCATCCGCCACAGGCTTGGGCATGGGATACAGGTGTCTGGTCCTTTCTGCTCCCGTGCATCCTCAGATATGCCACTTGCCTTCTCCGTGCCAATGTGTCTCTTGTGTCTAAATGAGGACCTCCAGCAGTCCCACCCCAATGGCTAACTGGGCAACTAAACGTGGAGGGTGATAATGTGGAAAGGTGGCATTTTATCATTTGGGGTTGGCAGAGGGAGCCTGGCTATGGAATTTGTCACTTAGGTATGGCTCTGCACCCCAGCTTCTGTGTCTGTGGTAGCCAGGATAGCAGACGCCTCCCCCATAGGTGGGAAGACTGAGAGGCCCCTGAGCTGCCCCTCTGTGGATGCCCCCGCAGTGATCAGGAGCACCTGGGGTCTCCACTGCTCTACACGCTAGGCTCAGGAAATGGGTTCAGCCAGGGGTCACTCTGCCCCTGGAGCATGCCCACTCCAGGGCTGAATGCCTGCTCTGAGGAAGTGGAAACTGGGGTTGGACAGGCTCTGCTTCAGCTGCTTGCTCTACATGAGTGTCGGCAGCCCCATCAGCTCTCAGGGAACCAAACCTCATGCTTCAGAGGGACCCCGTAATGATTGGCCACAAGGAGGTCATTTATATTGGCTAAGCAGGCCTAATTAGGCTTGATCTGAAGGTTAGCAGAAGCTCACAGAAAAGCTGTTAAGGGGTTAACCTCAGAGAGATTACGTTGTATTCAGCGCTCTGTTAAAGTTTGAATTAATTTTTCCCATGGGTTTGCTCACATTCTAATTTTCAACTAAATGAGACATCTGTTTCAGAAAAGGAAAATTTGCTCTGGTTGTCATGGCAACTATCATTCTGTAAGAAAATTATTCCAATGGTTACTTTAGAACAGAAAGACAGGGATTCAGGACATAAAGCTGCCTTCAGCTCAGTCAGAATTCTGATGGGCCACTCTCTGTAGCCACGAGGAGCCTTGGACGGTGAGGCCAGTGGCAGGTGGAGGTGGTGCCAGGCCCATGTGTTGGGTTGGGGTAGAAGCTCTTCCAGGGGCTCCTGGGCACCCCAGTATCCTGGCTTGAGCATTCATGCATGGTATTCCAAAGTTGAATAGCAGTGAGGACCAGAGCAGTATGGGTGTATCCTGGGAAATGCGAGAAAGCCATACAGAGAGCTGGTCACTGTGGCTGTTCAGAGCACTAGGCTTCCCTGGATACGGGTCAGTATACCCCAAACAGCACCCCAGGAGGCTCCAGTGCAGACTTCACACTGAAGATGGTTCCTCTTTTGTATCCTGGGTCAGCAGTGACTGGTGGTTGTTGTGCCCGGGCTATGGTGAGGCCCCTGGAGTCTGCTTAGACCTTGCTGGCTATAGCACAGCCACCCAGGCCTGCCCACTGCCCAGGGAAAACCCCTGCTGGAACTGCCTCAGAAATATCTTCCAAAAATGCCACTTCAGGCTCTGCCTCCCTCTGCTCTCCAGTGCTAATGGTAGATAATGGCATCTGGGGCATTGCCTGTGTGCACACATCCCCCTGCAGTATCCAGCCATATCCTTGTCAGCCCCTCTTCCTCTGTGTTGTACTTAGCAGAACACAGTAGCCACCCTCTGGGGTCAAGCCTGGGAGAGGTGAAGGGCTGGTCAAGGGCAGAGTCAGTATGACCCTGCTTGGATGGCATTCCAACCTGTCAGAGGAGGCAGACAGTTCGCAGACTTCCAAGAGATGAGGTCCTTGCTGACTGCTGCCCCTGGCCAGGAGCAAGGCAGAAGCTCACCTGTGCTTTGGGGATGGGAGTGGGGAGAGTTTCATGGCTCACAGGTGGGTGGGGCAAGATAGGGAGGGAAGGAGGAAGAAAGGACAGAGGTGGAGAGGGAAAGTGGAACAGATTAAGGCTAGATACCCTGCTGGGTTTGATTCACCACAGGTCCTGGGATGTGGAATGGCTCCTCTGGGCATCCCCATGAGAGAGTCTGTCCAATCTTACCTCCAGAGTAAAGCTCTGTGGCGCTGGGTGAGGAAAAGCTGGCAGGCAGGGAGGCCTGGGCTGGCTTCCGGCACCCATGGGCAATCTCCTGTCTTTCTAAGAGCTACCCCTGCAGTGGCTCAGGAGAGCTAACACTAACAGGTGCCTCTTCTCCACATTGATGGGGCTTTGTCCTGCTGTATAAATATTTGATTAAAGTTTTGAAAAGTGAAGCCTGTGTTTGGAAGACAGCAGGTAGTCACACATTGTTCCCCATCCTGTGTGCTGGTAGGATGCTCAGTGATTTCTGGGCTGCCGTGGTCTTTCCGATCCCCACTTCACCCCTTCAGCTGCAGTTCTGAGAATCCTAGACGGTGATGCAGAAATTGCACAGCCCTTGGAATCCGTAGAGAGGGGCTGACAGCACTGACCTGGGCCATGGCAGAAAAGGACTCTTACCTTGTTACCAGGGTGTGTGACTTGGGGATGGGGTAAGTTCCCTCCTGCT
Organism: Dicrostonyx torquatus; assembly: GCA_028555095.1. Lineage (NCBI taxonomy): Eukaryota > Metazoa > Chordata > Mammalia > Rodentia > Cricetidae > Dicrostonyx > Dicrostonyx torquatus. Next base: position 4,457,357 of record JAQHUG010000146.1, on the reverse strand, counting down.
CTCAGGTTCTCTGAGGTCTCCTATCCTGCTTCCCCTTTAGAAGTCATCTTGCTAGCCATCAAAAATGCAATTTGGAAAACCCTCCCCTAGATAAAGCCTTACACCCAGACTTTGTGGGTGGCTTTTAGGAGTGGTCCACGGTGATGGGTGTGATGATGATGATGGTGGTAGTGGAGGTGATAGGGATCATGATACTGGTAATGATGATAGTAATAGTGGTTTTAATGATGAATGATGATGAAGGTGACAGTGGTGATATGGAGTTACAGATGATGGTGGAGGCAGAGATAATAATGGCGATGGTTGTGATGGAGGTGGTAATATGGATGGAAGTGGTGCCAGAGATGGTCAAGGTGATGGGGATGGTGAAAGTGGTGATGGTCATGGCTATGGTGGAGGTGATGGTGGTGACAGGGATGGTGATTGTGAATGTGCAGATGGGATGGTGGAGGTGATGAAGGTAGTGACGGAGGTGACAGCGATCATGGAGGTGATGGTGATGGAGGGGGGTGAGGATGGTGGTGCCATGGTAGGGCACTGAGTTCACTGTTGAGCAGACAGTCCCAACTCCATTAAACAGAGAACTCCAGACACAGAGCTCTGGAGGAGTCAGGTATTTGTCAGTTGTGGTCAATCTCATTTTCTTAAAACTCACCCCTTGTTCAAGTTGCATAGGTGGCAAGTGGTAGACTATCCTGACCTCAGTCAGTTTGGCCCTAGGGTCCCTTGAAGCTGTGTGTAAATAGCATGCATGTGTGCATGGGTACACGTGCGCGCGTGCGTGCGTGCGTGTGCATATGCGTGTCATTTTCTTTCAGAAGAATGCTTAGCTTTCTACAGATGGGCAGGAGCAGGCCTGCGTCAGCATGTCTGAGGGAGGAGGCATCTGACAGGGTCACCTCTGCATGTGCTGCTCTTCCAATGGCCAATCCCAGTCTAACCACTGTTCCATGGTGGACACTTCCCATGTGCGGGGATCCTGTGGGACAGGTGGCCATTTTGTACCTGGGCCTTGATCCCTGGTTCGCCTCTCATCTACCTAAAGTGAGAATCATAGCCCCCAGCCCAGGGACAGGGCCAACTCCTCCACTGGAGGCTCTGGAGCCTGCTCCAGTGGGCAGAGGAATCAGGTGGCACCACAGATGCCTGCGACTTAGGAGTCAGGGCTGAGTGGTGGTAGCTGGTGTGTGCAAGCTTTCCTGGAGGCCTGCGCGACGAGGAGCCAGCCTCAGCTTTGAGGTGCTGGCTATGACATGGTACTAAGTCTGCTCTGTGTCCTGAACATAGTGACAAGACCACAGTGTCCTGGCCACAGCAACCAAAGCACAGTGACAGGATCAAAGTGTCCTGACCACAGTGGCCAGATCATAGTGTTTTGACCGCAGTGACCAGAGGGCCCTCAGCTCCATTCACCAGCATTTATCTGCCTCCAGGGCTGGTGTCTGACATAGAAAAAGGACCTGTGAACAGCCCCCCCAATATGACCCAGAGTGGCCACCCATCCTTCACATGCCCAGATCCAGCACTGCAGGCTTGATATTGAGAACAGCAGTCCTAGGTCTCAGAGTGATAGCTCCACAGGCCGTGTTACCCAGGCACCTTCCCTTCCTCTGGGACACACGCAAAGACCTCAGTCTTACAGCTCAGAGAATAGGATTGGGAGTTCATACATGGGGTTCTGTGGAACCCCTGGAAGTCCTAAGTAGTCATGTGGTGGCTTCCAACAGTGTAGGACCATCAATGGGTTCACAGCCACTGATGTCAGCCATGTTGGCCAAGGGTAAGATTCAGGTGACAACTTTGGGCACACAAGGGGCCATGGCGGCCTTACCCAGCTCGTGGTGTGTGCTGGTCGGCAAATTAAGGGTCCGCCTGTACTGCTTGGCTGCTGCTCCCGGAGTCTGCCTCGCCCCGGTCTAGCTGCACTGACGGCAGCTGGTCACCATGGCTGCTTGACCTTGCACCCTTCTCTCTGACTGTGCCATCCTTGAGACTCTCCCTAAAGTGCCCCTCTTCTCTCCTAGGCAGCCCTGGTTCTATGGCTGGGGATTCAACCTCCCGCGAGGGCAAGCGCTGCTGGAAAAGTGGAATCTCATCCCGGAAGGTGTTGATATCCTCATAACTCACGGACCTCCACTGGGTAAGCTCTGGTTTACCTGCCCATACTGGATGGAGTCATTGATGATGAAGAGTTTGGTGCCAGGCTGTGCCCAAAGGAGCCCTGGGTTGGTCAACTAGGTCTGACTTGCTGGGGTGCCGCCCTCACCTAGCCAATGTCCCCAGGGCTGAGGACGCCACCTCCTGATATTGCTCCTATCTGCTGTGCCCCTAACTCTGAGCCTGTTGCTCACCTGCTGCCACTTCCCAGACCCACTGGCTTCCTGCCTGGCCCCCACTAGTCCCTTCTCCTCTCCATCTAACCTGCCTCCAGCCCTTTTCTCTGATGTCGCTGTCGCTCCTCCAGGCTTGTACCTTGTGTTGACTACCATGGCTCCTCCCTGCCCTTCACTCCTAGGCACCTGTTCCTTCTCCATTTTCAGTGGAGGACACTTGAAGCCCAGGCCTCTTTTGGGACAGCACAAGCTGGTGACCAGGCTTGTGCCTCTCCCCGCCAGGGCCTCCAGGCCATGGGCCAAGTCCTTCCTCAGTTTCATCTGAGTTGTGTGGGTTCTGTGGCCCTCCACCCCCCTCATCCTCTCTATTTCCTGTTCTCCTCTCCTTACTTCCTCTGCTTCCTTTTCTTCCCTCCTCCCTGATTTCCTCATCTTCCTCCCCTTCCCCTCTTCTTTATCTGTCCACCCATTCATCTTTTTCCATTTATCCATCATTCATTCATCCATCCATCATCCATCCATCTATCCATCCATCCATGATTCATTCACCCACTCATCCATCCATCCATCTACCCATCCATCCATCCATCCACCCATCCATCATCCATCAATCATCCATCCACCCATCCATCCATCCCATCCACCATCCATCCATCATTCATTCATCCATCCATCATCCGTCCTCCACCCATCATCTATCCATCCATCATCCATCCATCATCCACCTGCCCATCCACTAATCATCCATCCACCTATCCATCATCCATCCATCCATCCATCCATCCATCCATCATCCATCATTCATTCATCTATCCATCATCCATCATCCACCCATCATCTATCCATCCATCATTCACCCACCCAGCATCCATCCATTATCCATCCATCAATCATTTATCCACCCATCCATCATCCAACCATTCATCATCCACCCATCCATCAATCATCCATCCACCTATCTACCATCCATCATCCATAATCCACCCATCATCTATCTATCCATCCATCATCCACACCCTCATCCATCAATGATCCATCCACCCATCATCCATCCATCCATTATTCACCCACCCATACAACCATCATCCATATATCCATCATCTATCAATTTTATTAATTCATCCATTCATCATCTTTCCTCCATTCAGCCACCCATCATTACCCATCCTCAATCTTTATCTCCCATCATCTATCCATCCCCTATCATCTATTCATCTAACCATCTGTCAATCATTCTTTTACCTATCCATACACTCACCCACATGTCCATCCTTCTATTCATTCATCCACTTATCCAGAATTCCATCCTTTGGCTTCCTCTCTAGATGCCCTGCCTTAGTCACAAAGCACACTGCATGCCTGTTTGGGGAATGCCCATGCACTAGGTGTCCCAGCCAGTTCTATCTAATGCACTTCATTTCAGATTGTAGTTCTCAAGGCAATTGGGTGACTATAGTTAGAGACTCCCACCCCCAGGCCTGTCAGCCCACACTGCCATATAAGGATGGGCCTATATGATTCCAGTCCCTAGGGCAGCACTTCTGACAGCTGGATAAAGCCAAGGGCTATGAACCTGTCTGTGCAAGGTCTCTAAGCTGCAGACCCTAACTCTACCGCAGATCCCAAGCTGCTGCAGATTCTAGCTCTACCATAGATCCCAAGCCACCCCATCACTCAGTGTCATGCCTGTCTCCTTTCATTCCCTCCCTCCCTCTCTTCTTTCCTCTGCTGGGCCTTCATTCTCCTCTCTTCTCCTCCCCTCCCCTCCCCTTCCCTCCTGAGCTGCGCTCTGTCTCTCCCAGTGAAGCTTGCTTGGTGCACTGAGTTGAAGCTCTCCAACCCTTGCTGGCAGCTCTATAGTGTGTCTCACCCACCCAAACAGAGAGGGGCCGACAGAAACCTGACTGCTCACTCGAGGCATCAATTATTCTTCGTTTGTGTAGCCATGTAAGGATAATAAGCCACCACCATATGGGGCAGCTCCGGGAGGCTGGCGGCCAACAGACACAGCGGGCATCATGAGAGTGTACCTCAGCCAAGGAAACTAGCTCATGCTTCTGTGCACCCCTTCCCCCGTCTCATGTATCCCAGGCCAGCCTTGCAGTCTTTATGAGGCCAAGGATGACCTTGAACTCATATCTGATTCCCTGTGCTGGAATCAGAGCCATGTGCCATCACATCTACAAGTGCCCAGAGCTTCCTGCCTGATAGGAACAGAGCCATGCCGCAGCTTCTGTGGGGCTTTGTAGAGAACATTTTTGTATTGGAAATCTCCCTCTGAGGCTATGGAGGCTCCACTCTGCTTCCAGCCACTGGGATACCACGGACTTTGTTTGTTCTTCTCTGAAATGGGTGGCTACACACAACCCTTGGAGCTGCAGGAGCAGTCATGGGCTGAGATCTGTAATGGTTATGTGCACCTGGGCCCAGGTACCTGACCTCCCCTCAGCTCTTGTGAAGGAACCTCTTATCACAGTCCTGCCCACGAAGGGAAGTTGAGCCTCCAGGAGCTGCCTCATGACTAGGCTTCTCTCTAAGGGCAGAGGCAGGGTTCTGGAGCTCGCCGCACTGAGAAAGGAGCTATGCTGGGACTGTAGCATAGGACTCCAGGTGCCACCCAGTTTGCACTAACAGATGCCAGCTGTCTCCATCAGTGGCCACATTGTCTTCCCGCATAGGCTTTCTAGACTGGGTCCCCAAGAAGATGCAGCGTGTGGGCTGTGTGGAGCTGCTCAACACGGTCCAGAGGCGAGTCCAGCCACGGCTGCACGTCTTTGGCCATATTCATGAAGGTGAGTGGGCAGATGGAGAGGGAACCCCCACTGAGGTGCTTCTAACTGGCCTTTCTGAGGGGTTTCTTGTCTTCCTTAATTCATGCTCACCAGCTCCCTCACTGACTTCTGCAGAAGGCAGCCTGCTTCTGCGGCCTATGCATAGACTGCCTCACATGCTTGCTGCCTTGGTTAGTGTGGGCATGTTGACTAGCAGAAGGCAAACTCACTGGAGTGGCAGGGATGGCCACACTGTGGGCAGGTGGCTCATAGTCCTAACTACCCACACTGCCCGCACAGCCCATCCATGCACACCAGCTTAGTCCTCAGGCATTAGTCCTAGAGCCTAACCCCCTCCCCACACTTCTGATGTTTTCAGACAGGGACCAGCAGGGCTTACAGTCCCATCTGACAGGAACCATGTGGCTGCTTGAGGTGGGATAGAGACCAACAAGACTTGTCCCAGGAGTGTTGACTGGTTGCTGACCCTGGCTGTGTTGGGACCAGGGCTCCTGGGCCTTCACACTGTCTCATAGTTTTCTCGGAAGTAAACAAACTCTTAACAATTTCCTGAGCATCTCTGCAGTGTCCTTGGGAGTCAAGGTAGCAGAGCACACTGGTCCCTGGAGAAGCTCCCTGATTTCCGGGCAGCAGCCAAGCAGCCAGGCAGCCAAAGGCAGAGCATAAGAGCTCATAGGGCAGCTCATGAACCCTGAGAATATCATGCTGGTAGTCTTCTTGGACCCTCTTCTGTGCATGCAAGGCCAACATATGTAAGGTTGCCTGGGGCCCAAACCATACCCCTACATATTTGTAGCGGCAAAATGGCACTCCAGAGAAGAAAGGGATCTCAACAAGCAGAGGTGGTTGGGGAGGGCATGTGATTGGAAGGCAGGAACATGGCTGTGGTGGCTGTGAGGCTGAGGCTCTCAGTGGTGACAAAGATGTTGGTGGCAGTGACACTGAAGATAGCAAGGATGGTGATGTCATGACAGGGCAGTGCTGGCAATGATGGGGGTGTTGGCGATGGTGATAGCAGTATGGTGATTATAACAGTGAGGGTGATAATAGTGATGGTGTCAATGACAATGGTCACGGGGTGGTAGCGGCAGTGTGGAGAAGGATAAGGGCTGAGGAGGAGGAGAACACTCATGGTAAAAATACTGATGCCATGGTGATAATGGCAGTGTCGTGGACAGCAACAAAGATAGTAGTGATGTAGCCCAGATGACAGTGCTGCTGATGGTATGGGGATGATGATGCCATGGTGATAAAGATGGCAGTGGTGCTGATGATAATGACACTGGCGATGTTGCTGGGGATGATGACAAAGATGGTGATGATGATGATAATGCAGCTGCTGTTGGTGATGCTGATGCTGGTGGTCATGGGGATGATGACAGTGATGGGATGGGAATGGTGGCTGTGATGACGATATGGTGATGCAGCCTATGAACATAGCATCTGAACACACCTGCTCATATCTGATGCTATGGGGATCCTGGGGACTATGGAGATCAGGTGGCTATACCTGATCACATCTATTGACAGTGGTCACAGATGCTAGGAAGACGACGTGAAGATGATGACAGTGACTTACTATGTGCTTTTCCTGTGACATGCATTGGCCTAAGCACTGCCTATGGGTGGTGACCTCAGCTGGCGGGCTCAGAACCACCCTCTTAGTATTATTTCCATTTACCAGAGAAGAAGCCCAGGTTTGAGAGCTGCAGTAGCTTACCCCACACATGTCCTGCCCATGGTGGCAGAACACATGAAGCTGCCACAGCCACTAGACAGCTCCAGATCCTAGTCTGACAAGTGTGTGCTTCCTTTCCAGGCTATGGTGTCATGGCGGATGGGACCACCACCTATGTGAATGCATCCGTATGCACTGTGAACTATCAGCCTGTTAACCCTCCCATAGTCATCGACCTCCCAACACCCCGGAACTCCTGACTGCTCCCCACTCCAGCTCTGCCTGCCCATGTCAGCTCCGTGTATCTGGCCCAGAGCCTGGATCCCCTAACCCACCTCCTCCCATGCAGAACAGCCCAGATGATCCATCTGGCCATGGGACCAGCCAGCAATGAGTAGAATCCTTGGGATAAAAGAAATCGCCTTTGACTGTCAGCCTTCTGCCACTTGCAGCTGGGGCCTTGAACAGCCCCATCAGGGGCACCGTGCTCACTTCTGTTTTCTGTGTGTACATATGTCCTTCATCACAGGGCCTCACAGGATCACAGCCCTCTCTGGTTCAGGAAATGACAGAAGTGTCACCACACTGGATCAGCACCGTCCTGCTCTGAGAAGCCACTGCCCTTGGATGAGTTCTGGGAAGTTTTGTACAAATGTCCTGCTACCCAAGTGCATCTCTGTGGCTGTGAGCACCAAGGTTGGGGTGTGGCCTGGGCACAGACAGCTCTCCCCTGGCTGGAGAAAGGAGATAGGCCTGCTCCTTGTGTGCAGGGATCTTGGGAAGGTTCAGGGACATCTCAGGAATTCCGACAGCCCCTGGTCAGGCCTACAGCAATTGGCTTGGCTTAGTCCCTCATCTTCCTTAGGACCCTGCTGCTGACGTGGACAATGGCTGAGTGTCCCTAGCTTCTGCTTAGAGGCTGGATATGGGGGGATTGGTCTTTCTGGGTGGTTTTCTGGCTGACTCCTCAATAATAGTAAGGCCATGGTGGGTCCCCTGGGGCCACATGACTCTGTAGATCACAACATCCAAGGGGGTTCTGCGGGCTGAGGCCCTGTGCCTGGCCATATATGTGTCCAATTTGTGTGGCACACACACCCCTCCACTCCTAACCTGGTTCTGGTTAGTGTTCACAATGGGCTTCATTTCTTGATGTGATTTCCCCTTCAGAGGATTGTTTGCTGGGCTTGTCAGTACCACCGGTTACCAGGAGGTGGCGCAGTGACAGAGCAGCCCTGGGCGCCGATGGCAAGGCCACCTGGGGTTGCAGCCTTTCTTGGGTTAGGCCTGGGTGAGCCCATCTGCCGGGACAGAGCTAGCAGGCCCTGGGACAGGAGCAGGCAGGGTCAGAAGTTGTCATGATTTAAAATGCTGATATTTGTTCTCTGTGGACTATTTTTGCACTTATTCTGATTCTTAGCAACACATCACAAAAATAGTTATTATTTGTCCTTACCCTTGCTGTTTTACACCCTCTGTGTCATGCATCTGACACAAAGGCCTCACTTCCTTGGTCTGACCCCAACCTTGGGGACCAGCTATCTTGGTACCTTTCATTCAGTATAATGTTGGTTTATCTACAGTCATTCCTGCAAGGTAGGTGGGTACTCTTGCCCTGTTATAGAGAAGAGGCCACTGAGGCCAGAGAGATGAGGTCAGTCGCCTGAGGATGCACAGCACAAAGTGGGCACCAACGAGATTTGGACCTCATCTCTGGTCTTAAAGCCCTCACTGTCACCACCACAGTTCTCTCTATAAGGCAAGGCATGGGCCAAGACTGTTTCATTTTGAAGGGTCCTGTTCAAAACTGGCTCTCATTCATTTTTGATGGAGAGTCTCTTAGACCCTAAGGAATTCTGAGCTTCGAGCTTGGTATCCCAGCATCATGTGAGATCCATTTCCAATTCTTTCCCTGCAAGTGAATGAGCCAGGCTAATGCAGTGGTTCACTGTGGGTGGGGCTGCATTCCCAGGAGGCCTGTGGTGCCAGGACAGGGGTGTCCCACCAGCCACAGGGCTGCAGGAATCTCACTTGGGCCAAGTTGTTCTTGGTGTGTAGGGACATTTACAAGGTCTCTTCTCTGTCCCTCAGATGCATGGCATGTTTGGGGCAGAGGAAACGCACCTCCCGTGTGCTGTCTCATCTCTACAGTTTCTATGTGGACCAAGAACTATAAACTTTAAAAAAAAAAAGGTTTTTCCTAGGGCATCTTCAGAATATGGCATATTTTTATGTGGAGAAGAAAAGCTGTGGGGCAGCTATCTTTAAGGGAAAATTCATTGGATGTCTTCAAGATTTGAAAGATGGCGGCCTGCTCCTCAATCATTTTGGCATAACTTGATTGTGGCTGTAATTTTTTTGTCAAGCATGTCAGACAATAAAGTCTTTGTAAAAAGAAAAGGCTGAGTCTGCCTGACTGCTCTTTCTGTGGGTGTCCCTGGGTCATGAGGGGGCAGAGGGAGGAAGAACCCCAAGTTCTAGAGGCTAAAGACACCCCTGTGTGTTGGTGATGACTCCCTCTGCTTATCACCACCTCCTGTGTGTGCAGGGGCTGCAGAGTTGGTGTCATGGCAGGGCTGTGCTTGACTGAGTGTCTGAGCTCCTAAATGAAGCACGTGGTGTGGCTCAAGTGCTGGCTTGTTCTGAAGGTGATATGGCCAACTAGCCCTAGGCAGACAGAAGGTCATATATTACCTAAGAAAGGCATCCCAGTCTAGGTCTTTCCTGGCTACAAATTTCTGCCATTTATACACATCCACTATCCATCACCATTCCATATACCATCCACCCACCCATCCATTCATCCACCCACCCATGCATCCACCATCTGCTCATCCATCCATCCATCCATCCATCCATCCATCCAGCTAACATCTATCCATCCACAGAATTATTCATCTATCTATGCATCAGCCAAGCTATCCACACTCATTTGACCATACACTACTGATGAAACCATTACTTTACATGACCTCCAGGGTATCCCTCCATTTTTCCGTCCACCCATCAAGTTATCCATTCTTCCACCCATTCTATATAACCCACATCCAGCTCGTTATTGATCCAGTCACAACCCTTAGTACTTCCCAAAGGGCCTGGCTTGGATTACAGAAATACTGGCAGTGACCGAAACAGATTTGGAAGGGAAGATTGGGAAAGGTAGATATGAGAGCCAAGGATGGCAACAGATGTGGGATGCTAGTGGGAGTGTGGAATTCAGAATAGGTGTAAGAAAAAGCCACATAGATCTGTTTAGGCCTCCTGAGCAGGGGGTGACCTGGGGCCATGAGAGGTGTCCTGTGGTTCAGTTGACAAATGGCATGAAGTAGAAGCTTCTCTTGGGACACATCTGACATAGTAAGTAAAGCCATGGATCTGGTACAGAAAAGGCCTGAGGAGTGGCCTAGGACAGACATATAACCACCTCCCATAAACCTCTCCTCAGACTGCCCAAGGCTTCACAGGCCTGCAGCATCCTGCCCCAAGTCCTTGACTTCTGAACCGTTGCTCCCAAAGCCCTGTTCGATAGGAAGAACCACCACCAACTTCCACCCATAACCATCGGAGCCACAGTAGCGTTCCTGTACAGGCATGGCCCTCGAAGACTGCTGCCTTACAGCGTCATCACATTGAGCTGCTTCAGTGCAGCAAAGTCTCTGGAACATGCCTCCCTCCCATCTCCCTTCCTTCTGACTTCACATACTAAGCAAGCACTCCACTACTGAGCTGTACCCCTCCGCAGCCCTGCTGAGGCAGTAGCAGGGAGACAGCCTACAAGAACTCATCCAGGCAGGTGGATGTCTTGGTTCTCCTATCTCCACCTCCTGAGGGCTGACGTCACAGGTAACTACCACAGGACCCTGGGGCTCAGAACTCTGATTCTCTTGCTTGCTCATATGTGCTTTAAGCACCAAGCCATCTCTCTGGCCACTTGCTGGTGGTATTTAAAATCCCTATATATTCTCTCCATCTGTGGGTTGGTCTTTCCAGTCCCATTCTCAGAGCAAATGCTGAACTGTTTCAGTAAGCTCAATTTGTCATTTTTTTCTTTCATTCCATTGTTCTTTGTTGGGAAATACTATTTTCAGGTGTGTTACTTTTGTTTACTCTGCATTTGTTTAACTCTGTGAAGCTGCGTGACTCTGCCTGTCTAAAAACCTGATGGTCTAATAAAGAGCTGAATAGCCAATAGCAAGGCAGGAGAGAGGGTAAATAGGAGAAATCTGGGAGGAGGAGGAGGACTTTATGGGCCAGCCACCCAGTCACCCAGCCACCCAGCCAGACATGGAGTAAGAAAAAAAGAAAAGGTATACAGGAAGTGAGAAAGATAAAAACTCCAAGGCTAAAGATAGATGGGATAATTTAGGTTAAGAAAAGCTGGCAAGAAACAAGCCAAGTTAAGGCCAAGCATTCATAACTAAGGCTAAGCCTCTGTGTTTGATTTATTTGGGAGCTGGGTGGTGGGCCCCCTAAAGAGCCAAAGGTAAGAGCGAAAACATCACACAACAATTCTTTGGATACTGTTATCATTTGTAACAGGTGTTTCCCAAAGTCTATTTGACGGGAAGTCATCAACCTGTGGCTCTACTGGGAGGCGGAGCCTAGCAGGAGGGAAGTTTGGGTTACTGCAGGTATATAGTCAAAGGGAGTTTTGGGAGCCCAGCTACTCTCCTCCTTCCTGGCCATCACAAGGTGAACAATCCTTTTCACCAGGCCCTCCTGTTACATGTACCACACACCTGAAAGCAACCAGGCCGATGGACTGACCCCTCCAAGACAGTGAGCCAAACTGAACCTGCCTTTCTCAGAAGTGTCCCACCTTAGGTGTCTAGTCACAGTGACAAAACGCTGACCGAGGCAGGCACTGCTTCCAACTAGAGGTCATGCAGACTTCTCTCAGGCTTTAGTTCTGTTTCACACACCTGTGTGTTCCGGGCTCATTCTTGCATGGTGTGAGGTGTGCCGAGGTTCACGCTCTGCACCCAGGCACTGCTCCTCCATGTGTCAGAATCAGTGGGGTGCATCTGAGCGGGACATTTCTGGGCTCTCCATTTTGCTCCATCATCTTTTGATAACATGGTACCCCTAACTACTGTGCTTGGGTGTACACCTTCAGATTAGCCTATGTGAGTCTTCAAATTTTGTCTGTTGTTTTTTCCCCCAGATTTTGAGGGAGAATACTCCAGCCCCTTTTCATTTTTGGGTTAGTTGGCTACTGTCTACCAAAAACACCCTCTGAAGTCCTGGCTGGGACTGTATAGAAGGCACTGCTCAAACTGTGGGGGCTGGAGATGACTGACTCAGCAGTTAAGGGCACTTGGTGCTCTTGCCAAAGACCAGAGTTGGATTCCCAGAACCTATATTGGGTGGCTCAAAACTTGAGCTCCTGAGGATTTGACTTCCTCTTCTGGTTTTTGTGGGTGGGTATACCTGCACACACATAGCACACAGGCAAACACACACGCGCGCGCGCGCGCGCGCACACACACACACACACACACACAATAGTATCAGCCTCAGGGGGAAAGCCTAACTGTGAAGATGTGTCCGCACTACTGAGTCTTCCAACTCAGGAGCACAGAGTATCTTACACTGTGATCTCTGGTTTTGTTTATAGTGCTTCACAGTCTGCCACTGTACAGGACCACCTGTGGGGGTTTTGGGTTTATTGTTCTACTGGAAGGGGCTGTCATAAGCAGTGGTGTTTTTAAACTTCCCTTCCAGTTGTACATGCTAACTGGAGATGCTAGTGACTTCTAATGTCCTGGTGGCACACTGCCTACTTAGTTCTAGGAGCATTCTGGCTCTTAGGAATGTCCTGTGCAGATACTCATGCTGGTTCAACACAACAATTCTTGTTTGTTTCCTCACCATTTTGACTGCTGAGAGAAGTTTGGGTGGGTATAAGTGTGCACAAGGGTGTGCCTGCATGGGAATGGGTGCTCATGCATATGTGCATGCCTGCATGCATGCATGCATGTGGACGGACCAGAGATCAACCTTGGGTGACTTCCTTAGTCACTCTCTGCCTTATATTTGAGGGTCTCTCCTGAATCTGAAGGCCACTGAGTAGGCTAGGCTGGCTGCCTGAATCCGCAGGGATCGCCTGCCTCTACCTGTCCCAAGATTGAGATTCCGAGCACATGCCACTGAGCCCTATTGTAAACGTGTCCTTTGGGTAGTGCATGTCTAGAAAGCTGCATCTCCTAATCTGGCAGGGTCTTCTGCCAGCTGTGGTGTTTCCACCATTCTCCTGTCAGTCCTCATCTCTGGCCATCTGGGGAGAGATGTTTGGATCTTCACCCTGGCCCTATGCAGACAGTGGGCCTCATCCCTTGGCTGGTTCCACATCTGGGTGTGCATGTGACCGCACCTAGCCCTGTGTTCTTCCTTCTGATGTCTGGTGTCCTCAACAGGCTTGTGGAGGGTCTCTGGGGTCTCTCTCCTCTGGATTCCTGCCCAACAGCTCCCAGCCTTTCATTTCTGTGCTCTTCTCTCTGTCTATCCACACCCTGCTGGTCTGCCACTGTGTCCAGTCTCACTTGCTGACAAGCCCGTCGTGCCACCGTGGTTTGCAATTGCAGCGCTTTTCTTGATCCCTTGGTGTTCCTCCGCTGGAGTCTCCTATGAGTCATGCTCACTGTCTTCCTTTCCCATTACCATTTATAACAAGCATGTTTGCTCCTTTCACCTTCAGGTAGTGTCCAAAATCCATGTCCAATCCGAGCCTCATGCTTGTCTCTGCAGACTTGTTTTTGGAACATCAGGTAATGTTTTTGTTGAAGTTTGGGCATATGTACCAAGGGGCTCCCACCCTTTCCCATGCAGGGAATATTCTGGGCTTTGTGGGTCACCTCAAGTCCTGCTTCCCATTGTTGCCACCCTTTCCCTCTCTCAGCTCCTAAACAGTACCAGACAAGAGTGTCTCAGCCACAGGAAGACAGGAGTTGGCTTTGCATTCTGTCTGAGGAGGAGCTGGCAAAAGAAACAGCAGATTCTGAGATCAAGGTTGTGTGAGAGTTCATGTGGGGAAGACAAAGGCTGAGGCACAGGATGGAAAGAATGCCAAGTTCTAGGCACACGTGTGAACACCTCATTCCATCCTCCATACTGGATTTCAGCAGGTTACTCAGCACATGCAGGGACCCTTAGGGTTTCTGGGGTTGGAATGGCATGGATCAGCCCTCCTATGAGCCCAGTGTCCCCTGGTCTGTGTCAGTGAGGGACTGCAGTGTAACCCTATTGGTGTCACGCCAGGCATCTGGCTGACAGTGCTGGGAGCTAGAGATGTGACCAAGTTTAGAAAGTAGGTCTCCCTGCAGAGCTGGTCCCTGGACTCAAGCTACCAGCCAACTCGCAGCTTTGCTTTCTTCCTGATAGAGGGATCCAGAGGCCGTGCCTAACCAGACTAGGTGTGGTCACCAAGTGTGGGCGCAAAGCAGGTCTGCAGTTGCACCCTACCAGTTGGACTTGGTGCCTAGTGCTACTGGGAAGAGGGAGGGACAAGTGTGCACCCTGCATGGGGATGCTACCCTGGGCTGACCCCCAGAGGTCATGGGAGGGTCCCCACCTTGGAAGGAGTGTGGGACTCAGGAGAAGAGGGCAGGGGCAGGGACACTGTCCTAGTTGCTACTGCAGCATAAACACCATGACCAAAACCAATTTGGGGAGGAAAGGGTTTATTTCATCTTACAGCTCTGAGGTCACACTCCATCACTGAGGGATGCCAGGGCAGGAACTAGAGGCAGGAACTGATGCAGAGACCACAGAGGCACACTGCTTACTAGTTTGCTCCCCATGACTTTGTCAGGCTCAGACTCAGGACCACCTGCCCAGGGTTGGCACTGCTCACAGTGGGCTAGGCCCTATCATATCAATCATTAATCAAGAAAATGCCCTACAGACTTGCTTACAGGCCAAGCTGATGGAGGAAATTTCCCAGTTGAGGTTCCCTCTTCTTAGATGACTAGCTTGAGCCAAGTTTACAAAAAACTAACCAGAATGGCCATGGCCATGGGGCTCCAGCTGTCCTCTTATCTAAGACAGAAGTGGGTGGGCAGAAGCAGCCTTGGCTCTCGGATAATGGTGCAGGGACCATGGATGGGAGGGGGTGCCCTGCAGGCAGTCATGAACAAACCCCCAAGAACCCCAAGTTTTACAACATTTTATTAGCAATAGTTCTTTCAAAGTCTCAAGAGTCGTTCCTGCAAAGACTATTTTATTTGCTCAAACTAATGAGTGAAGGCACCCGAGGCCAGCGGCCACCCTGCGGTTACCCAGGGAGGCCCCAGTGAGGGTTGAAATGAGAGCCTGCACATCTCAGGAGCCTGATGCTGGGTGGGTTAGGCTATGAAGCCGCTTTGGGGAGTTCACTGCAGCCCTCCATTGTCTGGTTTTTGCTAGTCTTGGGGACAGACCCTGAGGCCCCATCTGTCCCCAGTGCAGCCCCGCCTGGATGCCTACTGCAGGAAGGCGCGCAGGAAGTCATTGTAGGAAATCTTGGACGACAGTGACTTGTCGTAGTACTCGAGCACATGGAAGAACTCCTCCTCCGACAGGTTGATGCTGTACTGCCGCAGCACCTGGGGGCCAGCAGGCCGATTAGCAGTGAGCGCCCCCATCCTTAATCCTGAGGTTCAGGGCACGGAGGAGCCCTGGCTGAGGATGCTAGGTGCCCACCGTCATCACCTCTTTCCTCTTCAGTGGCAGGACCCAGGACATCTTTTCTGAAGGGACCGGGCATGCCTTTTTCTTAATGTCTGGGAAGAGGTGGGGGCTCCAGAAGCCACCTTGGACCATGAGGTGGGGAAGGAAGCTGGGTATTGAGGGTGGCAGGACAAAACTGGGTCCCTGACCCCACCACTGTGCCAACTCTGGAAGTCCCACCTCTAGCCTTCTACATGGGGAAAAAGAGCCTTCCTCCTGAAGCTGCTATTGTCTTAATCACCCTTATAGCCCAGACAAATCCTAGAGTTCCCTGATAATAGGTAGAAATTAGGTTATTGTTTCTCCCGGTGGCTCACGTTATCATTCATTCCTAAGAAGAATGGGCTAAAACATGTCCCTAGAACATGGGCTAAAAGACCCCAGGGCCCCAGGATTGAAGGCAGCTGGTGGCCATTGGGCCTAATGGGAGAAAAGTAGAGGAGGAAACAGGCCCTACTCACACCCATGTCCCACACCTCCAGCTCTGCTGAAAACGTTCCCCTCTTCCCGTTCCCTCTGCTTGCCATACCCTGCGTCCCTGGGAAGGGGAAGAGAACCCTAATCTTATTGTCTCCCATCTGAAAAGGACTGAGATTCCCCGGCTGGGATGATGCCTGGCCCCATGGTGCATGGGAAGCTGGAGTGGCATATGAATGGGTTATGGGTGGGAGGCAGAGGGTGGCAGACCCAAAGTTATGTGGCACCCAGGATTAGCTGAAGCTAAATGATACCACTGTACTGTGCACTGTGGGGTGGAGTGGGGCTCCCTGTGTAGGAGGCCACTATCACACACACACTGTTGGGCTGTCCCAGCACTCCCAAGACCCTGATAGGACACAGGAGTAGGTCGGGAGCCTAGCAATAGCAATAGTGTGGTCTCAAAGGAAACACAGGTATTGTGTGCACATGCATGCACATATGCATGCACACACACATGCCCACTCCCTGGAGTTTCCATAAGCTGTAGTCTTCAAGTAAGGGGCAAGCAGGCAATGGCCTGGGCCTCCATGGGCAAGTGCAGGGTCTCTTGAGCTTTCCATGCTACTGGCCTTTCAGGTTTGGTCCCTGCGCCAGGTCTCCAAAGCCACGGAGAGCAGTGTCTCACCTTCCTGAAGTCAGTCACGCTCAGGAGCCCTGTCCCGTTCTCATCATAGGCCTTGAAGGTACGCCGCATGGGCCTCCAACAGTGAACAATCTTGGGCTGGATCCGCAGCAAGGCTGAGTAAAAGGACTGCGTCTCCACACCAGCTTCTTTCTGAAACCAAGATCAGGGAGGCGCTTGGGAACTGGGGTGGGCCTGGCGGAGGCACAGCACACTGCCTCCTCAGTTGGCTCAGCTAGCGGCCTGGCTCTGCTCCTGCAATGTGGGCTGTTCAGATCTACCGCCTCATGGGTGCAGAGGGTTGTAGGAACACTTCAGAGTTACCACAGCCTGAGGGTAGGGGCTTCTTCCTGCCTCTAGTTCTCAGATGGAACCTTGTAGCTGAGGGAGGGAACATGATCCCAGCTCAGATCCAGTCACAGCAGGTCCCATTTGTAAGGTCAGGGCCATGCAGACACTAGGCCAATTTCAAAGTTATACTGAGGTAAGACAAAGACAAGGCCTTCTAGCAGGTTCTTGTGATGAAGGGCATTTGGAAAGCTACAGGGTGCAACCATGCGTGGTAATTGAAATTATCATAGCACTGTGCTTATTCCTTTAGGTGCGATGTCTGAGTGTTTTGGCCCCAATACATGTCTGCATAGCATGGAGGTGAACTACAGGCAAGAACATGAAGCGAGTCTCAGGAAAGCTCAGACCAACATGGTGCTACATAAAACAAACTAGCGAGGTTCCATTGCTTTCAGTTTGTCACTTAATATCTGGGAAGGAGACACCCACAGTGCCCAGAGCTTTGCAGGCTGACAATCTGCCCACCTGCCAGGGCCCTGTGTAACCTGGTTCACCCACACTGGTGCCCAGCCCAGCCAACCCCGTCGCTCGCTGCCTGTGGCCCAAGCTGCTTCCCCACGTCATGCCTGCCCCACTCTGTTGGAGTCTCTGAGCAAACTGAAGCCTCCAGAGGAGGAACTCTCCATTCAGCTTCCCTGCAATGGGGCTTCTGAGCTGAGGCTACGGCACACCATGGCCAGGATGACCTGGGGCTCCTCTTGGGGTGTGGGGCAGGGAGCCTTTCCAACCAAGGAAGGAGAACCATTCTGTACTCGATGGACACCTGGGGCAGGGGAATCCAGTGGGTGTATTCTGGGATGTCTGGCAAGAGCCTAGTCTCGTTGTGACACTCAGAGCTCCCATCATGGCCCTCCAGACTTTCTAAGGATGGGGAAATATCTGGAGGCATCCTCTGCTCCAGACAGCAGGTTATCAGCTTGCTCTTCCCAAGAGACCCATCATCTACTCCTCATAGACCATTCTGGATTATTTCTAGAAGGGGAATCTGGGGCCAGAGGAGCAGAAGGAGACTAGATTAGGGGAGGGTTTGGAGGATACAAGAGCCCCATGGTTCTCCAGCTACATTCCTGGGCCCCAAGAATGTCCAAGGAGGGCTAGAATGGCATCTCCTACCCATAGGGCTGGGCTAGCTTGAGGTAGCTTTGAGGTATACTTGGCTTTGCCCTTCACTGGCTCCTACAGGCAAGCAGCATCTGAAACTGGATCTCACCTAGAACTTCATGGGGCTTCTTGCATGGATTTTTTTGAACGGACCATTTGCTCTAGTCCCTCTGATGGCCACCCAGGTGGGTGTGTGGGTGGGGTGAGGTCATCAGTCCCCATGGAGGAGACAGGAACTGGATTTGCTTGCTCCTGGACCCTGTGTGAGCTACTCAAGCATGCTCCCCTCTCTACTGCTCAGCAGTGTGCCCAGCCCAGCACTCCTTCTCTAACTCAGTATTCCAGACGACGGAATAGGGGTATTAGGGGTATAGAACACACTTTGTAGTCCCACGTTCTGGAGAACCGTGAGCACGGCTAGGATATTATGGAGCTTGGATAAACAATGGATATGGTTGTAATGACAATTTCACAACTAAGAATGAAAGGGGAGCCAGGGCTATTCTCCTGGTTGGGTCTCAGTGCCTCTGCCATCCTGTGAATCCACAGTTGAATCTTTGGTGGCGAGGCAGAAAGAGTGCAAGGAGTTTCAGGCTGGCCTGGGTCACATGGTGAGGCTCTGTCTCCAAAAGCTTTGCTCCACCAACAAAGAAAAAAGGCAAGCAAGGATAAAAGGAAGGGCAGTCACAGAGTATGAGTGGGATAGTGGGGTGGTGGGGTGCTGGAGAGCTGCTCAAGCCCCACCCACACTCAGCCCAGGCTCCACTCCCACCCCCACCCCCACTGTACATTCATAGCCAAGTGCTGAAGGTTTAATGTGGCTGTGAGCCCTGGGCCCCCACATGCCCACTTGGCCTTTTCTTTACCTCCCAGGGCATTCTGCAGGGAGGAAGCACTGCCCCAGTCCGAAAAAGACCACTGTGGGTAGATGGCTCCCACAAAAGACTTTCAGGCTCCAGCCCCTAGACTGTACCTCTAGACTCTGCCCTCAGAATTGCAAAAGCAGAGAGAAGACTTGTTTCTATTATTTTAAAAGAAATTAATTTCTAGGACATTTGATGTCCCCAAAGTCTCATCTTTACTCTACCTGTAGGAACACGCCTTGACACACAGACCCTGCTATCTTAGCTGACCTGGCAGCCTCCTCCCACTGTCCTGGGTTCAGGTCGTTGGGGAATGGAGGTTCAGGGTCTCACTCTCAGCACAGATCCTGGGACACAGCCAGAGATCCAAGGTGGCATTTGTGGGGAGGTGGCAGTGACCCTGGGGGCATCTGTCAGGCGAGTCCTGGCTGGTGCAGGCAGGGCAGGGTCAGGTTTTGACTGGCAGTCCTTGGGAACCCTGGATCCACCTGTGCTAACAAGTGAGGGGTGCCTGGTTCATGACCCCTCGGTCTCCAGGACAACACACTTACCATCTTGTCCGCATTCTGGATCCTCATTCTCCGCATCAGTGAGGTCTCCTTGGCCTTCAGCAGGAGAACACAGCTCTGAATGAAGTCGCAGTAGGCGAACTTGCCGTTGTTCTTCAGGTCGTACTTGACAATGAGCTGCTGGCTCTCCTCTTTGCTGATGTCCAGCTTGAACTTCTCCACGAGAGCTGAGGACCAAGCAGCCCAAAGCGCAGTTGGTGGGGATTCACGCATTCTCGCCCTCATTTAGCTACCAGTAGGCTCCACCCAAGAGCACCCCCACAGGTTCCCCTCCACCCCCAGAGCTGGCAGGACAGAGGCATGCTCCCTAGGGGAGAGTCAGACGGACCCAGGAACTCTGTTGCAGTGATGCTCCCTTGCTTGTCACTGTCCTTCTCCTTGCATTCCTTCAGGAGCTCGCGCCAGCAACCCTGCATCTGCTTGCGGAGCTTGTTCTCAATGGGCTCGCAGTTCTGCAGGGGTGGGGTGCCCCCTGGGGTCTGTGGGGAGGGACACAAAAGGTCTCTCAACTAGAGGTCTCCTGGGGGCAGTTATGGGAACCACAGAGTGGACCTGAGGTCTGAAGTTCAGCTCTGTCAGCGCCAGGAAAGGAGAGGGTCCCTACTTCCACCCATGAGCCAGCTGAAGCCATAATAAGAACAGCTTTGGAATTAAATACACAGCCATGTTTAGAGTGAGCACCACTTCTTGCTCTTCCTGAATTCCAGGAACTCCTCGTACTCCTTGGCTTGGGGTTCCTTCCACCCTCAAGATCAGCCACACCAGATGGAGGCTTTCTCAGGCCTACTACCTCAAAGCTACACTTATTTCCTCGGATTCCCTTAGTGCCGCTGGTCATCTCTCTCTCAGATCTCAGCAGACCAGCAACCTAATCATCTCCCTCCAATGTGTGGTGTCTAGGACATGGCTAGCCTTAAGGAGTTCTGACTCCTATTCTGTACCACCTCTGACTTCACTGAAGACCACATTCACTGTCTGTCACCTGGAGATCTGTGACACCAGAACCTCTTTGAGTGGGGACCTTTGTCCTTTTGGGGTTGTAGCAAACACCCAGTGTACAGACAGTCTACAGAGACAGTGCTGAGTGTATGAGTGCTTACCAGGCCCCGCATCTGGGGCCACATTTCTCTAGGCACATGGTGTAAGCACACAGCAGCTGCCTTGTGGGCACTTAGCTTGTTCTCAGGTGCCCTTCCCTGGAGACACTGTTATTCTGCTCAAGGACAAGGGAGGCGCCCCCTGGAGCTGGGGATGACTCAGGGCTCTGTGTCACACTGAGAGGACTGAGGCCCAGGGAAATACCCGAGGTCTCACCTGTCTCCAGTGTAAACTGGGAATTCATTCATCCATGCCAGGCTTCCTGCCCATGGATGCTGTACCCTACTTCTAGCTCTTCCTTCCCTTCTGGCCTTTTCTAGGTTCCCTTTTTCATTCTGCCCCTCCCCCATCCGTCCTCAAACTACACCCCACTCCCACCACCGCTGAAAACTGTCACTAGAGCTTCCCCCAGAATCGAGCCCAATCTGTCAGTCACCTGCAGTCAGAGGGAGAAACACCCAGCCCCTATGTGCATGGATCTGCCTGAGGTGACATGGGACACACATCAGGCTGGGAACTCACACAGGGGTAACTCCTTGATTTCAACCCAGCTCTGGGGTCCCGAGGAGAGTAGAGGGTGGATCTGGTTCCTTGGGAGACCTCAGGGGCGCTGCTTCCCCTTTGGGCAATGGTTGAGTCTCCAGAGTCTCCAGAGTCTCCAGCAGCCATGGGCGGTGAGGATGCTCTCTCAGTGCTGAACCTGCTGAGGAAGTCCTGGTACTTGAGCCTCCCCTTGGCATTGACGGGCAGCTCGCTCCACAATCTGTCAAACTAATAGCAGCAAGTCAGTCCCAGGGGAGTGTGAACCCAGCCTGAGTCCTTCAGCAGTCCTGGAGGAGTAAAGCCAGAGGTGACAGGATGTGACTGTGGACCAGGGTTCATGTCAATTAAAAAAAAAATTAAGGAGAAAAAATTCCAGTTGGTTTCTGCAGGATAGAAGCCTCTGGAAGACTGTGGGGGGAAAAAAGGCAAGACAAGAGGATTATTCATGGCTTCCGCAGGACATTTTTTAATTGAATTGGGTCCTCAGTGAGCAGTTTAAGGCCATTAAATCTTGTGATTAGTCACAGTGACCGAGCTGTGGTGCATAAAAACATTTTAGGAGAAAATGCAAATTAAACCAGGGCCCCATCTCCGTCCCAAGAAAGCCGCCGGCCTCATTCCTCAGCCGTCCCTGCACACCTGAGTCACAGTGGCTCACAGGTGCCACCGCCTCAGCCACTGCCTTTGCTGCCACAATTTATTTCACCCCAAAGGTAAGAAATGTCCCTCTTTCAAGATGAAAAGGAAGCATTTGGAAACTGGAGAGAAGTTTATGGCTTTGTGTGGTGACTGTCTGATTCTACAGACCGTATGGAAACTACAGCATGGGACAAAGTGACAGGCAGCTCCCCACATGAGCTGCTTTGGATGGCTACAGGGCTTTCAGAGAGCCAAGAAGAAGGGCTCTTGTCACCCTACCTGACTGCTTGCAAAACCCCCAGCTGACAGAGCCTGGCTGTCAGCCCCCCAGGGAACAGAGGCCAGGAGGCTGGGCTAAGGGACAGTTTCCTGTTCCCCTTGCAGTCTAGAGGTCACCAGAAACTTACTTTCCTCCTGGGGTTTACCCACAGTAAATGACTTAAAGTGACAAACTCTTGGGCTCCATTTAAAGTCCCCAAAGACTAGCTAATTGCCATACCAGCCTACTTGTGGGGTTAGACATGTGGGTGCCTCCCTGGGATTAGAGCATCTTTAGATTTGCATCACCCTGACCTGTGCTCAGGCAGGCAACTGCCATGTGGGATTTACAAGTAGGCGTGCATACCAAGCATTTTCCCAGAGGTTGGTGTCTGGAGCTGAGAGGATTGGAAGTCATTGAGAAAATTAAAAACAACCCATGATGGGTAATAAGACTCCACAGAGTTGATGAGCTTGGAGGTGGACTAGCCCAGGGCTTCTCCAGCTCTAGCAAGCAGAAACCCCCAGGGAGTCTGCTAAGACCTGCCCACGGGGTTCTGATTCAACTTCAGAACCTACAGAAAAATAAAAAAAATGTATTGGAAATGTACAAGATTCTGCCAAAAAGCAAGTGAAGTGGGCCAACACACACCTGGGAGGCTAACAGGTCCCAAGTGTTCCACCAAACAGCCTCTGCTTCACCCCAGACTTGCCCTGGTCTCCAGATCCAGCCAGCACCTTTTAGAAGCCGTGATTCTTGCAGTGTCCACCCATCTGGCCACTGTGTAGACACAGCCTCACCTGCCAGTTGGGATGATCACTGTTGTGCCATTTGGCCACAGGCCTCCCTTCTCCCTCCTAGTCACTATTCTTCCATGGCATTCTGAGGAACTCTCTCCATCATTACAAAACCCACATCCTCATGCTCCCTCTGAACCCAGCTCTGGCTGATCCTGCCCCTGAGGATGAGGGGGGTCTCTGAACTCCCACAGCTCCTTGTGTTGGGTGCAGAACTGCCTCTCAGCATGGAAACATGTAGTAGCATCTCACAGGCTCTGGCTTTCTCCTCACTGTGCCTTTTGTTGTCATCTTTGGCCAATGTATTCCTAAAGACAAGTGGCAGGTCCCTGTGAACTCCAATTCTTTGTCTTAGTGAGGTTTCTATGGCTGTGACAAAACACCATTACCACCCTTCAGTGTTTGACTTAGGTTAGCGGCTCAGAAGCAGCACAACTGTCGGTGATGCTCCTGGAATCTCATCTGCAAACGGTGTTATCTTAGCCCATCCCAGTCCCACATTCTACTTGAAACCATCTGCATGTCCATCTTCCCTTTGTTCTGCTGTGTTCCTCACCTAGCCCCAGGTGCTCACTCCACCTCTCCCTGCACTGAACTGTCCTGGAAAAGCTGATTTTGTAACTAAACACAACAGCAGTGTAACATATTCCAGATTTCAGCCTACCAATGGCATTTAAAGAAATAAAGTCACAACACGAATGAAGGAACAAGCCAAGGCTGACTCCGCCTTCAGATATCAAAACAGTTAGTACCCATACCTGAATGTGTTAAAATCAAGCAGTAGTATTAGCAATGAGAAATACACAAATGAGAGACATTTGAAATTAGGGGGAAATAAAGTTCCTTGGAACAAAAAATGCAATCATTGAAAAAATTTTATTAACAGATCACAATCAAAGGCCATACTTCTTAGAAGAAAAATATAGGAGAAAGAAGAAAGGCCTCAAATGGAATGGGTAAAGAAAGCAATACTGAACAAACACCATTGAGGTCAGTGAGCCATAAGGGTTTAATTTGTAGAGATAAGTTGCAAGACAAAGATTAAATACTAAAAACAATATCATGGAATACAAGGAGGCCACTGAATCACAGCAACTCAATATTCTCACAAACCAGAGAGTAAGGGAACCTGGTTTAAAAATTGGTAAGATGTAAGGGTAACAGACAGTGATTGACGAGGAAAGTATGTAGCTTTTGTCAAATAGGCTAGAAAAGGGGTTTTTAAAAGCTCAATCCAAAATTATATCAAGAAAATACATTTTCAAACAATATAAAGGAAATAAGCATGGCAGGAAGCGTAATATTGACAACAGAAATAAATGGAAACAACAACAACAACTAATGTAAATGAGACAAACATCCACGTAAAACGGCAGGGATCACCAGAGATGATGTTTAAGAATCCATTTACGTACTATTCATAAAGCCTATATACAAAACGGAAATATCAGGGGTGTCAAAGATTTGAAGAAGTTTAAATAGATATATCAAGCAGACACTAAATGAAAGGAAGGCTCAGAGGCCACACTGCTATCACATTAAATAGACTTTAAGATTAAAAGCTATTTTCTTAGAACATGATACATCTAACACTGAGTTGCAAGTATCCACATTTCTCAGCCATTGACGGGCCAAGCTAACAGAGAATAGAGATTCTGAGGCTAGGAGTAGCAGCTGGTTTCAATCAGCAGGTGTAGATCACTTCATAAGGCTCCATTCAAAACACACCATCTAGCTACAAATGAAACATTTATAAAGAATGACCACACATCCAATCTCAGATAATTCTAATAACTGATAAGATCCAGTCTCATTCTCTAATTAAAATCATGTTCATTTATAAGTTAATAACTCTTTAAAAACACATTCATTTGGGAACAAAAAAACACCCGTATTTCTAAATCAAAGGACCCAAGATGGGAATAAGAGACTAGGAGCTCCATTATAATTTTACAACTATGTATCAAAATTTGGATGCAGCTAAAGTAGTAATTAGACAGAAATGTACAGTTTTAAGTGCCTATTATGGAAGGAAGAGCAGCTGAAATTCAAAGCCTGCACTAACCTATGCCAAGGAAGAGGGAACAAGAGAGAGGCTATCAATACAGCAGGAAGTCCATAGAGCTGAAAGCTGATCCTCAGAAAAGACTAAGAGCACACACGTGGCTGTAGTATGAAGCTGGAGGGGGGAGACCAAGTGCTGTGTGGTCCAGCTGTGTGGCACATACAGCAAGAAAAGAGAACACAGATTCTATGATGAGTCAGTGCATGCCGATCAGAAAAGTGAGAAAAAGTGAACAAATCATGTAAAAACATAAGTCACTAAGGTGGATGAGCTTGGGTGGCCCTGGAACCATCAGAAAAACATTCTGGCAGTTAAAACCTCCTTATGGAAAACTCCAGGCCCTGGAAGGCTTATAAGCATTTTTTATTTTTAGGAAGCTGGCGGCCCAGTTCTACCCAGGCCCCTCTGACGAAAAGAAGAGTATACAGCCCTAGACTCTACTTACACAGTTGGTGTGCTCTTGATTCGAATGAGACACAAGCACAAGAGAGTACAGATTACTGTCACAACCATCAGCACAATTGTTTCCTTAGAGGAGGGGGAGAGAGCGTTTGCACATTTGCGTGGGTACATGTGGGTGCCTGCCAAGGCTCCAAGAGGGCATTATATTTTCTGGAAGTGCCATTATGGGCAGCTGTGAGCCACCATGTAGGTCAGATCCCATCCTAGTCCTCTGCATGAGCAGTCCGTGCTCCTAACCGCTGAGGTACCTCGCCAGCCATGGAAACACTTTCACCATGCCCCGACCAGACTGTGCTTGCGTTTGCTTCACTACCATGCGGTCCCTCAGCACAGCTCCCTGCACTGAGAAACTGCACAGGAAAAGCTCCATGCCTATCTCGATACATGTATCCATGTAGGGAAAGCATTTGAAAAACAGGCATACAAAGAACTTAACAATTGATCAGGAGTTCCTGACATTTGATATATAAAAGTATCTCTAGGGAAAATAGATCTAACCTCGGAACACTAAAGCATTCCTATTCAATTGGGGCTAGAAGAGGGAAGCTGTGTTTAGAAGGAAGGACCGTGAGATCTAGACATAGCTACAAAGCAAAAAAAAAAAAAAAAAAAGGAAGAAGTAGTAATAGGCTATGGGTTGAAAGGACACCTGCCTGCCAGTCAGAACTGGCCTGAGGTATCAGCTCAGGGAACTGGTTAACAAGTTATTATTACAATGACTGAATTTAACAAAGTTGTTATGATGACAAAAGCCAACAAAACTTAACTGAAGGTATGAAGTTACAAATTTTCTTACAATGGAACAAAACAGACATTAAAGACACAAAAGATACCACACAGTAACAACAATAGAGCAGAATGAAAGGCAGCAGACACCTACAGGAAGAGAGGGAGTCTGGGTCAGCAGAGAGGAAGCTCAATTGGTGCAGTCCAATCAACATCACAGGTTCCCCTCTGCCCTCCCCCTGGAGGCAGGAACTCATGAACGCCCTGCCTCGGTATGGGCATGGCAGGCATGTAGCACCATATGACTTCCCAGGGGAACCCATGTGATGCTGCTGGAACACTCACACAAAGTTGAGACTGTGGCAGACACTGCTGACCTGACGGAGCCACAAAGACCCGGGTGCTGGCTATTTACAATCTGGTGGAGCACAGTGGAGTTGGAGCAGACCTCTGTGAAAGAGCAGTTGACAGACAGCCCTGGTGCTGAAGATGAGGAGGACCACAGGGTCCCCAGGACTATGGAGCCCCACTTCACAAACAGATGCTGCCTACACGGCAAGAATAGAAAGTGAAAGCTCCGGAAACTTCAGAGGACAGATGGCTCAACACAGCTAAGAGGAGCAAGAGTGAGCTGTGAGTGCGGGGTCCACTCAACTGCAGTGATGTAGTGTATAAAAGAATACACGTATGCACACATATAGGCACACATACATGTGCATACACATATTCACATATGTACTTGCACACACACACATACGTACATATGATTTACATTCAGCTCCTCTCCAGCTTCTCCTCAATGTCACTGTGGTTGCTTGCTCTTTTTATGACTTCTCAATCTGTTGTTCCCAAGCTCTTTCTGTCCTTGGCACCCTGAGCCTGCATCTTAGGCTCTTAGCTATGTCCTGTCCATGTTCACCTTGCCTATCCTCCAGCCTCTGCCTTGGGTACCCTTCTCTACAGCTTCATGTGGACAGTTGGCCTTGAACCTCCTTACTCCATCCTGCCCAGCACCAACACCTAGCTTCACCGCCACTCACAGACATGGGCACACGCTGTGGGATTCAGCTCTGACACCCTCAACCTCTTCTTGTCACTTCTGTCAATGGTCTGCCCTTGATCCCTGCCTTCATCTCTCTCCAAACAGCAGCCAGAGGGCCTCTGTTTAAAGCCACTGATCAGGCCAACTGGCATAGGGTAGGGACAGCCCTCTCACATCCCAAGTGACGACAAAATGCTCCCATTTGTCTCTTGTCCTACAGGATAGACTCCTGTAGGGAGTCTTAGGCTCATCCCTTCAAAGCACTGGTCATCTGCCAATGGTCCAATCCCATCACAGTTCTGTAATCTATGTCCCTCCTGCTTCCTGCTAACCCTACCTATTAGCCAGATCACCCCTTTGAGGCTACAAGCTCAGAGAGTCTCCCCAACCCTACTAGTTACAAGCATGGCTCTCACTCTGTCTGTACTATTTCCCTTCCCTTAAAGAAATATACATCATCATCACTGGCCAAGAGACTGTCTATTTTACTTAGTATGTTTACTCTCTAAAAGTTCTCAGAGAATGCAGACCCTTCAGGGACAGGGTGGGACTGCTTTGCCATCAGGTTGCTGGCAGGAATAAAACCTGTTGTTCCTGGTTCAAGCTGCTCCTGTCTGCACTGCTCTCTGTCTCTGTGGGCCTGCATCCTGTTGTCAGAGAGACCACGGTTCCCTGCAGGTGCCTGGTCATGGCCTCTCAGCTCCCACAGGCTCCTTCCCAACAGGCAGTAGCCTGTACTGCTCATAAGCTCCACTTCATTGGCCTCTGATGTCCCTCTTCTGCTGTGATGACTAATACTGACTGCCAACTGGACAGGACCTAGCATCACCTGGATGAACCTCTATACATACCTGTACAGAGGCTTCTGGATTAGAATAATTAAGGAGGGGAGACATACCCAAAATGTAAGCAGGACCATTTGATGGGTTGGGGTCCTGGGCTGAATACAAAGTAGGAAGTGACCAGCAGCCACCTCTCTCTCTGCATGCTAGCTGTGCATACAACATGGCAGCTGCCTCAAGCCTCTATCGTCACTGCATCCCCATCATGACAAACTTTGCCATCCCACAGAGAGGCAAGACAAACCCTCCCTTCCTCACAGTGCTTCTGTCAGGTGCCTTGTCACACAGCAACAGGGGACACTCTTCTGTTGACAGAGCCTAGCACCAGCACTCACACCTGAGTGGGCTCTGCTGCCTCTGGGCATTTGCTGCCCATCAAGATGGGTGACTATGTTCCTAGAAACTGGCTCAGAGGCCAAGGCTGTGATCAGGAGACCAGGGGCATGGGAAAGAGAGGCAGATGAAAGGGCCAAGTGGGACATGACGAGCTCTGCTAAGTGGGGCTGGGAAAGGCCTCCCTCTGCATCTGGAAGGAGGAGTAGACAGTGAGAGATGCAGGGGCCAAGTCCTGGCAGAGGCAGAGAAAGCAGCTAGACAGGAAGGAAAGGTGCCAAGAGGGCTCAGGGGGAACATCAGAGAAAACACAGAGATTCCAAGTGACTGTTCTGAGTTACACATCTGGGCAGGTGCATAGCTGGAGAGGTGCACAGCTGGAGAGGTGCACAGTTTGCACAGGTGCACAGCTTACACAGGCACACAGCTGCACAGGCACAGAAGCCGGAGTTGTTTCATTACCTGCAAGCAGCATTCTCACTTTGGCAAGGGTGTCTGTTTGGGGACAAAATCACATATAAATGTTCAGAGATACTCCTTCCTGATAGAGATACTCTCTTTTTCTGGAGAGTCGACTGCACCTACAGGATTCCAAGTCTTATCTCTTCCTTCACTCACAGAGCTCTGGAAGTCAGGAGAGCTGGACTCCTTTGATTGTGAGACAATGCAGGTGAGCCAGATCATGGGGACAAGATGGCAGTTAAGTGGTACTTAGTACTCCAGCACCATCCCCAACACGCTTGGCACAGCATGCTGCCCCAGGGTGCAGCAGAGATGGGGAAAGCCCTGTCAATCATACCAGCACCAGATGATGATAGATGCACAGGGAGCTGGAGCTGATTTTAACAGCAAAAGGGACAGGAAGTTCACCCTGATGAAAATGGTGCAGTTCACAGCTGTGATAGCAACAGCCACTCCTGTAAGTTTCAGTATGATTTACTACAAAATAAGACCTCAGCGGGGCACAGCAGCTCATGCAGGCACTCCTGGGACTAGAGAGGTTGAAGCAGGATGAACAATGCAAGTCTAAGGTCAGTCTGGTCTACAGACCAAGTTTCAGGTTATTCAAGACTATATACTGAGAGCTTATTGAAGAGGAAGAGTAGGGGAAAGAGGAGAAAGAAAAGGGGGAGGGAAAGAGAGAAGAGGGAGAAGAGGAGGAAGAAGTGGAGGAGGGGGAGTGAAAAAGAGGAAAAAGAAGAGGGAGGAGGAGAAGAAAAGGGGGAGTGTGGGTAGGGGTGGAAAATTAAACATTTAAAAAACAGAGTATAGTGGGGGAATTCTTTGCTCCAACAACTGCTTCGGGAGAGCAGCCACGGTCCTACCTGCTCGTCCGTCAGGATCTGTACATGGCGGGTGCAGACAGATCTGAACTCATCTCTGGAGACTGTGTTGCTTTTCATGGTGTCAAAGTTCTCAAACTCCTGGGCAATGGCATGGTAGTGGGAAGCCACTGCCTTGTACACTCGTGCCAAGATATCTCTGTTGGCCACTTCTTTGGGAGATGTGGGGGGTGAGATCTTGGGCATCTTCTCTGCCCACTCGTCAGCAGTCTGCACAGAAAGGAAAAGAAATTGATCCACTGAGTAAACAGTAGGTACCTTTTGTCACTGGGTGTGGGGAGCATAGCTTAATAGGTTAGAGAAGAACAGATGAGTCATGATTTCTGATGACATATCAGCCCAGCTGTTTGGAAGCCTGGGCTTGCTTGCCATGAAAATGGTCCCAAGGGTGGCATTCTGCCCCTGGAAGGTGGGTTGTGGAACATTGAGAAGACCCAAGAAGGGTTCACTTAACACGTGAAAGGGTTAGGGAGAGGGCTCAGTTGATAAAGTGCTAACCACAGAAGGTTAACAAAAGGACTTCATCAGACAAAGGCCTGATCTCCAAAATATACAAAGAACTCAAGAAACTGAACAAAAAAATTCTAAATTACCCAATTAAAAAATGGGATAATGATCTGAACAGAGAATTCTCAACAGAAGAAGCTCGAATGGCCAAAAGATATTTAAGGTCATGTTCAACTTCCTTAGCGATCAGGGAAATGCAAATCAAAACGACTTTGAGATACCATCTTACACCTGTCAGAATGGCTAAAATCAAAAGCACCAATGATAACCTATGCTGGAGAGGATGTGGAGTAAGGGGAACACTCCTCCATTGCTGGTGGGAATGCAAACTTGTGCAACCACTTTGGAAATCAGTGTGGCAGTTTCTCAGGAAACTGGGAATCAACCTACCTCAGGATCCAGCAATACCACTCTTGGGAATATACCCAAGAGATGCCCAACCGTACTACAAAAGCATTTGTGCTACTATGTTCATAGCAGCATTATTTGTAATAGCCAGAACCTGGAAACAACCTAGGTGCCCCTCAATGGAAGAATGGATCCAGAAAGTGTGGAATATATACACATTAGAATACTACTCAGTGGTAAAAAACAGTGACATCTTGAATTTTGCATGCAAATGGATGGAAATAGAAAACTCTATCCTTAGTGAGATATCCCAAACCTGAAAAGATGAGTATGGTATGTACCCACTCATTAGTGGACCCTAGCCATTAACAAATGACATTAAGCTTATAGCTCACAAGCCTGGAGAAGCCAAATAGCAAGGTGAACCCAAAGAAAAACATATATAGATTTTCCTGGAAGTCGGAAGCAAACAAGATCGCCAGGCAAAAGTTGGAAGCACGGGTGTGGGGATGGGGGTGGAGGTAGGGGTTGGGGGTGTGAGTAGGTAAAAGGGAGAAGGGAAGAACAGGGGAGAGCCTGGGGGTGGTGGAGGGTGGAGATAGAGGAAAGGTGGATATTGGAGAAGGGAATAAGATATCTACAATAAGGGAGTCATTTTAAGATTGGCAATAGACTTGTCTCTAGAGGGGATCCCAGGTGTTCCCAGGGATGTCCCCAGCTAGGTACTTGGGCAGCAGAGGAGAGGGTGCCTGAACTGACCTTGTCCCATAGTTACATTGCTGAATATCTTGATCATTACCATAGAAATTTCGCATGATGGATGGAGATAGAGCCAGAGACCCACATTCACATCAGAGCAAGGGATTGAGCTACCAAGGTCCAGTGGAAGAGCAGAAGGAGGGAGAAGAGGAGCAAGGAAGTCAGGACCGTGAGGGACTGGCCCACCAACTGAAACAGTGCGCTTGATCTATTGGGAGCTCATCAAATCCAGCTGGACCAGGACTGAAGGAGCATATGACCAAACCGGACTCTCTGAATGTGGCTGCCAATGGGGACTGACTGAGAAGCCAGTGATAATGGCACAGGGACCTATCTCTTCTGCATGTATTGGCTTTTTGGGAACCTATTCTATATGGATGCACACCTTCTTAGACCGAGATGGAGGGGGGAGGGCCTTGGGCTTTCCACTGGGCAGGGTACCCTGCCCCATCTTAAGGAAGCAAGGGAGGGCGGTGGGGTAGTGGGGGAGCGGGAGGGCCTAGGACAAGGGGATTAGATGTAAATTTTTCTTTTAACAATAAAAAAGAAAGAAAAATAAATTAAAAAATAAAAAAAAAAGCAAAACAAAAACAAAAAACAAAAGGACTTCTGGATCCCCAGAAGCCTGCAGTGGTGGCTGGAGCTGTCCATGGTTCTGGGAAGTCCAGCAGAGAGACGCTCAACCTGGGCCAGGATCAGGGACTTCCCAGACCAAGGCTGAAGGAACTTTATGAGCAGGCAAAGGGCTTGCATTGGAGACCTGGGGGGGCGGGGCTAAACCCCACCTTCAGTGTCTGGACTGGAGTGACAAGCCAGGGGTAGTCACTCATGAAACATCAGCAAAGGGGCCAGGAAAATTCTCAGTTTATTTGGAGCCAGCCAAGTCAGGTCTCTGTGGAGACTGGGCACGGTGATGCAGCCAGGCTTGGGAGACCCAAAGGGTCAAGGTGTGTGTTAATAGAGTCTTCAACCTCCTGCAAGGTAGGAGACAGCTTTGAAAAGTACCCCCTTGCAGAGTGAGCCGAACCTCCTAAAGCTAGCCCTGGGGGAGGGAAAGTTATGCTCTGATGGTAAAGACCCGGCCAGTGATGAGAGAATCCAAGATATCCAGCACAGGAGCACTGGCCGTGGTCCTGGCCCTGGTCCCAGCCCTGGCCCTGGTATATCCTGATTGATGGGACTCATCATGACCTTGCTTTGATTCTGGCTCTTATTGTGGATACCACGGCTGTGCTAGATGTTCAGCAGGTTTATAACTAGTATTCCAACTTGGCCATGCTTTAAATGCTCTCACAGCAATGTCTGCACTCTGTCACTGTCTGGCAATATGTTTTATGAAACTGTAGCAAACCCCAGCAGCAGCTGGGAGTGTCCTTGGGAACACAGACACACACTTCCACTTAGATCCCAGCCCTCTCACACACCTACTTGAAGTCATTTGTAAGGTAACGAAGCATCTTCTCTCACTTGAGAAAAATCAAAGTGAAATCACTGGTGTGTCACATGCTTTTCAGAATTCGCATGGTTGGAAGTGTGAGTCCCAGGGCTCAGAATACCTTAGCATCCCTATCCTTCCATAGTGGGTCAGCATCCAGAGACCAGAGGGTACCCTCCTAGTGTGGAGTCCTGCCTCTAAGTTCAAAAGCACACCTGAAACACTAGGGGGAGCAGCTCAGTGTGGGAGAAAGACAGGCCCATGGCTAGCTCCAACTTGACTACACCTCTGCCCGACTGGGAGAATATACAAGTAGCTTGCCTACTTTTTGCCTGTTTCCTCCTCTCATGACTGTGAGGTGACTGAGATGACCGTGAGGGGACAGTC
The DNA here is from genome assembly GCA_028555095.1 of Dicrostonyx torquatus. Lineage (NCBI taxonomy): Eukaryota > Metazoa > Chordata > Mammalia > Rodentia > Cricetidae > Dicrostonyx > Dicrostonyx torquatus. Next base: position 4,424,277 of record JAQHUG010000146.1, on the reverse strand, counting down.
ATGAGGCTGGTTCTCTCCTACCTCTACATGGGTTCTAGTGATTGGACTCTTCAGGATGGGGCAACATCTTTACCATCTTTACCCACTGCCTGTCCTTTATAGCTGGGCTTCATCTATTTGTTCTATAATTTATCTATGTAACTCAGGCTGGCCACAGACTCAGTATCTCCATGCCTTCTCCATGATCGGATGGTAGACACCTGGCCTACTATACACATTGTTTTTTTAGAAGATCCACCATTTGAGATAAGACAAGAAGATGAAGAATAAGATGCTGAAGACATCATTCTTGTTAGATAAGACACATTGGCTAGAAAGTCTCCAAACAACTTAAGAAAGTGGTCCAATTTGAGCTAAAACCTGCTTTTGAAAAGCAGTAGCCATGGATGGGTTATCAGTTGAAGTGAGGAGAATCCTGAATCACATTAAAGACAGGCCGAACACACAGTTAAGATCCCAAGAGCAACGGAACCTCCTGAGGGAAGCCTGCATCTACTGAGGCAGGAATAGATGGAGAGCAAGGTCCTGTTCCTGTGGAAAGAGTCAGATGCAAGCCACAACGACCCTTTCAAGTTCTAAGAAAACCCCTTTGGGGCCTGGGGAGATGGCTCAGTGGGTAAAGCACCTGCTGCATAGGTGAGGGGACCTGAACCAGATCCCTAGGTCTTACCCTATAAAGGGGACAGGGTGGTGTGGCCCTGCAATTCCAGCCTGGGGAAGTGGAGACAAGACCATCTCTGGGGTTCATGGACCAGTCAGCTTAGACTAATGGAGTCTCAGGCCAGAGGGAGATCCTGTCTCTAAACAAGGTGAATGCCTCCTGGGGAATTATGGCTGAGGTTGTGCACACAATCATCTATCTCTTCCATCTCTTCCTCCTTCTTTCCCCACACACCTTCAATGAATATATGGGGAAGGGGGTGGGAATCAAAAATATTTTGATTGATTACATTGATGATAAAAATATGCAGTCATACAGTTTTAGGAAAGGCTAGCAACAGGGGGGTCTGACCCAAAGATACTGAAGCTGGCTGTAACTATGATCTAGAGAGAATCATGGAGCTTGGCTGAGACTCCGTCTGTGTTGCTGGGCATCAGCTCTGCCCACCTGTGATGGGGAATCAGCCCCCTCCATAGAGCCTTTTATCAAGAGGCCTGTTTGCCACATGTCACAGCACTAGACAGTAGAGTGGCCTTAAGTAGATGGCCCCGGTGAGGGGCTACAGCTCACCAGTTTCCTCATAGAGACTCCTCTCCCCGGAGCACCACCAGCAGAATAGAACCCTGCACCATTTCTGCCTCAGCAAACAGAAGCCCTATCCCCAGGCCCAAGGCCTGTAGCCACCTGATCCCACATCCAAAACATTCACAAACCCCACCAGCTCAGCCCGTTCTCACCTCACCGTGACAGTCTCTTGTACCCGTGTTTGGGTATGCTCCCCAGAGGAGGATCTTTTCTAGAGTGATTCCAATCAAAGCCAGACCCTCAAGGGCTCCTCAGAGCCCCCAGGACAAGAGGCCAGCCTCACAATGGGCTCCTGTACTCTGTGACCTCACTCCCCTAGCTCCAGCTAAGGGCTCTGCTACCTGCAGGACACTACAGGTACAGCACTTCCCTGGGAGCTAGATACTCTCTGTCCCCATTCCTCCTCCAGTCTGTGGCATCTCAGAGACCCATCTACGTGTCCCCTCCCCTGATGGTTTCCTGTTACACTTCTCTCTGACCTCTACACTCACTTTGACTTTCTCATTCTGACAGATGAACTTCACAGACAGCAAGGGTTCCAGTTCTCTGTTTCCCGGGGAGTGAGTCCCTAGAGGTCAGGGGAGATGCTGAGGCACCATGGAACCAACGAACAAACAGCAGACACAATGATGCCAGCACTGCCAGTAGTAGAATGATGGAGGGGGCAGGAATACTGCCTGCTCTGAGTGGTAGTCATGGATCAACTGTCTGGAGGCAAAGAAATGGAAACGACAGCAAGAGCCTGCTTTAGCCAACTATGAGGTCTGGCCATCTCTATGCCGGAGAGGAGGAAGAGCTTTATGGAACCAGGAAGTGTCCTGGTGGCCAGTCCTAGCTCTTCTGGCAGTCTCCTTAGAAAATGAACAAGAGCAAATGAGCACAATTTGTAAAGGAAGCGTTGGCAATAACCACCAACTTTAGGCACATGGTTAGGGAGAGTGTGCTATTTTTATAGATGGGCTACGGTGCAGCTGCTAGAAGGTTCCAAGGGAAAACTTAGCCAGAAAGCATCAGTAATGGAGGAGAAGAAATGGAGAAAGACCACAAGGTGGCTGAATAAGGAACGGTCACCCCTGTACATACCATGACACATGCCCCACTTGCCTGTAGTCTGAGCAGCGGTGACAAGGCAGGGTGCTGGCCAGACTCATGTCATCTCTGATGTTATCTAGTTCCTATGCTATCCGTGTGTGCTGCTCCATCCAGAAAGCAGTGGTAGAGTGAGTCTCAGGGTCTGAGGAGTGGGTGACGTACCTGCCTGAGCCATCCACTTAGGGTGAAACCGCCATCCACAGGGACTGGAGTAGGTGGCACTTACTGATGATATCTGTGGTGCACCTATGTCACCTGGAGGCCCAGGTAAGGAATGGCTCTCTAGGCTCTGCTGGCAAGGAACTTAGTGTCCCAGGGGAGAGAAACGTGGGCCAAGTCCCCCAGGTGACGGGGAGGACCTTCAAGAAGGGACATGGCTCTGTCTGTACAATGCCTCTCCTGACACTGTCATGAAGGCACAGAGCTGGCAAAGAGCAGTACCAGCTAAGCATGTCCCTCCTGCAGCTGGAGAGTAGCTGTGCTGATGACATCATTCCCCTCTCAGCTAGAAGGGGAAGGTGGGCAAAGGGAGGACTTAATGCTGTCCAAGAAGATGTTCAGGGTCTAAGATGGCAGAAAAGGCAATAAGGAGATGGGAACCTCGCGCTGACACAGCAGTTCATGCCTGGAGATGTATTTATCCTATGTACAATCACACCTGCAGTTCCACTGAGGTCATTTAGAAAGCACAGAAATTGCACAAAGGAAGGTCACTGAAAATCCCACCCACCGGGTCAACTACCGTCACCACCTCCAAACCACCACAAAACACTGGCATGAGGGTCCTCAGGCCACTGTGGCAATCACTGTGGCACTGTTGGCCTCAGATGTGTGCCAACACCATCCAGAGATCCCATGCAACCCTGGAGGCAGAGCTAGGTTCCCTCGGGCTTTGCTCAGTGCCTGCTGGGCTGCGGCCTCCAGCTCCCACTGCCTCTCAGCTCAACTCCCAGCAGCCTCACAGAGCACCCGTGGGCGCCAGGGAAGAACAGATGGCTCCCGGTCTGGCGCTTTTGTGTCCCATATGAATGGGGGGAAATTGTGCTTTTTCTCTATAACTAAGAGGAATGTTCTCCCTAATCAGAGAAGACACTGCCATCGTCTTCAGATGCAGAAACCTTTCTCCAGCATCCAGCTTTACTGTAAAGGTGCCTGGGAATAGGAATCCGTGCAGGGGATAAAGAAGAATGTGTGTATGTGAGTGTGTATGCACGCATGTGTGTGTACATATATGTGTGTATATGTGTATACACATATGTGTGTGCATATGCATGTGTATATACATGTATGTATGAGTGTGTATACACACATGTATGTGTATGTGTGTATGCATGTATACCTTTATGTATGTGTATGCGTGTGTGTGTATGTGTGGATTCAGGGCACACCTTTGGGAAGAGGAGCCTGACTCTTGGTGTCCTTAATACTACTGAGGCACCTATGGGGCAGAGGCAGTAACCTGCCCTAGAGCAAGCAGGTTCGGGTAAGGTGGTTAGAGAATGAGGCCCATGACAACAACATCAGCGCAGAAACCCACAGGTGTACAATTCAACTCTGAAGGTCAGATCTAGCCCATCTGACCATGCTTCACAGGGCCTGCTCTGCTCTCAGGACTCAGAGATGATCCTACAGTGTCACCTACCATCCCCCAGAGCGGGGAACCTCCTGAAACCGCATCCACAAGAACTCAGCGGACCCTAATTAGAAACAGCACAGAGCTCGGCACTTCCTTCTAGAGAATGCCTATAATTAGTTTCAGGAATTGAAAAATTGCTTCATTCCATAAAATATTTTGATTAGCAAGGAAATTAATTGTACTGTGTCTTCATTTGTATTTACAGTGGGTAAAATGAATGCTAAAAATAACAATAGTGGCAAAACTGCCTGTCCAAAAAAAATATAAATAAACGGAGCATTGAAAACCCAGATGAAAATGAAGCCTGAGTTCTGGAAAGGAAGGTGCCCACTGCCCACCTGTGATGCCTGCCTGAGAGGTAGGGCAGAGGCAGGAAGGGGAGGGTGGTGCTCATGCCCCAGGGAAGACTGTACTAGACAGGTGTCAAGACCCAGGACTCTGCATGGTGAGGCAGTAATGGCACCACCCCAGGCCCCATCCCGAGTGTCCTGGTGGCCTGAGGACTGTGGAGGTTGATGTAAAATGTTTCCACAGGCTCCTGAGTTTGAATTACTTGGCCCCCAACTGGGAGACTGTGGGAGCATTAGGAAGTGGAGCCTACCTGGAGGAATACTGTCACTGATCATGAGATTCCCAGCCCAGGTTCGAGTCCCCTCCCTGCTTCCCAATCCTAAAAGATGTGAACGTATCTCCCTCACCATGGAGCTGCCCAGGGCCTGCTGCCTGCTACGATGGACCATATCCCCTCAAAACAAGTGTTTCCCTCTGAGGTTGCAGATTACAGCTTTGAGAGAATTCCTGGCTTCCAGAATGTCTCTGGAAAGGCCCTAAATTAAACCAACCCTGTCAGTGCTTGCTTAGGCTGGCCTAGAAGCTGCTGGCCATGCTGAACTGTGCTGCCTTCCTGGGGCACAGGTTAGACCATGTAAAGTTTCCGTGATCCTCTCACTGTCCTGAGCAGCTGGGGCTTTCTAGTTCACAAAGCCACAGGACTGGGCTCTGAGAGGTGGGACTTATGCTGTCCTCAGGGTCCCCCTGCCAGTGACAGAGCTCAAAGTGGTCCCACTCCAGAAACAGACCAGTAGGCTCCCATGATGATTCCTGCCACAGCCATGCAGGAGAACACAACAGCCTCCTTGGAAGAGGATTCAGAAATTTACAAACCCTACAGGGCAGATGCCAGGTACCACGCTAGGGCTGTGACTGAGACTGAAACCAAAGATGCCCACAGGGAGGAAACAGGGTGCGGGTAGCCTCTCCTGCTGTACATCTAACTTGCCCTCACAGGCTCCTCAGAAAACCCCTGCCTGCTCCTTCACCGCCCTCTCTGCAGCACTCTCCTAGATCTCCAGCTCACCTCTGGCACACAGTGGGCACTCACACACACTCCACACATGCCTGTGCAGACTCCCGCCTCACAAATCCTCCTAGAGCATGAAACCGCCATAAAGTGCAAAGCCCTTTAATGACTCAATAAACTCAGGGGCAAAGTCGCTTATGAACATGCTAATAAATTCCTCTACTCAAATAACTTCCACACCACTGACCACATCATCACCAAGCATTCAGCACGAACTGGAGTAGGGCAGAATACAAATAATTATACAGACATTTGGTGCTTGCTGGGCCAGGGAGCCTGCGAAACTGTGTCTACTTCAGTGTGGCCAATCTATGTAACAGTCGTAAGGGCAGACAGTGAGGTGGCCTTCACTTTACCTAAGGGAAACTGAGCAAGTGAGTTTCCAGGCTGTGGGATATCTAGTTCAGGGGGTTGCAGGTGACAGTGGGGTGGGGAGGGGGAGGAGGTGCCACAGCTCTCTGAACCTCAGTTTCCTCCTTTGTAATATAGCCCGCTCACAGCACGCAGCAGCATCATGAGGACCAACCATGGGGACTCATGGGAATGCCTGGAATGTGTCTGGCTCAGAGCACCTCCCTAATGTTCACCTGTATGGTGACATTTGATTATGGATTATAGGAGGGTGACAGCAGCTGGCCAGGCACAATCACTGGGTAGGCAATTTGTCCTTTTTTCTTAATTTCTCAGCACACTCCAGTCAGGTATCCGCAGGGGCCATGAGATAGAACTTTCTGGGTCTTTTGTTTGTTTTTTGGAATGGTCATGGTCATTTCTGTGAAGCTGGGTCACCCAATGGGGTCCTCTGAGTACACCCCCGTGTCCATCACATGCCTCGACCTGGGATGTGAGTAGCTACCATGTACAGCCTGGGAGAGGGTACTGTATCACAGCCATTCTCTGCAGGAATTCCTTGACACCGTGACCCAGAGGTTAGCTCCTGGCTTCCTGGCATGACCAGCTGGCAGCGTCACTGCCTCTGGTACTGAGATGATCCAAAAATACAATGACCAGGAAGAGTTTTCTTCAAGCAAGGTGATGCTGTCTTCACACAAAGCACTTGTGTGTGGAAGGAGGGGCTTGGCTGGGGAGAGACAGGAGCATAAAGAGGGGCCTGAACTGTCATCCAACACCTGTACCTTGTTGACTGCTGTCCTCTAACCTGATCACTGATCACATTTCCAGTCTAACATGTATCCTTCCTTCTAAATGCTGGAGAGGTCAAAGTGTCTTATCCTGAAGTCAGTGCGGAGGGTTTCCAATGATGAACACTGGGGACACCTTCATGGGTCCACTGGCCTCTATAACCACAGACTGGCTTTCCTGTGAGTGTGATGGCCATGGGAACTATCTCAGGCCTGGCTCAGGTAGACTCCTGGGCCTACCCACAGTGGGACTCCAGCTTTGATGGGCTCTTCTGCCCTGACCCTGCATCTTGCCAAGCACCAACTGCATTGGTGCTTCTGGAAGTAGGAGCTTGTGCTAAACCAGCCAGAGTGGGAGCCAGGACCCAGGATACAGAATGACAGATGCCCCTGTGGGAAGGGTTCAAGACCCACACACCTTCCCAATGGCCACAAGACAGGAGAGCATAGACATGTTTGGGAAGAGACACTGAGGCTCACACAGCATGACAAACGGGCTGCATGAGATGAGGATTACACTCTGTCCATGCACTGAAGGTCTCACTGAGGGCATGAGCACAATCCTACGTCCCAAGGATCCAGCAGCTGTGGCTAGGCAGTGATCTCTGCTGACTTCCTTTCTGTAGAAGGTGCTGGCTTTCTTAATTACACCAGTAATCTCTTTAATTACTTGTCTCCTCTGTGTCCACAGAGGAAAAGGATGACTGGTGTCCCATTAATGAGCTTAAGGAAAGCTTTACCAAGCCCTATCACTTCTGGCCTTTCCTCCCTCCTGGTGAAGAGCCTGGGGTTAAGCTGTAGCAGGTTCAGTGACAAAAGCTTCAGCTTCCCTCCATATCCCCAGTGACATGGAGCGGGTGTCCCCAGTCATTCTTGGTGACCCAGAGCAAGGCACCCATGCTCTGCAAAGCACTCAAGAGCTGGTGGGTGGCCTCTGTCCCCACTTCCTGCTCTAACTGGAGCAGGACAAGGAACATCCACATGGTGCCTGTGCGATGATTCCCTTCACAAGGGACTGTGGTCCCTTAAGCCTGTGGTCCCTGGCTCGGCTTGACATCCTGGTAAATGACATCTTGTGGTTCACCCAGGCTTAGGTATTCACCTCTCAGCCAGGTGTCTTCAGAATGCTGGGAGGTGTGCAGGGACGGGGTGCAGCTACCTCTCCGCGGCATCTTCCTAGGCCAGTCTCACTGTGGTACAGTTAATTGCTAATGAATGAAGGGGTAGAGAGGGTGGCAGCGGCCACTTCTGTAGGCTGGGCTCTTCCAGTCTTCCACTGCTGATCACTTAGTATCATTCTACTGGCCCTTCTTCCAGAACCCTCATGGGATATTTGGCAAAGTGTGTCTGGAGGTGAGGTGACTTAAAGAGAACCCCTAATAGCTAGCGTGAGGGCCTCCAAGTGCCCCAGGTAGAGCCCTAGTGGTAGCCCCTCCTGGGGGGGGTTCCTGTGTGACCACTGAGGTACGGGCTCTGCCTCTCCCACATCTGGCCTCTACTGGTCTTTTGTTGTGTAGCCTGATCAGATGTGGGCACTTTCACACTAGCAGATGCTTTAGTTACCTTAGGACCTTAAACCTGGACGCCTCTTCCAGCCTTTCCTAAAGACCTCAACTTCACCCGCACACCAGCGACCCCATGCTGACAGTCTGTAAGTCTCCCTCTCACACAGGCCTACCTCCAGCTTCCCACCTGTTTTGGAGCACACCCTCATATCAGGCATGTGACCTAGCCCTTGTTCACTATCCCCTGGGCTGGAGCAGGCACTCTGGAAGGCAAGGACCGCACACCAGGCGATGTTTAATTTACTGTAACTCTGCTCCAGGGGATCCAACACCTTTGGCCTTTCTGGACAGCATGCAAACATGCACCCAGACACAAACAAATAAAAACAATTTCTAATAATTAAAAATAATTTTAAAAGGAATCCCAAGAGTGCTGAAACTTCTAGCAGACCCCAAACCCTGTTGCTTACAGAGCCTGCCTGGAAAGACCCATGCAAAGGAGTAGAAAGAAGGACCCTGCCTTAGGGTTTCTGTTGCTGTCAAGAGACACCATGACCAAGACAACTCTTATAAAGGAAATCAATTAATTGGGTAGCTTACAGTTCAAAGGTTTAGTTAATTGTCATCATGGGGGACACAGTGGCATGCAGGCAGACATGGTGCTGGAGAAGTAGCTGAGAGTCCTACATCTTGACTTGTAGGTCACAGAAAGTGGTCTGTTTCACTGGGTATAGCTTGAGCATAGGAGACCTCAAAAATCACCCTCACAGTGACACACTTCCTCCAACAAGGCCACACCTACTCCAATAAGGCCATGCCTCCCATTAGAGCTACTCTTCTTGTGGATCATTTTCAAACCGCCACATACCTCAAAACAGCCACATTGATCAACAGAGGGACAGTCTCAACTCTCCCCTCTAAAGCAATTGATTCAAGCTAACTAGCGTGTGATGGACACATGTGGTCCCTAAAGCCATGAGTACTACCCACATTCAATCACCTGAGACTTAAAAAAATGTTGATTTCATATGATGCAATCTAATATAGACAACTGTTTAAAAATTATCTTATAGGGAATTGTGTTCAAGATCAATAAAGATATTCCTGCCCTTTGATCTCAGGCATTTTTGTTCTGGGATTCTTAAAAATGTAGACATATGGGTCTGAGGAGGTGGTTCAGTAGATAAAGCGCTCATCATGCAAGAATGTGGACCAGAATTGGATCCCAGCACTAAAAACTGGGCAGGCACATTCCTAAACCAGCACAATCCTAAATGCAGCCTAAATACCTATCCCTATACTCAAAAGTAGTGATATTTCATCTGTATTTTAACAAACAAAGCATGCCTGAAGATCACGGAGTAAACCAGCTGCCCGGTCAGCCTTACAGACCAATGGTGACACACACCTTTAATCCCAGTAGCCACACTAGTTTGCCATAGAAACCGGGTGGTAATGGTGCACTCCTTTAATTCCAGTACTAGAGAAGATTATATATAGAACGGGAGGAGACAACCCTCAGTCAGTCTCATTCTGAGGATTCTTGGAGGCAGGATCACCATTTCAGACTGAGACAGAGGTAAGAGCCAGTGGCTGACTGTTTTGCTTTTCTGGTCTTCAGGTTGAACCCCAATATCTGAGTTTTTGTTAATCATGCTACACCCACAGATAAGCTCTCACCCCCTCATCCGAGAAGCTCCTTTTTCACAACAGATGGAGACGTCATGGACAAAGATACCCCAGAAAGGCAAAACTGGTCACAGGGGTTGGGCAGGGGTCACAGCAGGTACAGCCCCTCCCTCAGCACAGAGTGCTGTAAGGAATGCTGTCCACTCAATCAGCTAGGCTGGAACTGTTGTCAGTGATGTTGATCCCACTTCTGCAGCCATGAGAAGCAAACTGGCAACAAGTGGCAAGTTCATCCAGAGTCCCTCTCCGGGGATGACAAAGAAGAGCCCCGTGGGCAGCTGTTGCCATCGCCCTTCCATGGAGTTCTCCCTGGCTTCCCACCTGGGCGTCCGTCACGACCACATTCACCTCTGCCTGGAGCTCGGCCGGGGCAGCCCTCAGTAGGCCACAGTGGCCTCGTTTCCCTGGACGTCAGATCATCTTCTGGGATCTAAGAGCCTCTGAGTGCAAAAGGCACCGAATAAAAGCAAAGGCTCGGGCTTCTCTCAAACAAAAGAAAACACTTCCCCACGAAGTAGAGGATACACTTTCCCTTCCAGCCCTCCACACAGCTAGTCTATCAGTTTGAATCAGCTGCCCCTTGTTGCTGTGTTGCAGGACGCCACCTCACCTCCTCCAGGAAGGAGCTGAAGTTCTCCAGGAAGTATTTCCAGTGTATGGTGGGTGTTAGGTGGAGTCTTAATTTCCTCAAAAAGTAATGATACTGGTTATCTGTTAGTTTCTGACAGAAACTCTTCAGGACATCTCCGAAGTCCATAGCCTTCACGAACCCAGTGTCCTCTTTATCCAGTGCAGAAAATGCCTAAAGCAAACAAACACAAGGAAAGCTGGTAAGTGCTACTGGAAATGGTTGCAGCCTATGCTTGAGGAGCTGTGCCCACACCATGGGCCAAACCATGCAGTCACCCTGACACACTGCAGGTATCAGCGGTAATCGTGACAAACTGCAGGTAGAGGAATGCAGTCATCAACTGGGAAGGTGTAAAAACAAACAGTACACACGTTTCTTCCCATCTGTTCAAAGAAAATCATTCATTCTTACTGCACTGGGAAGTTTGTATCAGGTGGTGGACTTAAGATGCCTCCCCCTCTCCACCACCCCCAAGACAGGGTTTCTTTGTGTAACAACTCTAGTTGTCCTGGAACTAGCTCTGTAGACCAGGTTGGCCTCGAACTCACAGAGATCCACCTGCCTCTGCCTTCTGAGTGCTGGGATTAAAGGCATGCGACACCACTGCCTGGCAAAATGCTTTCTTTTACAAGTAAAAATTAACATGCCTGAACCTCCAGTCTAGTTTCCCTGAGCCTGCTTTCTTGATCTGTGCTTCGCAGGAACACCTTGGGGCAGGAAGTATAGTAAACAACATACTACAGAGCTTTTCAATCGTGCAGTCACTGAGGAAGTGGGGCAGTCCCTGGCCCTGGGTCCTGAGCTGAGATGCTCAGCTAAGTCCTGATCTCCCCTCAACTTCCGCGCATTCTCCATGAAGGTAGACTTAGCTGAGGGCGGTTGTGAGTGAGTTTTTGGCGGAAAGGTACAGGGATGTGGGAACCAGGTGCACAGCCGTCTGAACGAAGATCCAAGCAAAACGAGCAGTTTGTGCTCTGAGAGTGCTGGAAGTTATGTGGTGTGGGAGATACCGTGGCATTCTGGGTAGCACTTGAGAAGCAGTGTGGGTCCAGTTCCCTCTCACCACAAGACCTGAACCTCCTGGGCGGCTGTGGGTAAACTTGGTCTGCTAGCCACAGCATGGGTGTAGGAGCTGAACAGGAAAGGACTTTGAAATCTATAGAATGCTGCAAGGGTACAGTGTTGCTATATTGCCGGGAAACAAGACAGGTGTGTGGCATCTGCAGTGGCACTCAATGATGTATTCAGAGGCCTGGTCCCCTCTAGTGGCCATCCTGAACCAGTCTCACCCCTTCCTCTCTTCTCTGACCTCAGCCTGCCTCCACCCCACAGCTCACCTCCTGCACTTTCTACAACAGAACCTCAGGCCACACAAAGAACGCTTTCAGTAGTATCCACTGTGGGTTTCTCCCTGAGGCCCATGGTCCCCAGCTTCAGAAACATCCTGAGAGATGCCAAGCTGTGCCACTTAAGGCCCAAAGAACAACAAACCATCATGAACATGGAGTTTTGTTCCTGAGTGGTGCTTCCGAAAATCTGAAAATAGGGCCAGTATGCAGAAACTGGGAGACTTGACTGGTCCTGAAACTGACAAGCCTGGGGATGCCTGGCCTCCTATAGCTCCCACAGAAGATGCACTGCAGAGCTGCCTTCCCCCCTACTTCTGGCCAATGACCTGGGATGCTAAGTCCTCACAGAGAGCTAGATACTGGCATGCCTGCTTTGTAGGATAGAGGCACTTCTCAACTGGCTAATTCAAACCCACCTTTCTGCATCTTTCCCCACTGCCACTCATTTTTGGATCTATTAAGTTTAGAGGTGGCCTTGGGAACCTCTGCCTGGGAGGGCTTTATAATCTAAAATGCTGAACTCGATGTTGCATGTGAGCAAAAGACAACACATTGCAGTAAAATACCTCTACCTTTCTCCAGTGTTCTTTCTGTATAGACCAGGCTAGTCTCTACCTGCAGCAATTCTCCTGCCTCAGCTTCCCAAGCAATGCGATAAGAGGTGTGAGTCAGCATTATCTAGCTAGGAATTTAATTTTTTTAGGCTTTCCATATTTGGAAAAGGGAATGGACTGGTCCTTCCCGGTCCAGCTATATTCACAGCTCTGCTACCTATGGCCTGCGAGACTATGGCAAAATCATTCACCCTGAGCCTCAGTTTCCCCTCCTGCAGAACAGAAAGAGTGACCCCCAACCTGTAGGCTATGCTCAAGGAGAGATGAAATCCATAGATTCTCAAGAGGGTTGGCACCACACTGAAGCTTTCTGCAGGCAGGAGAATGGTGTCTGCAAAGCTCTGGAAGCCTCCATCAATGCAAGCCAAGCCCTCCTGGTGTGGAGGCTAGGCCTCTAAATGTGGGGGATGGTTCTTCCTGGTGAGGGCCTCAAGCACATGTTCCCAGTGGCCTCTGATAATCTGTTAGTCTGAGCTGACTGTCACCTGGGGTAGGTATGCTGACCTCAGCCACCTGTGGACCAGGCTGGGGACACACCTTTAGGAGCGTAGTTCCAATCACTCTTTCCAAAGACACCAGCCTGGTTCGAGGCACCACATCACATAAATGGACCACTCAAGGAAGAGCGGAAGAACACCCTTCTCCTTGGATGATCCACAGCTTTCTGGTCTCCTTCACAGCTGTCTTCGTTGACACCTTCTGAAGGTCACTTTAACATCACTTATCCCCATGGGTCACTTTCTTGAGCACACTGAGAGCTCATGAGTTATGTGAGCAACTGTCATCCAGTCTCCCTGTCCTTTAAAACAAATTATACTTATGTGTATGAATGTGAGCACGTGTGTGCCAAAGTGCAGGTGTGGAGGTCTGAGCATAAGTGTCAGCCTCATCTTATCCCTTGTATGCAGCTGGGTATCTCTGTCTTCTCTGTCTGGCCCTGTGGCCTCAGCTTGTCCCTGGACCATCTTTCTTCTCTAGCTGGCCCTGTGTCCTCAGATTGCCTGGTGGTTGCTGATCCACCTCAGGGTCAGGGTGGGTTTTATTTTATTTTATTTTATTTTATTTTATTTTAACAGAGCAATCCTGGAGGTGCAACTGCTCCAATCAGCAAGCTGGATCCAGTAGATGCTCAGGAGACTGGGGGAGGGGGGAGGTGGATCTGGGCAGGGCTCAGAGCCGCTGAGAGGGATGGAGGTGAATTTACCTGACTGGACTCTTTGCAATCTACCATACCTTTAACAAAGCAGGCTGGGAGGATTCCACAACCGCCTGCATGCTCTTCACCACCTCCTCAGGGTTCAGCCTGGAGAAGTTGATCCGTGCTGAGCTTTCTTCTTTTTCTTTAGGCTGAGCTTTGCTTGTCTTGTTGATCTCAAGTGCTCTCAAGAAGTCGAGGAGATTGATGCAATTGTTATGCACACTGATGCCCAAGCTTCTCCCACAAAAGAAAAGAATAGATTCATTGAAAAAGAAGAGTTGCTTATTCATTCAACAAACAGTTGCAGAATACAGGAGTAGTGTGGGGGAAGAGAATGATTTGAAGAGGAGGGTTTCCACCCTGCTGGCACAGGCCCACTGTGCTGGTTTCTGATGTGCACACATGAGTGCCACCACAAAGAGGAACAAGGTGAGGGCTATGGAAGGCAAGACTGAGGGTTGCCCAGAGGTGAGGCCACGGGCTGCCCTATCCTGAAGGCCCGAGTCCTGACAGCTGAGCATTGGGGCTCAGAGTTTCAAAGAGCAGGAAGCAGCATGGGTTGCTGGGTGAAAGATGCTGGGCCTACCCTTGGGGCATTTGCAGAAGGATTGCCTGATGAGGATAGCAGACTTAACTGGGCACCAGCTATCTGAGCTATGGGCTGGAGAGGAGCTTCCTGTCATGGTGGTGTGCAGGGAGGCATGGCAGGGGAACTAAGAGGAGGAGTGTGTGTGTCTGAGGGAGTACAAGGATAGGGGAACTGAGGCAAATACACTAAATTCTTTTCTAAGTCTCACTGAAATGAGGTTGTCAAGCCAAAAGCTCTCTGAGGGTATTGTGCGAAACCTATTTAGCTTAATATTTCCTCAATAAAAACTCCATCTCAGTATATGTCCCCACAAGGACATCCATGGAGCAGTGACGGCCCCTTTGTGTCCTCAACGTGGTCTGGGAAACAATTCCCTTCAAATTGCAAGAGAATAACTTGAGTAAGGTTGGAGAGTTTCCTACAAACACCCAGTGTGACTCAGAATAAAGTTGCATGCCTTCATAGCCCCAGCTCCTGGCTGGGGACATAGCTCAGATGGGAAAATGCCTGCTAAATAAGAACAAGGACCTGAACTGGATCCTGTCCTCATGTTCCTTTGTTTGTTTTAAAGGCTAGATGTGGAGGTGGAGGAGACATGTGGATGCCAGGAGTTTGCTACCATAACCTACTTGGTAAGTTATAGGTTAGTTTCCTGTCCAAAAAAAAAAAAGAAAGAAAGAAAAAAGAAAAAGGCAGACAACATTCATGTGTGTGTGTACATACATATGCATGTGTACCTGCACACATGTGTGCACACAAAAAGGTTGCTGCTTCTGTGATTCAGTTATTGGAGCCCTTGAGTACCAGCTCAGATGCTTGAGCGAAAGAGGAGTTTCCAGAGAGTCGGATGCTTCTGAAGGAGAGGCAAGAGCTTAGCTTTGCAAGGTGCAGCTGCAGAGCAGCTCAGCCTGCTTGCATTGGCATGGATCACGTGACAGGGACGCAAGGAGACAGACAATCAGGACTGCTTCATGTGCAGGGAGGAGCTGCCAGCGCAGTATTAAAATGCAGCAATAAAGCAAATGCATATGCGGACCTCCTTGCAAGGGTTTGGAAAAGTCTATTTTGGATCCAGGAAAGAATAATCTACATGTAATTACCAATAGTCAAGATGTTTATCATCAAGGGGTCTTTGAGGAGGAACAAGCGACTCAGTGATGGATCCTTATTAAGGCTTTGATGCACAGAAAAGTTGATCATCCATTGAGAGGTGGAACGCAGAAGCTCCCTAGGCCTTCTGTGCTGTTTTATAAAGTATCAAGTCTAACTACGATTTTACAAGACTCTCTGAGAACCACTTAACTAATTATTTATCTGCATCTATTTCCCATGATTTATTCATTGAACATATCAATACATATTCAGCTAGAAATAGATTCAGTGGGAAGGTTCTGAAAGGAGGGAGAGAACATGTGAGCAGTTTAGATGGTATGGCCCTTCATTTCCATGTATCACACATATCATACAACATATGCTCTACACATACTACAAACACACACCTCACTCATACACAGCACATACACATAGATGATGCAAACACTTACATAACCATACACATACCACATGTATGCATATATATATATCCTACATTCATACATACCATATATACACATATGCATACCCACATCACATAATGCAGACATACATGAAGTACCATCACACATACCATAAGCATACATGTATGCACATACCATACAACACATATACCTACTATAGTACACACTATATAGAAACACACTATAATATACAACATACACATGCACACAACACATAGTATGCACATGCACACACAATAGAAACACATGTATATACACACACACACTGACAGTAAGTTTCTTACAGTTTGTACATAATGAGGTGATGTCTTCAAAACAGAAAAGAAAATTATTTTCTTCCTGAATCTCAGGTGCATATGAGCTAACAATTTGTATTGGGAAGAATTAAATCATTCCAGAATGAAATAACTCAGGTATGTACTTCCTGTCTATCCTTTCCTAGTGTTACTTTAGGAAGGACTCCAGCAAAAGGAGAATGGAAGTCAAGAACTCAAGGGCTGGGCTGTGAGCAAACTCAGCAGCAGGGTCCTCAGTCCAGTGAGAAGAAACTGAATACACTGGATGCCCATGGCTTTCCTTGGACCCAGCAGAGAAGTGAGGTCATAGGGAAAATGTAGCCCTGAAATCTGGAAAGACAGGCACACGCAGACTCAGCGCTAGTAGGATTTGGTTGCAGAGGCTGAGTCATGTGGCCTCGTCTCAGTGCCCCAATCCTTCAGGACTCCTGCCAGCTTCTCTTTCTGGAGACCCGAGAAAGGTCCTTCATGTTCTGGAAAGGTGAAGGAGCATCCTTGTGAATGCACCAGAGCTGTCTCAGTCGGCTTTCATCTGAGCACCACTTATGCCAGCTGGGTCAGCTGTAGCCCTGACAGACTTCCTGTCTTGCCTATGGAGAGAAGGCTAAAAGGCCTGAGGTGGGCAGCCCAGGGCCAGGCTCAGCTCTATCCTACTACAGAACAACCCTTTCCCAACATGCCCTCACCACAGGCCTCTGTTGGAGGGATCACAGATGACAACCAAGAGTTGGGAACTGTTTCAAACCAGTTCCTAGGGTTTAGGAATCTAGAAAAAATTCCTAAACCTAGAAAAAATCTAGAAAAAAAAACTAGAGACAAACATTGTGAGCAAGCTGCAGCCCTCGGCTTTGGTTGACACAGACAACACCAAACAGCTCAACTGTCCAGAGTCACATGAAACTTCCAGGCAGAGCACCTGCCTCCCTTCCCACTGCTACCCATTTAGCATGCAGAGTTTTCAGTAATAGTCACACAGCATTCTAGAAGTCAGGAAAGGATACAGTCTGAAGAAAAAAGCAAGCATCCCCAACATACCACTGTGTGACCAGCAGCAGGGAAGTTAAAATAGCCATGACTAGCATGAGCTATGTGGGGACGAAGACCCCAGGCAAAAAGGGAGAAGCTGAGTAAGCAGAGAGGGAAACACAGACTCACAGGACAGGCAGGGGCCCTGCAGCAGAAGCAGGAACAACAATGGTGGCCTTGCCTGCATTCCATAATAATGGCCAAGACTTCCAGAAGAAACAGGAGGGACCAAGCCACAGGTCCAGGAAGCTTGGTGAACATGGAGTGAGGCAAACACAGACCGATCCCCCCCCCCCGGCACAGCAGATGCAAACTGACAGACTAACCCATACCCAGGTACATCAGATTCAAACCACAGGATCCCAAAGACAGAGAAAGAAAGATTGCAAAAGGAGCCAGAGGGAAGGGCAAAGTGTTCCTGCGCGGGATAAAAGCAAGAAGCACATCAGACTCGACCAGAAGTCACACGGAGACAGAAGCAAGCGTCAGAGCATTTGAGTGATCAAAGAATTCGAGTTCTGTCTCCAGGGCAACTGTCCTTCAGAAGGGAACCCGGGCTGGGAGCTGGATATACTGGGGCCTTGCTCAGGCCAGCCTACTAACTGAGTGATTCTACAGTCCTCCCACAGGCCCAGGGTCCCCAGGAACAGAATTTCTGACAGACAGACATCGTTCAGCATTAACACATCCTGAGTGAGCTGTGGGATAGGTGCTGTACCATGTGTCTCAAGTTTAAGTTCACCTGGGAGCCCTGGGTCTAACCTGACAATGCTCTATTCTTTGGTAAATTAGCATCCCCAATAAACATTTTAAAGGTGCCGACATTGGGAACTTCAAGGAGACAATGCACCAGGTTTCCCTGTAGTGTAAACCATGCCAGACTCACCTCTCTGGGGAGCTTCCTTCTCCTCTGCTCCCAGCATCCCCAGTAACATAGCATGCTTTTGAAAGATGTGTCCTACATGAAGGACTGTTACAAAAGCCACACTGAGGACAGATTTCCCAGGTGAAGAAAACTGTTTTTAAAGGGCTTAAAACTTTTATTTATGTATTCATCATGTATGCATATGTACATGCATGTACATGGGTCACAGTTTGCATATAAAGGTCAGAGGGCAACGTGAGGGAATTCACTCTTTCCTTCCATAACCCAGAGCACTGAACTGAGATGGTCAGGCTTGGCAGCAAACACGACCCCCTCCCAGCCACACACTCGCCAAGAAAATTTTGAAAAACAGTTTGCTAATTTCTGATAAATGAGATTGGATGTTCGTGAACGAAGAACAGTATACCTGCTATAGGACAACGACACTGAGAGGACAAATCGAAGCCCTGAATACTGGGAGACAGTCGGAGAAAGAAAAGTTGGAAGTGAGAAATGGGGCACTCTCCCAGAACCCCAAGAGAAAAGTAAGAGATACAAATTAAGTGAGAAAGATCCAAACCCTTGAGTCAGGGTGGCTTCAGTGTTCAGCATCAGGAGCTTCCAAAATGAACAAAGGAATGGAACTCATTAATGAGCTAAGACAAGAACACTTCCAAAATTCACAGAACACAAAACAGCGTGCCTTAGGAGACCGAACCCACAGAATAGGGACATTTGTCACAGGATGAGCTGGGGATTTACCAGTGGTGACAAGGAACCAGGAGACTAAGCAAATGGGAAGAATAATCACATGACCCTGAGGACAGTATTGTGTAGAAAGGAAAAGTGATGGCTGGTCACCAGAAGGTGGATCCTGCTGGAGGACTACCCAGAGTCAGGCCCAGCAACAGAGAACTGGGCCATTAAGTTCTGTGTTTTTGTGTGAGGTGGTAGACGCTAAGGAATGAGAATCGAGGAGACAGTGGAGACACAAATTAAAGGCCATGTCTTCCTTGGACGGCAACAATGCTTACAAGTTAAAAAACAACAACAACAAAATAAAAACAAAAATCAAGAAGTATTGATCTAAGCTTGCCACCTATAAAAAGGACACATTCTATTCCAAGGCCATCAGCGGAAAGCCTTGAGCTACTGGCTGTGGGGGTGGGAAGCAGGGCAGGGGCAGGGGCAAAAGGACTGCTACTTTCTAGGAACTGGGCCCTGGGAGAAGTTAAGCCATGGCCAAACTGGTCTCTTTGCTTTTGGCTAAAACACAAGCAGCAAGTGGAGGTCACCTCAAGGTCAACGGTGTCGGGGAGACAGAGGAAAAGGGAAAAGAACATCAGTACCAGCCCAGTACAGCAAGGGACATACTGGGAAAGGGAAGGGAGGGATGGAGGGAGTGGGGACAGCAGGCAACCTCTTCAGAAGACTGATGAGCTCCTCTTCCTTCAGGGGACACCCACATTCTTGCAGCACGTCCTGCACCTTGCAGAGGGCTGCAGAGCCCGTCTTGGATTTTTCTAGCATGTTGAGTGCCTTGCTGATCTCCTCATAATGGTCCATGAGCTTCTCCCTGAAAGAGAAGCCACCTCAGACACTTTAAGCCAGGAGAAAAGTGATTTTTGATGCCCACTCTACTGTGACAACTTGATTGCTCAGCCAAGAGCTAATTTGGAAGGTGCTTTGTGGGCTTGGTGCAATGTTTACATGAAAAGGTGTCCCTGAGAAAAGCTATCAGCCTCTGCCATCGCTGTTTTATTACTGCTATCATTAGCAAAACTGCCCTGGAGAAATGTCAGCCCTGTGTTTGTGTTAGAGCTGGTACTTCTCAAAGGGAACCAAGAATTTAACACAAGGATGTGGCAGGCAAGAAAAATGCCTCTTCCCTCAGTAAATGCATGTGTGCACCTACTATATGAGATGTGCTGCTGTGGGTGTTGGGCACACAAGGGCCTCAAATAGGCATCCTCAGTGGAACCAAGACCACAGATGGGACAGGTCTGGGGTCACAGCACAGTGGGCTGGTAGGAAGGAAGAAGAGGAACCCCTGAGCCCCACAGTCGCCGTGGACCGCTGTTGTAAACACTGGAGTTGGTCTCACTGGACATCAGCTGACTAACACCAAGATGACAGGACTGTGCTGTGTAAGTGTGAGGGCCCGAGTTTAATCCCCAGCATCCACGTGATCTGGTACGCAGCCCCAGCACTGGGAAGGCAGACAGGCAGATCTCTGGGTCTCACCTGCTAGCTCGGCCTAAAGACAAGCTCCAGGTCACTGAGAGGCCTTGTCTCAAAGATCACGGAGAATAGCACCTGAGGTTGACCTCTGGCCTCCAAATAGCCAGCACAGACATGTACATGGGCACACGCATTCTCCTGCCTCTCCTGCCTAGCGTGGCCTGTGACAGACTGTCTAAATTCTGTCATCTTCACTCTTCCATGTCGCCAAGCATCTTTCTCCTAAGACACAGAGGGAAAAACCCACCTGGTGAGCTTAAGTGTCATCTTGGTTCCTAGTTGTCCCTCAGGGGACAGAATGGGTTATCTGTTCTAAACGTTAAACCTGTTCTGGCTCTTGTTCATCATCTCCACTTCATATTTGTGGGATCACTCCTTGAGCAAGGCTAGAAACAAACCACTGAACCAAAACTGTCGGAATGCAGGAGGCAGGCTGCGGTGAGGCACTGGCTGGTCGGCAGAGAGGCTGGCATTTGGCAGATGCCATGTGGAGGTCCAGGCCCTTCCCTCGTGGGCCTCCCGTCTTGCAAGGGGCCTGTGATACTGATGTCTGACCCAGGTGAGCATGCTGGGTGCCTTAAGGTACCAATAGCACCTGCCTTGGGCTGCTTACAGTGTCCTGTGAACCCAGCCCCATGCTATGAAGCCCCTGCTTGTCACACAACAATGCCATCCCACTTAGCTCTTTGAAATGAAAGCGGATGAAAGTGAAGAGGATCAAAACAGTTTTTGGAGATACATATTTTTAGAAAATTGAGGCATTCAGCATTTCTTGGACTGTCTTGTGAGCAGCAATTATTTCCCTTTCAGAGTAAACATGTGCACAGAGTAAATGAGGGCTTGGAGCAGAGATGGAAGAACGCTGCCAAGCAGAGCTACTGTTGGCCCACACTGAGCAGCACTACTGTTCCGGGGTCTTGTCCTCCTCTGGCTCTGGCCAGGGAGGCTGACAGGGACCCTGTTGTGACCTTGCCGAGTCCTGTTCCCTTCCTTCTCTGCTGGGTTTAGATGTGCATTCTAGAAAGGGCCTGTGCCAGTGGCTGGTCACTGTGGCTTTTCTGAATTTTATTATTAAGAGAAGAATAAAGGCCTGGAGAATGAATGTGGGACCACAGAAGCCTCTTCTTTGCCTTCAACATGCACTAGGGCACTCCTAACAAAATTAAATCCTTGCAATTGAGACAAAAATCTATTACTCCATTCCTTCAATTCATCTACCGATCTAATTGGAGTTCAGAAAGCCAGTTGCCCTGATGGGCAAGTCATCATTTAATGATTCCTGCAAGCCAGTATCTTATGTGTGCACAGAACCAGCAGTGGTGGTGTTAGGTGTTGCTCCTTAGAAGCCATCACTTTGTTTTGAGCCAGGGTCCCTTCCTGGCTTGCAACTCCCCAGGTTGAGAACCAGCTGACCAGTAAGCCCCAAAGACCCACTTTTCTCCACCTCTTCAGCACTGGGTATATCAGCAGGCAGCACCATGACTGGGCCAAGATGATTTTTTTTTTTAAAAGAAAATGGAGCTGATCAGTTGTTTGTGTTCTCTGGTAAGACGGTGCCACTGAGGCAGGAGGTCAAGCAAGTGTGCATGAGGTATCTGGTCCTGAGGATGAGAATGTAGTGTCATACATATCTTCAGCTCATTCCTGCACTGCCACAAGCATAGATAAGAGAAAGTGCATGCGTTCAGAAGGGCCACGGGGAGAGACGGGAGTGAAGACCCTCATGGGTAATGAGGCCAGCCCTGTCTGCTGAAGATAAATTCCACTTTTCATCAGTTTGTGGCATATTTGATTTATACCAACCTTGCGTGTATTTTACACTGAATTTCACAAACTCAATTCTCTGCCTGCAGTTTCTGTGGTGTGGTAACTTCGACATAATCCAGGGGTAAATTCCACCTGCTTGCCTCTTAAACCCATCTCATTCCCACTCTGCCCTGTGTCTGTGGCTTCCTTGTTTGCTTTGGGGGTTCAGCAGCCACTTTTCCACTTGGGGCCATGTAGTGTGTGGGGTGGAGATGGGAGCTGTCTCACCATTTGATAGGACAAGCAAGGGACAGTCACACACACAGGTAAAATCAAGAAGAGCCACAGCCGAATTACATATCCAATGGCTCACCTTCACTGTGTCTCCCTGTCCTTACTCAGGTAAAGATATCCTGGTCTGTTCATTTCAAACCCTGGGCCTGTGGACCATTGTCATGTGCATTCCAGTGTTTCCAGCAGTCGTTTCAATAGGCAGACACCAGGTCATACTCCCCAAGGCCAGCATGCTGACTCAAGATGGGAAGGTGCTTCCTATGTTGACGTCAAAGGTGTACTGTGTGTCACCCTGTGCAACTGTGAAGCAACTCTGGGTTGTCCTGGGGATAAATCCTTTAAGCAGAAGTGGTGAGTTAAACCACAGCCATTCATTCATCCATCCATTCATTTCAAGGTGCTTACATGATGCCTGTAGGGTATCACAGACATCCTATGGGGCCTACATTCCAGATGAGCCACAATGGGGTGCAGGCACCATGCAGTGTACAACCAGGAAGGGCCAATATTCACGGAGGGACTAATAACATAGGAAATAGCATGTGAGGGAAAGACGTGTGGAAAACTTCCTGTACTGTGGCTCTTTGGCAAAGCTGATTTCTAGGCTCTACAGCAGTGCACGATGTTATAGCCTTACAGGAGTCTTGTCAGAGCAGCCTCCACTGTAGGGTGAATGAGGACAGAATCCACAAACAGCCCCCAGTGCTGACACACCCACCTTTCGGTCATCTGCTGCAGCTCCTGGATTTCCTCCTGGACCTGCTTGGGCTTCGTGAAGTGACCCAGGAAGTTGAAATAGTCTTCCTTATAGGGCCGGTGGACCTTTGGCGAGTACCGGATGCCCAGTCTCTGCAGAAACTCTTGGTACGTGATGTAGCCCCTTCCCTCCGTGTCATAGCTTTCAAAAACAAAACCAATATTGTCATCAGTGACATGGAGGGTGGGCTGGCGTTCAGGGGCCAGGACCACATCAGCAATTTTGGGGAAGTTTTCTTCCTTGCTAGGTACAAACGAGCCCAACAGACATCACAAATCGAGTCTCAGTCTGTGCCTCTGACCCTCTCTGCACCTATACCTAACAGGAGCCCTGAGTGACCCACATGTACCCACATGATCATCAGAATCACCTGCCCTAAGAGTATGGACTCAAATCACTGTGGAAACACGGTGGCAAATTCAGAAAACTGAAACCCCCTCTGCACAGATTTTTGTGTCAGCACCCTCCGTGTGAAAGGAGCTGTGCTAAGGTTTAGAAGAAACTCTTTCAGGAAGCATATTCTTTCCTGAAACCTCAATAAATGAGTCCCACTTGATTCAAGATGTTAAAAGCCCGCGTTCCCACTTTGAAGAGACACCAATTACACATACCCAGCAAGAGAGCCTAGAAGGAAAACAAGATAAGAACTGTGCATTGTGCCTTTTAAGTCATTTTCTGTTATCAAGATTTTTCTGAATTATAATTCATTAAAAAAGGAATAATGGAGGTTTTATCTCCTGATGCTATTCACATAGAATAGAATTACTTCAATAAAAATTTTAAGGCAAATTGACCATTTTATTCTTTTTTCTTCTTTTTGCGGCATTTGTTTTTAAAAGAAGGATTTCAGCCCACAGCTCACCAATGAAAAAATGAAATCTACAGATGTGGGCTTTCCAAGATTAATTTAGGAACTACAAGAGTCAGAATCTCCCATTTAATGCATACAAGCCCAGTCCCCTGAGGGACAACGTTGGTTTTAGGAGGCACTGCTCTGTGTGGTACCCAAAGAGACACCCCAGTATGGCCACACTGTGCCCTGCCAATGAGATGAGTTATTTTTTCTTCTAAGAGCTCACATTCCTCCTCACAGGCAGAACAGTGGACAGAAGAGAGCTGGCAGCTGTGACGGGTGTGCCACAAGTCAAAAGGCTATCACCCTGCCGCTAAGCTAGTGTGCCTGCCTGGATGCCTATTGGAGATGTAGCCTTGCCTCTTAGCCTCTGGTCCCCCTGTGCTCTGGAGACCTGTAGTTTCCCTTCAGACCTGTCTGACGTGGGTGACTTTATTCCCTTGGCTGAGGTAGTTCAGGGTACCATGGTACCCCTAGCAAGGCCCTACCAACTCTCAGAAGCCATGGCAGCCCTTCATGGCAGACTCCCGACAGCTGCATTGTGGGCTTGTTACCACTTATGAATAGTATGCAAGCCTGTCCCAGGTGTGTGTGATTAGCGCGACCTTCATACTCTAACTCAGGAAAGTACAGCCGGCCTTTACCTGTGAGTTTTGTTTTCAAAACAATACACATGGGGTTGGAGAGGTAGCTCAGTGATTAAGAACACTGGCTACACTTTCAGAGGGCTTGGGTTTGATTCTCAGAATCCACATGGTGACTCAGAACTACCCATAACTCTAGTTCTAGGGGATCTAATGCCCTCTTCTGGTCTCCTAGGACACCAATCACATGTGTGGGTCATGCACACATATACACACACATATGCATATATGCAGGTAAAACACTAATACATAAGATAAATAAATCTAAAAAACATTTAAATAAAACAAAGCACAGAGCACCTGTCTAGCCTCTGGCAGCACCTAGTCTGACACCAAAGTGATGTACCATGTGACTCGAGTAAGACACTCCCCAAAAAGGCCCCCATTCCCACAGGAGAGCTGCTGAAAGAGGGTCAACAACCCTCCTTCTCATGGTCCATACTGGGGAAAACCTTTCCCTCCTCCCATGTCTAAAGTCTCATGATCCTGACCTCCCTTGGATTCTTAGGCTAGTGAGGGACAATTAATGCTTATGGGGACATCCAGGCAGGGTCTATAGTTGCTGTTGCTGGCTGCAAGCCAAGTATGGACTCTATCAGCTGCTGGGTCCAGGTCATGTCTCCTAGTGCATGCAAGCTTCCTGAGGCACCACTGTTATTTTATCCATTGCTCCCAACTTGCAGGCCCGAGGCAAGCTGCCATAGCCAAATGATCCTTGTGTGTGTGTGTGTGTGTGTGTGTGTCCCCATCCATGTCCCAGACACAGGCAGTGTATTTCTAAGGCACAGATTTTCCCCATAGCCTGTTCTCTGCCATGACAATTGGGCTGAATGAAAAGGCACTTCTTAATTACATTATTAATGAAGATCACAAACAGGCTCTTCTCATCATGAAGACATAGAAGAGCAGATTGCACTGTTGCAAAAAGTATTGCTATGAACGTGGATAATCATAGAGCTAATTCTGCTTACATAACCTCACCCTTCATTATGCAATCCTCTGTGTAACATTAAAAAAAACCCTGCCTATACAAAAGTTGAATTTTAAAATGGCTGCAACAGATGTGCCAAGGAAAACATGTCCTGAGCAGAGGCCCCATAAAAGTTGGCATTTACCATAACAGTGGCCATGAACTCATGATACAGGTAGGTGACTCTGCCCATTTGTTGTTATATGTGGGACCTGAAGACATGAGCATCCATCGCTGAGATTTGCTGGAAGTCAGTCCTTCATGCTACGTGGACACTGGATTCTTGCATGTATTTCAAGACCTAGAGGTAAAGGGCAAGGTCAAAGCTATGGGATATGTCCTGCAGATGACCCAGGCCATGTGGAGAGGAACCAGGAACCTTGTGCAGCTAGAATGGGAGGGATTCTCTATGGCACCATCTTAGAGAGTGGTTTGACGGCTCAAACAGCTGCTCTTCAGATGAAAAGTGGTCAACTTCCTATGCTGGTGCCCAGCGGGCATGTTTAGCAAGTCCTGACGGAAGTGCAATAGATGAGGCTGCCTCTGATGTAGACCCATCCAGTGCCAGGTCACTTCTGCTCTCCCAGGTATAGCGCTCTAGCCTTGCACGGAGTCATGGGGCACAGGTTCCTTCCGTGCCTGCTGGAATCTTTTACTGCTTTAGCCTGTGACAAGGTTCCCATGTTGAGCCTCATGAGTGACATGTTTCTGCCCCAGCCAATCCTCTTTTCTAGGCTGCAGCCTCTCCATCTTGAGGCACACTCTGTCCAAACATCACCGAGTTGACATCTACACAGGGCATCCAGGCTTCTCTCTGCCTTCAATGGTGACAAGAGCAACCTCATTTCTTGTTAATGGAGGACAGAAATGATGGCCTACAGCATGCCTCCTTTTTCGAAGTTCTTGGTTAGATTTGAATACTAACACACAGCACCATACTGTAAAGCACTATTTTATAACTGAGTTCCAACATAGGACCCTGACAGAACTGAACATAAACCAGCATTAACTGCCTCCCATCTTCCAGGTGGGGCCTCCTGGCTGTTCTCCACACCTGCTGTTCTCCACACCTGCTGTTCTCCACACCTGCTGGTCTCCACACCTGCTGGTCTCCACACCTGCTG
>JAQHUG010000146.1:4357393-4390966 GCA_028555095.1 Dicrostonyx torquatus | reverse complement strand
ATGGACACTTCCCCTGAGACCCTGGTGAGAGACAGGCATGGACACTTCCCCTGAGACCCTGGTGAGAGACAGGCATGGACACTTCCCCTGAGACCTGTAATGAATTGGCCAGACACACAACAGCCCCACTGCAGGTGAGAGGCACTTACTTTTGCCAAAGCTTCTCAAATTCCCGTGGGGTGAGGGGGATGTCAAAGCCATACAGTGCATTCTTGATGTCCCTTCGCCGGAGAATGCCGTTGCCCTCATTATCCGTTTCTATGAAATTCTACAATGGAAGATGCTATTCAGTAACACACAGACTAGAGGGCTGTTGACAGCTTCTGGAACACTCTAAGGTACTTCTCTATGTGTTTTTAGTGTTTCTGTTTCTGAGGTGTGGGGGTGGAGGGTATGGAGGTGTAAGAGGCCAAAGGTTAAGTTCAGGTGCCATGCCTCAGATGCTGCCTGTCTCATGTGTTTGAGACTGAGTTTGGGGGCTCACTGATTCACACCCCAAGGAGGCCTGCAAACCCCAGGGATCCTTGCTTCCCCAGGGACCACAGTGCCTGGCTTGTTAAAATGTAGGTCCTAGGGGTCAAACCCAGGTCTTTATGATTTTGTTCCCTATGTAGACCTGGCTGGCCTAGACCAGACTGCTCTCAAACTCCCACATATTCACCTGCCTCTGCCTCCCAAGTGCTGGGATTAAAGGCGTGTGCTACCACATCTGTTAAGTGGGTATCAACTGAGCTATTTCCCATACCTTTAATATTTTTAATGGAACTTAGAAAAAATGGTTTTTAAAAAAAACTCTTCAAGAACAAGGAATTGCACACTAGCTAGCCAGGATGAATCCATGAGTGCTGGAGAACTGCTCAGCAGTGGAGCATCTGCCTCCCGTACACTGGAGTCTGGATTCGATCTTACCCACAACAAAAAGTTATTAAGGTGCACTCATAAGTTACAGTGACTAGAAACATGTAGAACTGGGGCCAGGACAGACAAACTGACCACTGGTCACATGAGGCATTCAGAGGCTCTGTGGGAGGGGGGCGGACAGAGATGGAGCTGCAGGGCAATGAGGTAAAGGTGGATTGACAATGAAATGCACGGACACCTGGTCGCCATGCAGAAGAGATGAAGGTGGGCATGCTTCCCACACAGTGCACAGCTGATCCTCATTTCAAGACCTGAACTGGTGATTCCTTGAGGAGAATGGGAGAAGGCCTTCACTGAGAATAAAACAGGGCAGAAAAAGACAAAAAAAAAAAACAAAAAAACAAAGACCCCAGAAAGCATTTCATAGGAAGCCTGATTAATGAAAAGATGGGCGGTCTCATTAATCAGCAACAAAATGTGAATTGAAACTGAAGGAGACAATCCTACAGCTGTTGGAATGGAAAGCTCCCATGTGAGGGCATGCAGTGCAGGCAAAAGCTGAGCTGAACAGTGGCGTAACACCCAAAATGCATTCCGTCTGGTCTCTGCAGAAGCGTGCTGACTGCTGGCCTAAAATAATATTCTTTCCCTCCATCCAGATGGAGGCTGCCTGGTGATTCCTTTAAATCTCTTTAAATTACATGTTTGCAGTCTATATACCCACCCCAGAAGAGTCACAGCTTAAACATAGCCAGGCTAACAGCACTGGGTCCTAGCATAGGCCAGCATGCAGGAGTCTTGGAAGGCACTGCATTGTTCCAAGGGCATGGGAGCACCCAAACAAACAACTACCACCGGCTGTTAGATGTGGAAGAGGAGTGAGGCCCGATGGTGAGCTGCTGCCTATTGCTGGAGACACACAGGCACAACTTGTCACAGGTGACTTGCACGTGCAGAAAGCCCAAGGTTCGAGGAAGACGGAAGAACCCTTCCTCCTCACGCTGTGAGCCCAGTGTTTGGACAGCGCTTGACAAGTTGGCTTCCAACCCATCACACCTGAGGGGAAGCACGTACCAGCAAATGGAACCAACCGTGGGTGGGAACTGGTTGCCTTGGTGGGGTGGGATTCATCACACAAAGTGGGTTCAATGCTTGAAAATCCTTCACTGTGATCCGTCACATGGGGAGAAACATCTCAACAGATGCAGAAGCACATGACAAAACCTGACCCTCACTGATGACAATACCTCTCAGCACACTGAGGTCAGGAGGGAGCATCCTTAACTACACAGGAGGCAGCTAGAAAATCCCCAGAGCTGGCAACTGTGCCTGGCCATAAGCTGCCCACAGAGAGCAGAACAGCAGGTGGAAAGGGGCAACTCTTGGTCAGAGCAGGGAGGAGGCAGAGGAAAGGAGGCTGGTCTGTCACCTTGGAGAGGGACAACAGTGAGAAGAGGAAGATAAAGGAGGTGCAGCCTGCGTCACTGGACCACACAGCCCACTCTATTGAGGATACAGTGTGGAGGAAAAGCAGGCCTGGGCTTGAGTGAATCAAACAGAACTCTGTATTAGGCAGGAGCCAAAAAAAAGAACCAATGGGAGGACAGATGACCTATCCAGACATGGAAGGGTCACCCCTAAAGAGAGAGGGAGGACACTCCAGCATGCAAGTGTGACCTTCCTTTCTAGAGTGAGGTCACTGTGTCTTTGGTGACCCCACATCCTAGAGTCATGAAGAACCCCCTCTGCCCATCCTGCCCTGTTGTCCTGTGGTTTAGCTGTCACTGCCATTGTCAGATTGGATATCCATGACACCACAACTTATGAGCTTGCTCATGGGGGCCATGCGCCTTGGAAATGCACTTCCTGTCGTCTCATCAAGGTGGACTTAATCAGCTCTTACGATGCCTGTTGGCTGTTGTGCGATTCGTTGGGGGCACTTCTCAGACTTTTCCCTTAAACCTTAAATCCTCCCCAGTGTGAGCTAACACCAGGAACTTCTCCATGGACTCCTGAGCTCCACACTTTTCCTCCCACCGGTGACCCTGAAATAAGAGCTAAAGTGGGAAGAGTCTAGTGGTGAGACTCTGGGGTTGTTTGTGTGCTGTCTTTGTCAACACACAGATTTTTATTAAACACCCAGATGATATTTTCAGGCTGGAACTCTTCAGGGGCATGAAATTAAAATGATTAATTCTTGAAAGATACTCACACTATCTTAGATTAATAAAACCAATTAAATATTTGAAAATCATAAACAAATTTAATATCTTTCGCCCCCTGTCCCTCTCAGCAGTAGTTCATGCATCTCAGGTTGGTCTCAAACTCACTTTGTAGCTGAGGCTGACCTTGAACTCCTGATCCTACTACTTCCACTTTCCACCATACCTGAGTTTTCTTTTCCCTGCCTTCTCTCTCTTTCTTTCCTTCTTGATTGCTTGCTTTCTTCCTTCCTTTTGTTTTGTTTTGGTTTTGGTTTTTCGAGACAGGGTTTCTCTGTAGCTTTTGGAGCCTGTCCTAAAACCCACTTTGTAGACCAGGCTGGCCTCAAACTCACAGAGATCTGCCGAGTGCTGGGATTAAAGGTGTGTTCCACCATTGCCATGCTTTCTTTTCTTTTCTTTTCTTTTCTTTTCTTTCTTTCTTTCTTTCTTCCTTTCTTTCTCTTCTTCCTTCCTTCCTTCCTTCCTTCCTTCCCTCCCTCCCTCTCTCTCTCTCTCTTTCTCTCTCTCTCACTCTCTCTCTCTCTCTGAGACACAGCCTTCCTATACAGCCTCAATCTGCCCATGACTCACAGGGATCTCGCTACCTTGGCCCCAAGAGTGCTAGAATGGCAGGCACACGCCACTGTGGGCAACTTCTTTCCTCTACCTTTGTGCGCATGTGCACATTCCACAGTGCATGTGTGGAGGTCAAAGGACAACATGGAAGATTCAGTTCTCCTCTTCCCCACGTGGGTTCTGGGGATTGAACTCAGGTCTTCCAACTTGGCAGCAAGTTCCTCTACCTGCTGAGACATCCCACCAGTTCTTTATTGTATCTTTAAGCATCTTTGATAATTCCTAATGTTTCAAGAACAGAATACCTTCTTTGAGCTCACTTTCCTTAGTTGTTAAAAGTAGACAAAGAATGTTCTAGGTCTTTATAGTTATACCATCTCTATTACTTAACAACAATAGAAATATCCAAATAACTTCATCATAAACGCAGTCACCGATGGTGTTTTGGTTAGAGACAAAGCCACTCGGAGTGTTGTGGGAAGTCTGTGAAGAACGGCAGGAACCAACACCCTGGGTACCTGGTGCTGTCTCACCTTCTCTGCACCGCTTGGCTCCCTCCCCTTCCTTACCTTCGACAGGTCTGCCCATCTGGTCTTGGCTTTGACGAGGAGGTACTGATGCGCCTGCTCACAGGCTAGCTCTGAATCTGCAACTTTCTGTTTATATCTTAAAAGAAGAACAAACAACTGGGTTTAGAAGTGACAGGCTTAGGATTCTCCCTAGGCCCCCTCCCGCCCTCGATGTTTCAAAGATGCCATCAAAGTCTGTGGTTTCACATCTAGTCCAACGGTTCTCACAACACATTATTTCTCCCAGCTCCATGGCAGGGGGCCTTCAGAAACTTTATTTTCAGATTTAAGAAACATCATCCTTCCCCCAGCACACAAAGCTTACAGGGCCTGTTTCCTCCCTAGGGGGTTTGAAAAACAGAATATATGTATGATATAATGTGTTTTAGGAAGCAAACAACTAGCAATGTTTAGTTCTGATTTTGCAAGTCCAGGTGAAAGAACAGACTCCAGTCAGCAAAGGAGCAATTAAAAAGCATGGCGGTTCCTTCTCCCAAACCCAGCTACTTTTCCTTCTCAAGATTTATTTTCATAACTTCTAAACATGATGTGTATATATGGGGGCAGTAAGTGCACATGAGTGTAGGTGCCCTCAGAGGAGCGGGGCTGCAGACAGTTGGAGCTGCCTGACAGTGGTGGGAACTGAACTTGGGACCCCTGTAGGAGAAGGGTGTGCTCCTAACAGCTGAGATCCCTGTGCAGTGAATTTTCAAGGGGTAGGCTTATAGAATTCAAAGATTATCACAACTCCTTTGTATTTACTTGCAGATGAGGGACACTTAAGTGACCTTAAAAAGACCTTGTGCTGCTGGCCTGGCAAGACCTGCATGAGGCACAGTGGTTGCTGTGGTTGGAGAGGGAGGATGATGCCTGGGCTGTTCTGCCTACTAAGCAGATCAGGAAACTGGTGGATGACTGAAACCACTGGCCTGGTCAGTGGCTATCTTCAGGATCCGTGCCTTGCCCTGGGCCCTGTCTATGCCTCCTGGTCTGACCCTTCTTGTCTTTCCCACTTAATGCTTCTGATATCTCTGACCACACCTCCTCCACCCACTGAGCAATGCCATGAATGTCTGGCCTCACCCATGTTTCTTCGCCATTTCTCTCCAACTGCCTACTGGACTCTCAGAATCACGGAACTTCAAGGGTGGGAAAGGATCCGCTGCTCTGCTACCCCAGCCCTTGTGGCCGTAGTTCCTGTGGGGGACCTGCGAAGGCTGGCAGGGTCCTGTGATATTTTTCTCCACTGGCATGTAAGGATGGAAGCCCGGTGAGGCGCTGAGGGATGGGGGCTTCCCTGGGTGACCCTACACTGTGCAAAGCAGCAGCTTTTGGTGGGCTTCCCTCTGTGTCTCCACTCTTGAAAGCGGCATTCTGACCTGAGTTACTTTAAGCACCAAGATGGAACAAGGCTGTATCTTGTTTACACAAGTAAACAACCACCATCTGCCAGCACAGCAGGAGCCAAAAACGGTAAATAATTTATCTGTGCCAATAAATAACAGCACCTGTGAATAGGTGGGATCCTATCAGAAACACTAGGCACATGAGTTTATCTGTCCTGGCAGATGTAGCCTCTCTCACCTGGGCCTATCAAAAGAGCACCTTAAGATGAGACAGGGCGGGTCCAGAGACCAGCCACCTGGAAAACAGTCATGGGGAAGAACTCTGCCTCTGTTCCTGGGCTCCAGCTCAGGTGTAGGTTCTCATGTGGTGACACGTGGCTCACTTTAAACTGTCACTGAGAACAACCTGCCATGCTGACCTGTGCTTGGCAGCTTTGTGCCCTAGACAGCCCTGTGCTGGAGGTTATGGTAGCTTGATCTGTCCGCTACACATACTTTCCCTGCATCCACACGGGATCCTGGCCTCCAGGACAGCCCTTTGAACTCTCACCCTTTG
Organism: Dicrostonyx torquatus; assembly: GCA_028555095.1. Taxonomy (NCBI): domain Eukaryota; kingdom Metazoa; phylum Chordata; class Mammalia; order Rodentia; family Cricetidae; genus Dicrostonyx; species Dicrostonyx torquatus. The sequence goes on along the minus strand of JAQHUG010000146.1, from coordinate 4,384,854 downwards.
GAAGGCACTCTGTAGCCTGTACATATAGACGACTGGGACCTGAGAGTTACCAAGACTGGAATATCAGCTGGGCTTGGGGATGTACGCCTCAGCTCTCAGGAGTGAGGGGAGGAAGAGTTCTCAGGCCAGTTTGGGCTGTACAAAGAGACCTGTCAAGAAAATAAAACTGAAAACCCATACAAACATTGGATGGATGATAAGAACTTGTGTCACCAATGGCCACAGGAGTCAAATGAAATGAAGAGTACTTGGGAAAACTGAGGCAACTTGTGAACTCAGGACCATTAGTAGATTGTGGTATCACAGGAAGACACAAACATGCTGACTGTTATGACTACAGGTCGCTCACAGGTACAGCTGTCACTGTTAGACTCTCTTAATCCTACCTGTTTATAGAGGCCTTTCCTGGACCTCCCAAGAGGGGCTCCAGGACCTTGGGCACAGGCTGTCCCAGCCAAATCATATAACCTATTATTAACCAACCAGCCTGCCCACAACCCTGCTGCTTCTCTAGGCTCTGGGCTGTTACAGGGAGAGCGGACCTTTTGTTCTGTCCCGCCTGACTAGCTTACACCCAAAACAATCACACAGAAATTGTATTAATTAAATCACTGCCTGGCCAATTATCTCTAGCCTCTTATTGGCTAACTCTCATATCTTGATTTAACCCATTTCTGTTAATCTGTATATTACCATGTGGCAGTGGCCTACCGGGAAAGATTCAGCATGTCTGTCTCTGGCAGCTCCATGGTGGCTCTCTGTCTGCCATTCTTCACAGCATTCAGTTCTGTCTACTCTGTCTACCTAAGTGCTGCCCTATCAAAAGGCCAAGGCAGTTTCTTTATTCAGCCAATGAAAGCAACACATACACTGGGCTTCCATCATCACACAGCTACCCAGGCTCAGGCTTTGCTACCCATGCCTCTTCTCCCCGTGGACTGATCCTGTTCCATCTGGTCTCTTCCAACAATGCCTCATTCCTTTCTTGTTCCTTGTACCTTAGGTTCTGACAAATGTCACACTAGCTTTGCTCTGGTCAGCCACAGCAGACACAGGACCAGAACCTGCAGTCATTGACTACAAAGTGTACATCCTTAAGGAGGATTTAATACAAATGCCAGAGAAAAGTATTCAGATTACTTCAGAGACAAGTGTCCCCAGAAATGGAGAGAAGGCTTAAGCCTGGGACCAGGGAACAGCTCACAGTCAGTGTGAAGGTTCAGGGAACCCCTGGGCCTTGAGAGGCTGAGATGCAATCCTTGTCACCCTCTTTCCCCTCTGTCTCTCCTTCCCATTTCATTGCCCTAAAGGCAGACCTAGGAGAGGCATTACTTACACGACTGCCACCAGACTCAACCCTAAGATTTTCTAGTTGGAAATTAGTCCCTGAGCAGGAAAGTGGGCAGTCAGAGAGGGGAGTGAGCAGGGAGAAGGCTCCACATCTATGTCAGAAGTCCAGATCTATCTGTGGTGTTAGCTGGTGGCCTAGCAGTGGCTCCGCCTGCCATGCCACTGGGCCTGGCCCTGAGGGTGTACCACGGTGTCCTTGGAGGAATGCTGTAAGGGCTTGTAGAGCTGGATGTATCTAGTAGCCCCAGCAGGAAGGCTGGGACTCTCAGGCTAAAGAGACTGTGAGCCCACGACCTACTGAGACAGGTCGACCAGTCAACATACCGCAGAGGATTCTAACAGGACCAGGGTATCGTAACGAGATACTGCAAAGACCCAGCACATTCTGAATGGGCCTGGCACTTCTGCAAACGTTGTTCTCTGGCCTTGAACCACCTTCTATCAACTGAAAGACTCCTCCTCACATTTCAAGACCCAATCAAGTGTACCTGCTTCTTTTGGACTCCTGTCTCTACCCTCCCTGGGCTCCAATGTGGCTCTTTACTTCTGTGTCCTTCTCAGCTTCCACCCCAAGCTTCTGATGCAGCACTGATCCCTGTTCACATTGGCACTACTGAGGCCAGACAGTGCCCAGCGCTGAGCTGGTCCTTTGCAAATATCCAACAAGTGAGCAGGTGTGACCAAGACATATATCACTAGACAGCTAAGTCTATGCTCTATGTGGAAATTGTCTATGCTCATTCTGCATATTCTTCAAAATACTGTTTGGCAGTATTATTATTATTATTATTATTTTAAATTATACATCTGTGTGAACATGTGTTTGTGTTAACTGCATGTGAGAATAGGTGCCCAAGGAGGCCAGAGATTTCATAGCTCCCTGGAGCTGGAGTTACAGGTATGTGGGTACTGACAACCAAAATCATGTGCTCTACAACAGGTTCCTAATCTCTCCAGCCCCTCAAGATTTATTTTAATTGTGTGTGTGTGTGTGTGTGTGTGTGTGTGTGTGTGTGTGTGTGTGGAGTGGATACATACATGTGAATGCAGACACCATATGGAGGCCAGAAGAAGGTATGGGATCCCCTGGAGCTGGAGTTGTAGGTGGTTGTGAGCCTAGGAGCCAAATTTAGGTCCTTTGTGTGAGCAGCAAATGCTCCCAACAACTGAGCCATCTCTCTTCCCCCTCGCAGGATTGTTTTGGTTCCATTTCAATGTTAAGCGAACAAATCTCACATTAACACCCTCTAGAACCTGAGTGAGGAATGTGGGCATCCCGCTCATGTGTCATGTGACCATTTTTCTTAGGAAGGAATTATAGTCATTTTCTTGCTTCCCCCTCCCCAGTAATAATTACAATAAAACCCACAAATTCAGGATGAATTAAGCAAGGAACACGGTCAGAGAGCTTCTGTAGCATTGTGAAATGTTACCAGGGTTTGGTACGGGGCCATACCTCTGGCAGCTCCATGTGCTTAGATAGAGGGAATTGTGGTTTGCAGCCCTTCAGCACCCAGGGGGGCAAAAGTCCTGCTCAGTATGTCAAGAAAAAACGCTGGGAAGATGTCTCAGTCTGTAAGTACTTGCCTTGCAAGCCCGAGGACACAAGTTGAAGCCTCAGCACCTATGTAAGAAGCTGGCTGTGGTGGCACATGCTTGTAATCGAATGCTAGGCATGTGGAGACAGGAGGATTTCTGGGGCTCAATGACCATCCAGTCTAGCTAAGTGAGCCCCACATTTCAGTGAGAGGTACTGTCTCAAAGATAAGGTAGACAGCTCCCAGAAACACTGAGGTTGACCTCTGGGGCTGACCTCTGACCTCCACACACGTGTGCACATGTGCATACACACCCACATAAATATGTGCATAGACACGAACATGCTTTAGAAAGAATGATGCTGCAATTGTCAAGGACAGACCAGTTACTCTGCATACGTGTCAGATTTCTGCAGATGTCAATGTGTGCTTCTGTGACAGGTGTCTGGTAGGTGGTAGCCGCACTCACTCTGGTCTCAAAGGTCAGAGGAGCAACAAGGGAAGCCTGGGTGGGCACTGAGACTCTCCTTCTGACCAGGGTGAGGTCTTGTGGGTCAGGCAGGGGTGTAGAGGCATCGCTGTCCAGAAGAGGCTGGAAGGAGGTTCCTGCATCTCCTGAGAAACTCTGTGCCACCCTAAACTCTCACATATGTCCTGGATGGACATCTAGAGCTGAGGAGGACATAAGGACATGCATTCACGTGGATAGTTCATGAGTTTACTTCAAAGGGGCACTTGAACCTTGTTCCTGTGAAGACCCGCCCCCCTGCCCTACAGTGGCCTTGGACAACAGAGTGTGTCCAAGGGTTGCCAATGTCAGCCTTGAAAGGCTGAGCAGAAAGTACACGTCTGACTCCAGGCAGAGAAATGAACAAGTATGTATGTGTCTGCATTTACAGATATGAGAAAGCCTGGAACATTAAGAAGTGAGTTATGAAGTCACACCCCATGGTGGAACTTTGTGTGTCTTATTTAATTGTTACACATGCCATGTGGTGTGTGTGTGTGTGTGTGTACACATGTGCATGTATGTGTGTGCATGTGTGTGTTTTCTTAAACTCAGGGAAAAAAAAACCAGATGGCTCCAGAGTGAGTTTTGTGTCCCACTGTGGCTGCAGCAGGACTGCAGCCTTCCAGATGGTGAGGCTGGCACACACTGACAGTTCTGACCACACCAATAGCTCTGACATCACCTTCTTACCTAATGAGCCTCTGAGGCGCCTCATCTGATCTCCAGGGTCTCTTCTCACACAGGTTCTGAAACTCTCGGAAGTTTAGGGTGACGCTAAGTCTCAAGCCCAGGAGGCTGAGAAAGCGCTCAAACTCGCAGTCCTTCATGTTGAGCTGTAGCTGCTGTAGCAATCTGTGAAGATCATGCATGTTGATTATGCCATCCCTGTCAGTGTCTACTTTAAAGAAGGCAGAGTAGGGGTCCTAGAAACAAAATGCACACGTCAACGCACTTCCCTTCCATGCCTACTAGCCATCACAGCCACCCCCCTGCAGGGACATACAGCGACCCCATCACTCCTAGCTTCCTGGCCCTGAATGCCTCTTGTGGGAGTGAGAAACTGAGCAGGAGAGTGCTGACAGCTGGGACACCTGCATGTCCCTTGCCTGTATATGGACTGAGGAAAGCAGGTAGGACTTCCTAAAAATTTAAAGCTCTCCCTGCTTCCTGGAGTGTTTGGAATGTCTGGCCTCTTCTCTTTCCAGATAAGCAAATTCTATGCCAGGTTCACACCCAGGAGCCACATGCCCCATGCCTTCCATCTGGAATGCAGGGCACAGACCCATTGCTCTGTCCACAGTGCTGCCCAGAGGCTCCTTGATTCCAATTTTGCATATGAGGAAACAGATCCAAGGGTTACTGGGAACTTAAGTGCTGGTACTCCCACAGCAGACTTGTCACACCCTCTTAGTGCCAGTGTGACTTTGGGCCAGGCATCTGACCTTGACACCTTTTGTTTCTTCATCTATAAAACTGCTAAGGAATGTGGTGTGGGAAGTCCTTCTATATGTGTTGCTTTTATTGGTTAATGGATAAAGAAGATTCTTTGGCCTGTGATAGTACAGAATAGAGTTAGGTGAGAAAATTAAATTGAATGCTGGAAGAAAATAAATGGGCCACCTACAGGAGACAGACACGCTAGAACCTTGCCAGTAAGCCACAGTCACATGGCGATACACAGATTAATAGAAATGGGTTAATATGTAAGAGCTAGTCAATAATAAGCAAGAGCTAATAGGTTAAACAGTGATTTAATTAATATAGTTTCTGTGTGGGTATTTCAGGACTGGGCAGCCAGAAAATGAACAAGTAGCTTTCTGCCAACAAGAATGTGCCACACTGTAGAGGCCACTTGGCATGTTTTGTGGGTGTCCTAAAATTCTGTTTGTCGCTATGTTTATTGCCTAAAGTCAGACAGAAATTGTGAGTCTCTTTCTGGACCAACAACTACCTTATGGCCACAATGTGCATTGTATTCTGGCTTGCAACACTGTTGACATAGTTTTAGTAGCCTTGTGTCTGTGGGTCCCTCACACAGCTCTTCCCTGGGAACTTGTCTGGTGTCCTAGAGGCACCACCCTGATCCCCTCATTCTACCGATTCCTAGTAGGAGTTGTTTAGAATACTGAGTTGGCTTGTTCCATGTTAGTGTCTAATTAGATGCTCTGGGATTTCATGGGAAGTTCCAGGTGAGTTTGCTCACTGATTCACTCACCAAACATTACTATGTGCAATTACTGTGCTGAACACCATGGGGATTGTTTAGATGTCTCTGTCTCTGTCTCAGAGTCACTGCCATCCAGAGGAGAAGGGGCCCTGGGTGAAGTTCTCAGTGAGGCTGCAGACCCATCCATTCATTGCTTCCCTCTAAGTCTGGCTCTGAGTTTCTCATACTCGAGATGCTTGGATGTCTAGAATGAACAAGGCCAAAGGCAAGCCTCTTGCTAATCCTCACAGGCTTCTGGCCTCAGCAGATAGTAGCTTGTTCTTATTAATTGCTCTGACCACATACTCGGAGTCCCAAGTTCTCCCTTTCATGGTTCAAGAATGTGTTACACATCTCACTTGTTCCCTGAACCTGGAAACTGCCCTTCACACCTAACTGCCTTAATCCCACCTAAAGTCCAGATCCCTCAAGAATCTAACAGAATCCTGGCTACAGTGTCATCTATCCCTGTGCCATGGCCATTCATGCTGCCCAGCCTGTGCTCCGTGTCTCCCTTATAGAGAGCCCAACGTATGAATCCCATCCCTTTCCACCTTCCCCCTGCTGCTCTCAGACACCCAAGGCTGCCTCAGGCCATGTCAGTGGAGCCCTTCCTCCACAGCCACAGTGCCTACAAAGCTTGTCTGTCTCCCTCCTTGCCTCTGCCTGCAAATTGACTCACAAGCACAAGACTTGTGCTCCCGTCTGTCTGGCTTGAGTGCCAGTTCCCAGAGCAATGTCCCACAGCCATATGTGATAAAGCTTGTTGGATAAACGAGGCTAAGAGTATGCTCTGGGTACCTGCCAGGTGCTAACTCTCCACTGGGTGCAGCAGAAGCACAGCCCTTGACATATGGTCCTCTCACAGTGCTAGGGAGGAAAGATGGGAAGTAGGTGATAGCACTCCAATGTGACACGCAACACAGCAGCCAAGAGTGAGACCAGTGTCCCACCAGCCTTCAGTGCTGTGCTACTGGCACAACTGAGGACCCAGTGCCTGTAATTCCCACAAGTTCACTCCTCATCTCATCAGTGCCCCCCCCTACAGTGTGACAACCCTAAGTATCACCACATAGGCCTTGCATCTGAACAGATACACTTCAGTTCCCAGCTATTACTTTCAACAGATGTTGGACTTTGGGTAAGTTTCTCTCCATCTCTGACCATCGGCTTCCTCAATATCTACTTGATAGGGTGGGTGGAGATGAAGACAAATACATGTGTTCAGCACATGGCACACCATGTGAAGCCTCACATATTCACCAACTAAGCACTGATCACGCTGTGCTGCAAGCAGGTGGCAGTCACTTGGGGTACTGTGGTGAGTGTTGAAAGAATGCTCGGGATTTTGGACCAAGCTGCATACAACGGCATGCAGACTGGGTGCCCTGAGGGCCAACTGATCCGTGGGGCTCATGTCAGGGCTTAAGGACAACAGGAAGGAAGATGAGGTGGCCAAAGTTGTCCCAATGGAGAGGACAGGTTGCCCAGGAAGGGAACAGAAAATGCAAACAAGATGGGGGCCATGCCAGAGCAGAACCAGAGTGAAGAGCCAGAGTGAAGTGGGTAACTGACCAGAGCCAGGTGTGGATGGAGCACCTGCAAGTTAGATGCAGACCATGAAGTGGAAAATGGAGTGTGGAAAGGTAACATGCCATCTTCCTGTGGGTCTGCTTCATTCTGCTCATTGTTTAAAGGAATAGGATGAAGGAGCAGAAGCCTGGACCTGCAGAGACATGGCCACTGGTATGCTGGTATAACTAACTGTCCTTGCCAGCCAGGTGATCAGGTTGAAGATCAAGCTCAGGCTGACGATTGAGCATTTGATTTGGGCTTCAGAGTTGGGGCAGTGGCCCCTTCTTCCTCTGGGTGGTCCACCTTAAAGGGCTCTGCCTTGCTGTCCCACAGTACTCTACCAAGATTCCCTCAGCAGCGGAATCTTGTGTCACAGTGTCTATGAGTTGCCACTCACTTTCTGTGTCTTGGGCAAGAGAAGACTCCAGGCAGGGTACTGACACATGTGGTACAGACTCCGGCATGCAGTGAGCATGCAACGTTTGTTTGGTGAGTGAATAAGTGCAAATGGGTGTGTAAAGGACACTGACCCATGTGTGGCCATGCCCCCTGAGAAGAGGGGCTCCTGGTTTCTACCATCAGTGTTGACTGGGCATTTCAGCAGAGTGGGGCCTCACAGTTAGGCTGCCGATCCCACCCCAGCCAGCCCCTGTGTGTCCCCTGGAGCCACTGGGGTGGGGTGTGAGCAGGGCGGAGCCTTAGAGAAACTATGATATAGAGGATCACAAGTTACCCCGAACAACTCCTTCAGCTTCTTCGCGAAGAGTCTCTGGCATTCTTCAGCCGGTATGAAGTGGTCATCCAAGTTTGGTTTTGAGGCAGTGCGTGGCTGCTGTGGATTAGTTTCCAGTCCACTCAGCTTAGGGTCTGAAAGGATACCAAGTAGGAGACGTCCATGAGCTCTGTGGCCATCCCTGTGTATGCTTCTCTTCAGAAGCCTGGTTGAGTAAGATCCCTCATGGTGTGGCATCCCATGGTCTGGGCATAGCACTGCTATTGGCAGGACGACCTTCCTTACCCCTCAACATGTCTTAGAAAGGCTCTTATCTCAAAGGTTTCTTTTTTATTATTATTATTTTTAGATTTTTTTATTGATTTTTATTGAGCTCTATATTTTTCTCTGCTCTCCTCCCTGCCTCTCCCCTGCCCCTTCAACTACCCCCTCCAAGATACCTATGCTCCCAATTTACTCAGGAGATCTTTTTTCTATTTCCCATGTAGATTAGATCTATGTAAGTCTCTCTCAGTGTCTGTATTGTTGTCTAGGTTCTCTGAGATTGTGGTTTGTAGGCTGGTTTTCTTTGCTTTATGTGGAAGTGTGCCATGAGGACATATGGCACATGACCTTAGTGTGCAACCTGTCCCATGATTCTGTCCTCCTTTGGTTCAGCTCCTGATTCCAAGGGCCAGAGGAGAACTTCTGCCTCTTTTTTTCCCCTCTCTCTAGAATCATGTCCTAAAGACAGGATATGAAATTTGGTCCCTGCTCATTAATTCAGCAGGCTTTCCTTACCACTGTATCCTTGCCAGGGGACATCATTAATGACATCACACTAGGGCAACATCACAGAGTTATAGTCTTGGACTATAGGGGACTCTGTGCAGGGAGTATATCTGCCACCCCAGCACTTAGCAGAGCTAATGGCATATGGTGAGCAAGTGGCACTTGTTTGGTAGTGGTGATGGGGTGCCACTGTGCTCGGGTTCTGAGCTGACCTCATCACCATGGATATGCCCCTTGCAAAGAGGCCTCCTTACCCGTAAGGATGACAGAGCAACCTGGGGGAGGGGTCCCAGAGTTAGATCCTTCCAACTACATAAAGAACTATATTTTCATGTCCCCTTTCAGTGCAAGGAAGTGTATGGTGTGCTAGAGATGGGGCTCACAGGGTCCCTGGCTGCTCCAGGCAGCACTCAGGATTGTATGGCTAGAACTTCTGGAGCCTGATGGCCAATTGCAGCCTCCTCATTCATCCCATGCCCACCAGGAGAGGACATCCTACTACACATTCTAGGACATGGCTGCAGTAACATGTGGGGTCTTTGGGAGGTTGCAGGGTAGGGTCTAGGCTCCCTAACTTCTTTCTCTACCCCATAGTAGGGGCTTGTTACTTCTTGGCAGATGACCTGATCTGATCCCTCCACAGTGACCACCACTAACACACACGTGCACATGCACACACATACACAGAGACACACAAATACACAAAATGTGTGTGTGCCTTCCTAAGGTCACTGGCACAAGACTTTCCCTTCCTGAAGCATCTGGCCCTGTGGGGCCTAGTAGAGGATAATAGGCTATTCAAAGTGGCAGAGACAGGCCAGGGAGAGGAAAGGCAGGAAGAGGGGGGTGGGTCCAACACTCTCCCAGCTCAGGTCTCAGGCAAATGACCTATTCACCCTTCCCAAAGAGTGCTGCACCTTCCCAGCAGATATGACTCAAGGATTCTTTCCTTCAAGGATGTCAAGTCAGACAGAAGGTGAGAGCATTTTAAGCTGTCCTTGCTGTCTCTACTACCTAGTGCCTCCCCGCTCCTGCACAGGAGTAGGATCTCTTGGTGTGCAAGTAGGGATGCTGCCTGGGACATGCTCTCCAAAGGCAATGATGTCACCCCTCAAAGCCAGTGGCAGGGGAAGAGACATGTGCCCAGGGTCACTAGAGCTGCCCCGTCAGTCACCCCGCAGGTTTTCTGCAGCAACGGGAAGTACACTTCTCCACAGGAACATGAACGACACATGAACTTAGTAGCTGTGGTAGGCAACTGGAGGCAGGAAGGTGACAGTCCTGGAACCTTAAAAGGGTCAGAGGTACAGCTTTCCCTGCTCTCTTAAGACTATACCATCTGCCCTCAACTGCCAGAGAGAGGAGGCCCAGGTGGCCAAGGAAGCTCTGCCTTATCTCATGACACAAAATCTGGTTCCCAACTTTTTAAGGACCGTTAGGATTGGGGCAGGACATGCCTAGGTGGTCTTGGGTATGTAACCAATTCTTCTGGAATGCCTGTACCCCACCTGTGAAGAGGGAGGAACAACACTCAGCTATGGGCGGCATTGCTAATCATATACAACCATTTTTTGATTTTATGTGTGTGTGTTTATTTTCCTCAGCATTGCTGGTTTGAAACCAAGCCTTGTGCATGCTGGGCCAGAAGGCTTTTGAGCTATATTCCTAGCCCCCAGATAGCATCTTTTTATGGAGGAAAGTCTTAAAGGCCACCGGTGAGGTGGGTCTGGGGAAGCACTCTCAGGACCTAAAGTCTGCTCCTAAAGTCCTCTTTATCTTGGTGAAATGACTGAAACACAGATAAGGTTAGGTCAAGATGGCTTCTGCCTCTCAGCTGAGGTTGCTGTCCCATGAGCAAACTGGTGGCACAGCACTGCCAGGAAAGAGCTTGGTGCCATCTGGCCCCACCGTAGCAAGACACATGAGCACCTGCCAGCTAGCTACCTTCAAATCCAGAGGTGAAGTCCTGGTAGCTCATGCCTTCCTTCTTGTAGCCTATCTTGGAGGCCAGCATTGCATATTGGCTGTCATTCATAGGCATTCCGCTTTCCTCCAGGACCTAGCATGGAGGAAAGCAGGAGGGAGAGAGGCATTAGGGTGTCTGACCCACATTCCCCTGCTCCTCCACAGGCCCCAGTGGTCATTATTACTTGTCTGCTCCCTCTTACCCCGCCCATGGCTGCCAGGGTGGGGCCAGCCTCCTGTGTCCAGACTGGGGCAAAGGCCTGCATGTGGGGCTTGTGAGTAAACAAAGGATACAGGTAATATGACACTCAGACATAGCCAGCTCAGCTGCTTTTTGCCAAAGCCCTGCCAGACAAGGTGCCCAGCTCTCTCTTCTCTCGAGTGGCTTCTGGGTCCCGTAAGCTAGCTTTTTACTTGCGAATTTTCCAGGAGTTCAAGGCACAATAAAGGCAGTTTTGGGAGGGAAAATAAGATTGTCCCTCAAGTTCCATCAAGATCTAAGTAAGCTGTGTGGCTCTCTGATGAGGCGGCACCCGTTTGCCTCTCTCTTGTGTGAGTCCACTCATGAAAGATGGTTTCTGGACCCTTCATTCCAACATACACACGCCATCCTGTTCCAGTTGTGTATATGGTATGGGGAACCAATGAGCAAACACATGTCCTTGTGTAACAAGCACTGGGGCAGAGCTGTCCCAAAGCCATCTTCCCAGGGGACACTGACTGGCTGAGCTGCTGTGGTTAAGACGATGGGTCAGTAGGTAGACAGGGACAATCCTCCCATAGAGGGGTTTTGGGGGTCAGTGCAGGGGACAGAAGACACAGCTCTTTCTGTTCACCCAGCACTCATGGTCTGAGAGTAGAGACCTTCCCAACAATGGCTGCAGTTTCTAGGTTCAGAACAGGACTGGCTGTGCAGTTAGCAGGATGGCTGAACTCACTGAGCACAGAGACAGCTTGTGGGAGGCTGAGTGTGCAAGGCTGTAGGAAGAGGTGGTATGTCTGCACAGCAGGTGCAGTGGACAATGGATGTGTGACAAGACTGGGGAAGCCATCCCTGGTAGCATGTTTATTGAAATTCACTCCCTGGCAGTGGTGGCACACACCTTTAATCCCAGAACTCGGGAGGCAGAGGCAGGCAGATCTCTGAGTTTGGGCCCAGCCTGGTCTACAGAGCGAGTTCCAGGACAGGTTTCAAAGCTACACAGAGAAACCCTGTATTGAAAAATAAAAGTGAAAATAAAAATAAAAAAGAAAGGAAAGAAGGAAGGGAAGGAGGGCGGGAAGGAGGAAGGAAGGAAGGAAGGAAGGAAGGAAGGAAGGAAGGAAGGAAGGAAGGAAGGAAGGAAGGAAGTCATCCCAGGAAGGTCCAGGGGCTCCAGCTGTGCACAACACAATCTGTGCTATCCTCTCCATGGTGCCCTACACTGGTCAGTCCAGGGAAAGAGTTCATAGGCCAGGTGCCATGACACAGCCATCAGTGTAGCCAGATGTGTTCCTAGGTGTCTTGCCTTCTCAGGAGCAGCTAGCATGGGACATCAGGAAGAGGCAAGTACTCTAGGGGACACTAACTTCCAGGCTCTATGGCTTATCATTTGAATGTTCCTACATGGCCCACTGAGCCTGCTTCCATGGTTCCCTTAGCTTGGATTGAGCCTTGGCATTGAAAAGACGTATCTTGTGAGCCTGGCACTGGTGCCCTCGTGTTCTGAGGATCACACTGCATGGGGGAGACATGGACATAAGTTGACACCACCAGATGGTTCTGGTGTTACACACAGCCCAGAGCAGAAAGTCTGGATTACAGGCCTAAGACAGGACTGGATCCCGTCTACCACCCTCACTAACTGCAAGCCATGCGCTGTGCTGAGCCCTCCATTTCACCCCATCAGAAGCTCAGAGAAAGGACCTCTCTGAATCCTCGGACAAAGATCTGGAAACAAAGGTTACTGACTTGCCCTGGTCACCTGACCTGGGAGCGGTAAGGATGGGGCTCAAACCTGGCTCTGCTCACAAACCTCATCCTGTTGGAATAAGGAAACCAGGGGGGAGAACAATGGGGAGTGAAAAGTGAATTGGACACACCCAGGGGAAGAGGGTGCTGCCTGCTTACACAAATCTTAACTGGCCACACAGGGAAGGTTAACTGAAGTCTTGGCAAATATCTTGTGACCCCACCAAATGGGTGGATGCAGGAGGCCACTAGGGGTATGAAAAGGTCCTTTCTCAGGTGCCCCCATCTTCCCTAGAGGCTCCAAAAAGCAGTTTCTCCTCCCTCTGACTGGGCACAGTGTAGAGTTTCCAGGCACTTCCTCCCCACTTGGTGGCAGACTTTGAATGACTCGAACAGTCTAGAAGTTGCTCGGAGCACAGAACAGGCCACACTTTATCCAGGACTCGCCAATCCTTTCTGGTGTGTGGGAAGAGGATGCAGGGAGCTGGAGGTGACCAGTGGGAAAATGGCTGATATATCATCCTTCTTGGTTTATGGGGCCTAGTCTAGGTTGTGTGCGTGTATATGTGTGTGTGTGTGTGTGTGTGTGTGTGTGTGTGTGTGTGTGTGTGTGTGTACAGTGACAAGATCACAGTGTGCTGACTGCAGAACTAGGGGTTGTGCAGTTACTAAGGAGAGATGCTCAATTCCAAGGCCACCCTTTGACTGGGAATCCCACACCATCTGCGCCATCCTTCGCCTGTGTTCCCAGGCCCCTAGGCATGGAGGAGCCTGCCACAGCATGGGGTGCAACAACCGTTTAGATAGAAAGCTGCAGCCCACACAGAAGCACCCAGAGGCAATGGGTCTCAGGAATGAATACATGGGTTACTCACTTTGAAAAAACTAACTTCCTATTTTGAAAACAATCACACATGAATTATTCATCGCCAAGTCCTCCCACTTAGTCCTTTCACCAAAACATATGCAGTGGAGAGGAAGAAAATGTCTACAGGCAAATGTTTCCCAGCCTGGAGGGTTGTGAAGAACTAGGGAGCCTCACAGCCTGTCCATTGGGCTGGGTGGGCTGCTCCCAGGGCCGCGGAGCATCACGGAACAAGCATGGCCTCGCTGGCATGCTTTTTGGAGAAGCACTGAACTTCCCCAAGGTACCCTCGCACCTGTCTCAGTGAACACAGCAGCCAATCCAGAAGACTTATCCTTAATGCCTGCCAGCAACTCACAGGCAGTGGGCCTTAGCCACAGCCTGGTGAGCAGACTGAAAACCCTTTATCCAGCTAAACCCTGGTTTCTCTGGGAGACATGCTCTTGAAAGCCCACTGAAGAGTGACAAACTAGTATTAAATCTCTTCCTTCTTTCCTTGGTCTCATCTGTGTGCATGTGTGTGCATGTGTGTGTGTGTGTGTGTGTGTGTGTGTACATGCTTTTAGTTTTGTTAACCAAATAGGGTAGACTGGCTAGCCAGTGACTCCCAGGGATTTACGTATATCTACCTCATCGACACTGGGATTCCAAGAGTGCCGCCATATTTTTTCTCTTTTCTCATGGGTTCTAGGAATCAAACTCAGGCACTCGTATTTGCAGTGCAAGTGCTTTACCAACTGGGCTATCTTGCCAGCCCCTGTCTGATAACGGTAATGTTTCAAAGGACCACCTCTATTGACTCTGCCTGGGACAGACTTCATTGCAGAGAATGCCTTCCTTGGGGCCCTGATAACTTATTGAAATTTTGCAGGGCTTTTGGTGCTCTGAGTGGCAGGTGCCTAATGACAATGGCCGAGGGACCCAGGCCTTTCTCCTTGGGACAGAATGGACACATCCACATATGTGGCATGCTTGCTTCACCTTTGTATCACATTTTCAGTGTTTTCCCTTGAGGTTACAACACTGCACAGTCCATCTAGAGCAGCTGTTCTCAGCCTAGGGGTCCTGACCCCTTTAGGGTCAAATGACCCTTTCACAGGGGTCATGTAAGATCATCAGAAAACACAGATATTTACAGATATTTACATTATGATTCATAATAGTAGCAAAATTACAGTTATGAAATAGCACTGAAAATAGTTTTATGGTTGGGGTCACTATAACGTGAGGGACTGAATTAAAGGGTTGCAGCTTTAGGAAGGCTGAGAACCACTAAGCTAGAAAACATTACATCACATCACTCCACACACGACAGAATCCTGGAAGCCATTGGGGCCCCTGCGGCCTTTCTGTTAGGCTGTCGTTTGTTTATATTTTCACATATAGTAAACTTTCCAAGGCAAGGTTGAAGTTTTTAATCTCAAACACTCCTGTGTATTCTGTGAATTGAAAGTAGCTTTTCACATTTAGCCACCAGCTCTCCAGTTCCATGTGTGTATGTAGTGTGCATGTGTGTGGGCACATGCTGAGTGTGAGGCTGGTACTGGGAAGTATTCTCAATTCCATTCCTTTCTTTTTCTTAAGATATATATATATATTTATTATATATACAGTATTCTGCCTCCATGTATCTCTGCAGGCCAGAAAAGGGCAACAGACCTCATTAAAGATGGTTATGAGCCACCATGTGGTTGCTGGGAATTGAACTCGGTACCTCTGGATGAGCAATCAGTGCTCTTAAGCTCTGAGCCATCCATCTCTCCATCCTCACCCCTCAGAACAAGGTTTCTTTGTGTAATCTTGGCTGTCCTGGAACTCACTCTGTAGATGATGCTGGCCTTGAGCTCATAGAGATCTACCTGCCCTTGCTAAGGCAGAAATCACAGGCGGCCATGCCCACACAGCATTTTGGTGAGATTTGGGCATGTGAATTCCAGTGCTCACACCTGCATGGCAAGTGCTTTAACCATGGGCATCTCCTGTTGACACTTCTGCTCTTTATCCCTCACAGGGACATCTGAGTCTTCACAGCATCTCATTCCTTGAGTTTGGTAACTTCCTGCAGCATGGCTGGTACTGAAGATGGGCTTGCAGTGAGGTTCCTTAGGCTTGCCTTCCTTTTGTTTTGCCTTGATAGGCTGAAGACATCCATTTGTCTCTACTCTTCAAGGGAGACTGGACACAAAGTTCCAAGCTGATGTGGCTCTGACTTTGTGCCCACTCTCACCACTAGTGTGTCCTCCAGCTCTGTCATCCCTGCTGATAATTGGGTGGCCACTTGGAACATGGCTTACACTGCTCTCCTGATCTCTGACCTGGGTTTTTAGCATCTTGTCTCTGATTTTGTATTTATCCTAATCTGGATCTTTCGAGTGTCTTAAACTCGCAAACTTAGGCCTTCCACCAAAACTAGAATGCACACACACATGCATACACACACAACTATTTCTTTAAAATTAATCCTGATAGAAAGGAATCCTCAAAAATTAGTCATGGTCCTAAAAAATAATATAAATAATAATAATAAGGTTCGGGGAGCCTGGAGAATTATCACAGCTCAGAGGAGCCTTGGTGGCGGTGGCTAAGTTTAGCGTGCAGTCTGGATGAAGGACCTTAAGTAGAGAACTAAGGAACTCTAAAACACCAGGAACCAGAACGAGCGACCAGTGCACGCTCACTATGTGATGTACAAAGGGAGAGCTTTAGGCAGGATGAAAGAAATGAGTCCATTTTCAAGCAAAGAGGAAGAGATGGAGGAGGGAGAGGAAGAGGGTATCATGACAGGTACACAGACAGCTATCACAAATATATAAGGTCAGGTTGCTGGGTCGGGTTAATTACAGCATGAAAGAAATATCTCATGGAATTTTCTATTATGTGTAAGATCGAAGCATGTGGCAAACAGTACCACAAAAGAGATGATACAGTGCTGCTGACACAAAACCCACAGTTCTTACTTAAAGGAATCAGAGTTTATTCTGGAGCCGTTCTGAGTGACCAGGACCTGGGAACACTGACTTAGGTCACTCCAAATTCATGTTTCTAAAGGGAGGCAGTTTCATGAAGTTTCTATAATTTTACAGAACAAAGAAAGTCATAAATCCAGGCAACTTTAAAATACATTGGTGGGTACACCAGAGAGGTGGGTGCAATGAGATGTGGGGAGCCATTCTTCTGCTCAAGATGACTCGTGACTCTTAGCTTTTGGTAAAGCTGGTCATCTGCTGAGTTAATCGATTCTACAGGTTCTAATCTATTTGTTATGAGATATTAGTTCCACACAGAGGTGGGCAAGGAATGGTTGTTCCGGGGGCTAGAATTAGCCTAAGATAAGCCTCATTAGCCTCCTGACCCACACCATTCCAGTCTCTCCATGGTGCTGGAATTCTAATCAGCCAGCCAGTCTCTGCAGATACAGCTTCTTTCCAGAAGTTTGGTTCACAGTACTAAACTCCCTGAACTTCTATGGGGGTGCAAGCAGTGAGCTGCAGGCTCTAGCACTGGTTTACAACAGTGAGCTCGTAATGGGATACCAGGGAACACTTAACCACGGAAGTAGCTGAATAACCTAATGGCAAGGACAGACAGAAAAGGAACCATGTGATGTCCAGGTTAGAAAAAATGGTAAGATGCTCAACCACACTTCATGAAAAGGGAGTTAAATGTGCTCATGAGAGGCTTGCTTCTAAGTGCTCAGTGAGTTTGAATGTCAAAGGTGGGAAAAGACAGCACCAGCCTGACAATCACCAAAAGAAATCAGAAAGAAGGTGGCCTTGAGGCCATGCAGTATCCTCTGTATCCAGAGTTACACAGACACAGGGATCTCTGTGTTTTGAAATCTATCTCAGTAAAGCCTCAGGGTGAATCACACAACATTAACAGAACATAAAAGAACCCAGTAAACAAACCCACAGACACCCAACAGACGTCACACTTTTCCCATTGTCTGTGGAATGAGCAGACCTTGGTAAAGGTATAGAACTTCTGAAAACTCACAGAGCCCAATCCTTAGGAAACTGAGCCTCCTGCCAGCTGGCCCTAGATAAGGGTCAGTAGTCAGTGTACTGCTGCTGTACCAGTTTGGGTGTGGCTACCTTCCCTGAGTATCCAGCTGCTCTTGGGCCAAGGCTGGAGCTGGAACACAGAGAAATTAGTCCAGACTTCTGAGGGTCTTGGGGGACTTAGGTCAATGAAATGAGGTGCAAAGAGTCCCAAACAAAGCTGGTGACCCCACTAAGGCATCCTGGACACCAGGAAGTTTTGGGGAACAGGAAGTCCAGTCACTGAGCTAAGCCTACACACCATCCTTCACCCACCACCTTTCACCATCATGGAGGCTTCAGCTGCTCCCCAGGGCATTTCCTGAGCCCACATGGTGAAATCTTTGCTCTACGTGCTGAATCTGACTAGGCACCCCGAGGACATCCAGAGTACCTTCTGTGCTGACAGTGAATAGTGTCATGACAACTCCCTACAAGCTAGCATCATCTGAAGGGGGAGCCTCAACTGAGAAGAGGCTTCCATAAGATCCAGCTGTAAGGCATTTTCTTAGTTAGTGATTGGTGGGAGAGGGCCCAGCTCATGGTGTAAGTGTAAGCCGAATAAAATCTTTGCTTTGGTCATGGTGTTTCATCACAGCAATAGAAACCCTAGCTAAGACAACAACATAGTTTTCAAAGCTTTTATCTGCAACTGCTCTAAATGAGAACACAGGGTGAAGACACCAAAATGAACTCTTGCTCTGGGCCTCTGTTTATGGCACCTGGCCTGAAGGTAGACACCAGGGAAGGAGCAGGCACTCAAGAGAGTATTGACTTCTTGGAAACTGATTCCATTGCTTTCTAGCCTGTCCACACGGCCACTACAGCATATTAACTGAGATGCCTTCCGGAGGAATAGCCAAAGTGCTCCTGGCTGGAGTGCTCATTATAGCAGTCTTAATCAGTAGTGTAAATTAACTCCCAAAGCCCATGCAGGGCCCTCAAGCTGAGACTCTTCTAGCACAAACCTGCTGGTTCCATAAGCACCCTACCTCAATTCTTTTACTGCCCACCAGTCCTCCTTTCCACAGTAAAATAAACAAGCAGCAACAATGAATGAAGTGTGTGTGGCCATGGGATGGAACACATGCACCCAGTCAGGAAGGAAGCCCCACACGGCATGGGTTCCTACCTTCCGGAAGTCCTCCAGGCCGATCTTTGCATCAGGCTCCTTGCTGATGCTAAGAAACTGCTCTTTGAACACCGGGTCCTGCTGCTGGATACAGTGCTTGAGTCTGTCGATGACTTCTTCCTTGGTCATGTTCTTGGCCTCCGTGGTTTTGTCCCTCGTGGGCTGGGTTCTGAAATCACAAGTAGGCAATGAGCTCTCCACCAGCTGACATGGCATGCCTGTACACCGTGTATCCCACAATGGTTAGGGGGTCCATAACCCCCATCAAAAGTTATAACCTCAATCAGAGAGCAGGGCTTCATTTCTGTGCTAGTGGCCTGCAGAGCCAGGACTGCAGTTCAGCAGCACTGTATCCATGCAGAGGGTCCCGCTGCCAGTGCATGATGATGCCAGCAAGGCAGGTAAGGACTAAGACTCTCAACTTGGAGCTGGATGGAAATAGCATGTGGCCAGGCACATGTGATGGTTAGTGGTGTCAGCTACACAGGATCTGGAATTGCCTTGAGCTACCAGGACTACCTGGAGGGACTCTTTGGGCATGCCCGTGAAATAATTATGTTGACTTAAAGGTAAATGAGATGAGAAGACCCACACTAAAAGTGGGCATCACTGTGCTCTGGGCTGGGGCTGGGGTCCTGAACTGCACCAAAAGAAGAAAGCAAGCCAACACCAGCATCCACCTTTCTCTGCTTCCAGACTGCAGATACAACATGACCAGCTGCTTTACACTCCTGCAGCCATGACTCCACTACTACAGTGGACTGCTGCATGAAGATTGAAAACAAAACACTTCCATAAAACAGGGAATCAAAGTCAGGGCCTACGGGGAAGCATCAAGTTAAAGCATTTGGTAGTAACAAGGTGAATGAAATTATAGGACATCTGTGGTAGAGCAGAGAAGTCATGGTTATCCTGAGTTTCTCTGTAGAATCAATTCACAAAATGTATTATGTGAGGGTGTGCAGTTGGAAGATAATTCTTTCTCCGCTCTCCACAGTCTCCTAGGCCCTGCAGAATAACAGGACATCCGTGGGACAGTTATGCAGAGCCGAGTTCGAGTCTTTCCTCTAGGAAAACCTGCTTTATGAACTGCCATTGTTGCTTCTCCTGGCTTTAGGGAGACATGTCGCCAGATAGTTAAGCTTTCTCTTAAAAGACATTCCCATCATCTCATGCTCAAGAGCTTTGAAAAAGAGAAATGACAAGATGGCACCTCCTAGGTGTTGCCATTCCTGCAGGCTCACGACAGGCTACAAACAAGCAGTTAAGACGGCTTCTTTTCCTTAGTCTGAACCAATACTTTTCAAGAAGAAGTAAAAGCCAGAATATCTTTTTTGCAGCTCACTGAGTGTGTTTTGGTTGACAGTTCAGACTGTTCAATCTGGCTATCAATTTAACAGCTATTCATATTAGGAGATGTTAGCTGTGTTAATGGGTGCGTTTTACAATAAACAGTAAGCTATGACCAAGATTCTAACTCCTGTGAGAGAGGAGGTGTGGATGCACGTAGGGGCAGAGTAGTCAAGCTGTCTGGAGGTGAGTCTAGACTGTCAACACTAGAACAACCTTGGCAAGATCCCCCTGCTCTGGGTCTATCCCACTTTCATTTCTAAAATCTGCAAGTGGGTTCAATTACTGGCAAGAGCTCCTCTTGCTCTAACCACATGCACCCAGTGCACCGTTCTTTCTTAATGGATCACAGCTCTGATGACACAGAGCAGCTGCATGTACCCAAGGAATGCCTCCAGCGAGGCACCATGGTGCCCGGGCACCTTTCCTTTGCTCTTATTTTACCTCTCAGGAAGATCTGGCTGGCCCTGCTCCTCATTTTGCAACTGTTTGCTTTGCTGATCCTTCGGAACAGAAAGTGGAATGATGGGCGGTGGGATACTGAGACCGATGGACAACAGAAGTTTCTTGTACAGGATCCGTCCTGAGGTTGTGTCTTGAAACTTACTGGAGAGTCTGAAGTTAAAAAATTATCAGAGCGTGCCCATTTTTTTTTAAAAAAAAGGCTAAAATTAAGATTTTTTCTCAAAAACTATGTGTTGGTGGATGTGTTTATATATGTATCTGTGCATTTAAGTGCGGGTGCCCAGTGAGGCCAGAGGCATTGGGAATCCTGGAGCAGGAGTCACGTGTGGTTGTGAGCGGCCTGATGTGGTGCTGGGAACTACACTTGGGTCCTCTAAGAGCAGTTTGCACCCTTACCCCCTGAGCCATCTCTTCAGCCCAAGGCTAAAAACAAAGAAGCCCAACGACAGGTATCCGGGAGGATTGTGATTTCCCACAGATGCTGTGCTTGCACATGCATGTGTATACACAGAGACACACATGCACACTTAAAAACTAATCTTTGTAAAAAAAATAGAAAGCAATAGGAATAGCCAGTGATTCTAGAGACCTAGATGGAGCCTGTGTCCCTTCACTGGAGCCTCACAGCTTCTCCATCCATCCTCTTTAATGGTGGTGTTGAGCGTGCTGCTCAGTGAGGACTCAACAGAGTGTCTGCTACCAATATTATCCACGGGTGTCATGCAGCAGGCTGGGGAGAAGCAGGAAGGGAAGGACCTGTGAACTTACTTTACAAAGTGCTCGTTCGAGAGATATGGGCAGAATATGTGTATGACTTTCTTGAAGTTATTTCTTGCTATGGTCCCTGTATCACCAAGGTCATATGACTGCAGCATGCCGTAAAAGGCCTGGAGGTTCCTAGTGATGGCATCAAGCACCATTTCTTCTACCTAACACAGGAAGAGAAATACATTTACCACATTGGGAGCTGGTATGCAGGCACCCTCAGAGCGCATGGGGATGATATCCATAAACAGAAGGCCAGTGGTACTTACTGAATCCCAAGCCACAGGCACAGGTGCCTTGGTGTCTGTAGAGGGGGACATTTTTCTCACCTAAGTGAATGAGAGAAACTTTATCAATACAAGTGCTTCCTGGGGGGCAACAGGAAGCTACAGGCTTAGATTTGAAAGCTGGCTCTGCCTGGCTGGTCCAGGTTGGAGCAAAATTTCCGAAAGGGAAAACAAAGTGGATGCCAAGATCATAACAAAGGAGACTATGCAGCATTCTTTAAAATTAAGTAGCGAACCTCACTGTGTTAAATGCTAGTGATGGCTTAATGAAAGATGACAGACTTGAACACATTAACAAGACCTTATTTGTAGGTAAAGTCAGGTACAATATACAAAACCATATATCCAAAACCATCAAAATGCACGTGGTAGATGTACACACTTTAAAAAGCATAAATTTATACTCAAATATAAATGCTTTTGAAATAGAAAGTATTTGTCTACATACAAACCATAGGGTTGGAAGTGTATGTGCTTATATATATGACAGGTTTGAGTGTGTATGCACATATATATGAAAAGCTTGAGTGTGTGCACATAATATACAACAAGCCTGCATATGTGTGCATATATATGGAAGGTTTGAATCTGTGCACAAGTATATGATACCTTTGAGTGTCTATACACATACATATAACAGGTTTGAGTGTGTGTACAGATACACATGGCAGGTTTAAGCATGTGTACACCTATATGGTACATTTGTGCATTCCCACATATATACAACAGGTTTGTGTTTGTGTGCACATATGTCACAGCTCCATTTACATTGAGCAAAGATCATGTCCCTTGATGCATGAGAGGCTGCTTACTGTCCCAGTTTGGTTTGGCTTGAAAATGTGCACAGTTGCACTGCCCAGGGGTAAGAAGCCCTGAACACCACACACCTGAGCGAAGCAAGGGTCTGTCCTACACCAGGGTTGGGAAAGGCACTGAAAACTCCACCACTCACTCTGCAAGCAGGGTTAGAAAGGACCAGGGGCTCAGGGTGTGAGCAGTGCTTGTGCAAGAGAAACTCAGGCAATCATCAAAATGACTGAGACTGAATATTTAGAACTAGAACACTTTTAAGTGTATACTTTATCCTGCTGAGTTTCCACAGCAACACCACAGGCTGCTGCTGTCACCAATCTTGTTATAAAAGATGTGTATCTTCAATAGGTACAATATCTGCCCCTGGACGCAGCTCATGAAGATAGTGGCCGCAAACTGAACACTGGCTCAGGCTCCCACCCCAGATGACCTCCATGCCATGAAAGCTCATTTGATCTTGTTTTCAAGCACCAGTGGTAAACTGAGTCAAAGCATACTTTAAGGTACTGCCTGGGCACACAAGTCCAATTTCTCCTGACCAATATGGCTAGAGACGGATGTAACCAAGGTCTTACTTGAGGAACCAGAACCTCCTCTACCATTTTCCACAGTTTCATGCTTAAAAAGTGTGTGTGTGAGTGTGTGTGTGTGTGTGTGTGTGTGTGTGTGTGTGTATGAAGACACGGACATACCTATACGTTTTGACTTAAGTTTTTCACACGTAAGTGTGTGAAGGTCCATGCTCTGCATAGCAATTTCCCTCCATGGTGAAGGCAAACAGCTCAACATTCTGACAATAAGGCCATGCAGTCATGCATGCAACACTCTGACTTTTTCAATGTTCTTAAAGATTGCCGATGCAGAGCTGCTTTTAATAAAACTGCCTGTTTTTCAGTCAAAAGCAGCAATGACTGAAAGCTACTGGCAGACAGCAGGGGAGAAGGGTGGCGACCCCTAAAACTGTGTCAGATCAGGGCGTGGGACCCCTTCCCAAGCATGTTTCTGTTGTAGCTGTTTTATTTGTTTTTCAGATGTAGTCCTGGCTAGCCTGGCATTCCGTTTCACACAGGGTAGCCCCAAACTCACAGCACTTCTGCCTCAGCCTGTCGAGAGCTGGGACCACAAGTGTGTGACTCCCAGACACTCCTTTGTAAGACCTGGCTGCCAGTGCAGCGCTGCCCAGAACCTGTCGCTTCAGGACAGGTTTCTCAGAAATGCCAGCAAGCATCCTCAGTATGCTTTAGAAAATAAAAACTTAAACCAGATGATCTCTTAACTGTAACCTGAAATGAAAACATGCAATGATGTGAACTCATTAATTTATTTAAACTGAATTTTACTAAGAATGCTGACTTCCTGGCTTTGGGAGTCACCCAGTCAAGAGACCATGGTGACCTACCTTAGGGCTGTCATCCAGCGCGTCCAGTAGAGAGTTGATCTTCACTACGCCAGTGCCCTCGGGGTCAAATGTCTGCTTCAGTTCATTGAATTCCAAATCATTTAACTTTGCAACCATGCAGTTTAGGGTGTGTCGCAGGTCTTCCCAAGCTATGTGTCCATTGGGTGTCTGAGCAGGAGAGTGTAAATAATATCAAGAATTTAAAAAAAAATTAAAAGGCAGGAAATGCCATGTACATACTCAGCAAGAGTAAAGCATCGGCTTCGGCCAAGCTGAGCTATGACTTAAAACAGCAGCCAATGGCCACTACATACACCGTGTGTGATAAGAGCAGGGCAGAGGTAGGCACCACCCAGGCTTTCTAAGGCTTTTCCCAGAACAGATCCTCTGCCAGGCAAAAGTCAGGAAATAGCCTGGAGGAATGAGGTCTTTTGGGGGGCACAGGCCAACCCATTCCCAAGGGTCTCCACAGCATGAAAAGCCCTCCTACTCCTAGCCCCACCTGTTGGCTCAGATCTCCCTGAGTTCCGCTGCAGCTTGCCAATTGATCCAAGTATCAATCAGATGTGTTTCCAGTCTCTCCAACCTCATGGGTTGCACAGAGGGGCAGCTGCTGAGGGAGAGATCTCTGCCACACTGCATAAAGGAAATGCTAGAAGCAAAGCCTTCTGAGGTAAGCATGTTTCATGGAACTGAACGCTCTCGATAACTAAATATGAAAATCAAGAGCCCCTGTTTTCTGGGAAGATGGGAATACAGAGCCTCTACCCCAGAGAGGGAATTTTGAGTGTCAGTCAGCAGCCGTCATTGACTGCCAGAGTGTGGTATAAATGTGAGTCCAGAAACTAAAAGAGCAGAGTTCTTATTCTTTTATTTTTATATGTGGATGTGTGAGTGTCTGCATATGTGTGTGTATGCATGCACTTATGCATGCCTGGTGCCCTTGGAGGCCAGAAGAGGGTGTTAGATGTCCTGGAAGAGGAGTAAAAGGAAGCCAGATGCTGGAACTGAACCCAGGTCCTCCGAAGGAGCAGCAAGTGCTCTTAAGTGCTGAGCCCCTGAAATTCTTATTTTTGTTATTATTTGCTATGTGCATGTGTGGTATATGTACACATGTGTATGCAGAAATCCCATGTTACATGTGAAGGCCAGAGGAGGTTAACTGGTATGATGTTACTCTATTTTATTGAGACAAGGTCTCTCTCTGAACCCGGAGCAAGGCTGGCTGCTGTAGAGCCCCAGCCATTCACCTGCCTTCTTCTCAATGGCACCAGGTGCACACAGCCATGTCTGGCAAGGCTGGCTGCCATAGAGCCCCAACCGTCCATCTGCCTTCTTCCCAATGGCACCAGGTACATGGTGCACAGCCATATCTGGTGCTTTGCTGGGTGCTGGGGATTTGAACTCAAGTCCTCGTGCTTTTACAGCAAGTGTTTGTACTCGCATCTCCTGGCTATGGAATATAGGTTCTCTGAGGTAATAGGTCATGGTTTAGTTTTTGAATGATAATTAGTGTTTAAACATCCAAATTGGAATCACTGACAACTTCCTTACTAACTTCTGATGCGTGCCCAGCATTGCGTGCCACCAACACGGACACTGGAGCATTTGTGTCACACCCCAATCCCATCTCCTGAACATCTGTGTTCCCTCTCACTCCCAACATCCCCTTCCTTTTCACTCCTGACTGGTATTCTATGGACATGTCACATGGACATGTCACAGACTACTTATCTGTGCCTGGGTCACTGCCAGGTAGAACATAACAAACAGCATCTCCTGAAACATTTACACATGCATCTTTATGAGGCTGTGTTTCTGTTTCTCTTGGCCAATACCTAGTTATGGAATTACTGTTCTTTAGAGCAACTGAACCAGTTTTCATTCCCATCACCAGTGTATGAGAACTCCAATGTCTCTGCATGAACAAGACGTAGCCTCCTGACAGCCTTTCTACTCACTGGCCACATTGAGTGTGAATTTTCCTACCTCATGTGGATCTTTCCAGAGAAGTGTTCAGGCTCTTACCGTACTGATAATTAACAAGGCCTTCTTCAGGGCTGTGTAGCGCTCCTCCGAGTACCTGAATAACTTCTTGATGACATTTTCCTTGCGAGACTGGTTTCTTGAGTCAATGCTGCCAAGAGGAGAAGAAGAAAACTAGGAAGGATATTGTACCCTTGGACTTGCTCTTGGTGCAAAAAGCAAATGCTCTAACTAACTCTTATGGTACAGCTTTGCAGGGACTCTTCTTCAAAAAAGATAATGTACAAGGGCAGGCCTGTTTGCTACTAGGTGTGGGAAGACATAGGACAGAGAACCGTCCTAGAGAAGATGTCACAGCCATCTCTTAGCTATGCCATCCTGCTCCTCCTGTTGCCCCCCTGATGCTCAGCAACCCTAGTCAGACATCTTTCAAACCCAGGAATTTGATCTCAAAAAAAGACCAGGAAGAAAACCGGAGGTTTTTGGCCACCAGGACTGTGGGGCAGGGAGTAAGCTACAGCACATGGGTCCCGCAGCTGAGGGCATGGGACGTCCCAGCCTCTGTCCTCCAGTGACTATGCCATGGCCACTTGCACCCAGTGCTCTTGGAGGCCTTGGTCAACCACTTTGAGAGCTAAGGCTTCCTTGTAAATTCCCATCAGAAAGGGAGACTCAGACCCCTGTGTGGTGCTCTGAATAAAGATGGTCTCCATAGACTCATATTTGAGTGTTTGGTCCCCAGTTGGTTGAACTTTTTGGGAAGGATTAGAAGGTGTAGCCTTGTTGGATGAGGTGTGTCTCTGTGGGTGGGCTTTGAGGTTTCAAAAAATTCCATGCCATTCCCAGTTAGTTCTCTCTGCCTCCTACTTGTGGATGAAGATTTGAGCTCTCAGCTACTGCTCCAGTGCTATGCCTGCCTGCCTGCTTGCCTGTTGCAACGGTCCCCACCATGATGGTCATGGACTCTAACCATCTGCAACCATGAGCCCCAAATAAATGCTTTTTTTTGTAAGTTACCTCGGTCATGGTGTTTTGTTACAGCAATTGAAAAATTAGATACCTTGTAATAAAACCCAATTATGGGCCTCCCTTTCCTCAGTTCTCAATAGATATCTTCTGTTCTCACAAGATAGGACATGACAGTGGGTGGTTCATGTATGGGACCATTCTCACACTTGCTAGGGATTTGATACAGTCTAGACAGTTCTGTGACAGCACACCTGCTACCCCATCTTAGAACTGTACTCTGGCTCTGTGCCTCATGGAAGAGAGTGTCATGAAAGTCAGAACTGTATTGGCACAAGCACATACTAGGCAAGCAATCCCCCTTTGCCTATTGTCATGGATATCAGGCACAGTGACAGGTCCTTCTCCATTGTGGGAAGACCTCTCGCGCCTCTGGCCTCCCTACTATAGACTTCACTATACACATCATCACCTCTACCACGACAATCAAAAATGTCCTTTGATATTGCCAAGAGCCTCCTGCGGAGCACTATGCCCCACTGGAGGACAGTTGCTTCAAAGGTAATGAGAGCCAGCAGGTGGACATGGTGGCACCCATAATCCTACACAGGAAGATGATGAGATCAAGGTCAGCCTAGACCACACAGTGAGATCTTATCTCTAATTAAAAAAAAATGCCACAAATAAATAAAACTTTAATTTTATCCTAGAAAGCCTTAGACAAGGTGCTATCAGACAAGAAAACTGTAGCAAAATGGAAGTAATTGTTCAAAGACACATGCTCACAGAGCCT
>JAQHUG010000146.1:4329350-4356643 GCA_028555095.1 Dicrostonyx torquatus | reverse complement strand
AGACACATGCTCACAGAGCCTGCCTCCTCAGACACATGCTCACAGAGCCTCCTTAGACACATGCTCACAGCTGCTTCCTCACAGTAGAGTAGGGCTCTGGACATCTGCAAAGCTATTAGCCAGATGGTCATTAAATATCCTTGGGTCCTCAGGTGGGATAGGCCCCAGGAAAGCAGAGTGAGAACTAACTCTGTAGTATATTTTCCTTTGTACTAGGGCCGAACACTCTCAATGCACCTGATGAAATTATATATTTGTTAAAAATAAAACATAACAAAACACTATTTTCCTCATGGCTCACACATGGTAATCAATAAAGATCACATGGAAGTTAAACAAGAGACTCCTTGGAGATAAAAGTCTAAATTCTAAAGTGGCATCTTAGCCCTTTATTTATTTTGCATTTCTGAGTTGCCACTACAACTTCCAGTTAGAAGTTACAGCAGACATTAGCAGGGAACAAACACTGCTGCCCGAGGCAAGAAACTCCCAAGATGGCCACATCGCTAGAGAGCAACAGGAAAGCAGGTTCTTTCCCTTCCCATGAAACACACAGCAAGTGTGAGCTTGCACTTGTCTCCCGGGGACACACTTGGAGTTGAGGGACTCTGGGGAGCAGGTGCTGTGTGGAGGAGCCTTTGAGCTCTGGGCATGTGGCCCTACTGGTATTACCAGGGCTTTTTTCCTTCTGGAAACTGGAACAAGAATGCCATCCCTACTGTTTAAGGAACCTTAAAGCCAGAAAAGTGAATGCAAAATGATTTATAAACTCTAAAAAGCTAGGTAAAACCTGACAACTAGTCAGTGGAGACAGGTGGTTATTGAATAAATGAAAGAATCTAATCCACAGTTCTCCAACCTAATGCATACCGTGGTTTGTAAACTGGTTTTAAACATACCTGCTTCTTTTCTTCAGGGGAATTGCCTTGCTGACTTCCAACCCCTGCCGCTCATAAAATGCTGTTAAAAACTGCTTCCAATTGACTTTCGTGGTGGTTTTAAGTCCAAATCTGCGTGAAGAGAAAACAACAATATTAAACAGTTTTTCCTATAATACCCCATGGATTAGATACTTAATACTGAGTCAAAACCAGCTGCTATGAATTTATATGAAGTTTCGAATCTGTAGCAAACAAAGTCATTTTGGAAAATAGCACCACAGACTGAGTCTTTAAAAGCAAGGGGGAATCCGGTCTTAGCACCCTGTGTTGCCATATTCTGTCAGTGGTGACAAGTTCTGAAGAAAGAAACAAAGGGAATTAGTTAAATTCTGATCTTCACAAGATAATATTTTTGAACTCATTACTTGAAGAATTCAATGACCTTGGTTGGCAGGGTGATGGCTTTTAAAGTGCTGGTGACCTTAGCCTGTCATTGTTTATTGTACATAGCGGAGAGTTCTGGGTAGACCTTGCAGGCTGGGAGGCGGGGATAGCTCAGTGGCAAGGTATTTAATTAGCATTTGCAAGGCCCTGGATTTAATTCCCAGCCCTGCAAAATAAATAAATACATAACGATAAAAAGGGTAGGCCTTGACTATATGGTTGGCCCAACACCAGCACATGAACCCTTCCTTACACATGGAAAGAGCCACTGACAGGCAGTAGTGGGGCACTGTGGCTAAGAAGTTAGGAACCAACACATGCATGGGGTCACAGGAGCTGGAAAAGCCTGGCCTTCCAGGGGTCCCGCTCATAACTATACCTCAGCCCACTAAGCCCTGCATTGGGCATCTCCTGCCACACACTGGGATGGTGTTGACAGCACTGGAGCACTGGGCTTAAGGTCTTTGCCATGGCAGCAACATAAAGTGATACACAAAGTTTTTTAATTATTTATTTTTGAGATTAGTATTACACAATTTCCTTTTTCATACTCCTCCCTCCAAACCCTTTCTTGCTCTCTTTCAAGTTCATGGCCTCTTTTTTGTTCACTAGAAGTTGTTACAAGCATATACGTATATGTAGATACATACACATTCTTAAATATAACCTGTTCAGTCTGTACAATGTTACTTTTTAATTTAATGTATGTTTTCAGGGCTGACCATTTGGTAGTGGATAAGCAATTTGTGTGCTCTTCCCTGGGGAAGACTGTTTCTCGCATTCTCAGCATCCCTTAGCTGTCTGTAGTTCTTTGTGTAGGGTTGAGGCCTTGAGGTCTTTCCCCTGTCCACTTTGGCATGTCTATTGTTGTCCTTGGTCAGGTCATGTGTAGGCAGCCAACTCCTGCACCTACGGCTCTGGGAACATTGCGGAAGAGGAGGAGGAAAGACTGTAAGAGGCAGAGACTCAGGAGTTTCTGTGAGACTGTGTCTCCAGGTAGCCTCACCGACATGACAGCATAATTAAAGCTCTAGTAGGAATAAATAACTGAAAATTGGTCAAACATGCATTTCTAAATTGACATGGTCCTGTGAGTCAGGGCCCCAAATGCCAGTGGGGACATCCTAAAGTGAGAGGAACTGCAAATCTCTGTCCCTTCACTTGCTTCAACAAGTGGCTTCTTTTTCTAGCTACTCACGGTGAAAACACAGCAGTGTCAGCCAAGGAGGCTCTGAAAAGGTAAAGACAACAGTTGCAGAGCATGGTGGGCAACACGCAAGTGTGTGATCACGTGTCTCTGCTTCCTGGTGGGTCAAACGCTAGTATCACACATCCCGCCAACACAGGAGGACAAAGATCCCACACAGAAACAGCATGAGGCAGGCTGCATTGCTTTACAAATCTGCATGAAACTGGACTGAAAATCTTGAATTCTCAGCCTTCCTAATGCAGTGACTCTTTAGTACAGTTCCTCACATTGTGGTGACCCCAACCATAAAATTATTTTCGCCACTACTTCATAACTGTAATTTTGTTACTGTTATGAATTGTAATGTAAATATCTGGGTTTTCTGATGGTCTTAGGTAACCCCTGAGAGGGTCATTCAAACTCTAAAGCGGTCAGGAGTCACAGGTTGACAAACACTGGCTTACATTGATGATATTTTAAAGTACAGGAAGTAGAGGAGGTTTGTGCCTGCTCTGAGCCCGCCCACAGCACACAGAGTAGCATGATAGATACCTACCTGCCTGCCGTGGTTCTGAAGCTGAGCCAGGCGACCAGGCCTCGCTCTGGCAGTAATCAATCTCACTCAGCCCTGGGTGTTTTCTTTCATTACTGTCTACAAAAATACCTTGAGGCCGGGCGGTGGTGGCACACACCTTTAATCCCAGCACTCGGGAAGCAGAGGCAGGTGGATCTTTGTGAGTTCGAGACCAGCCTGGTCTACAAGAGTTCCAGGACAGGCTCCAAAGCCACAGAGAAACCCTGTCTCAAAAAACCAAACCAAACCAAACCAAACCAAAACAAAAATACCTTGAGAACTGTCACCCCTCACACCTGTCCATTGCCTTACAAGAACAACCTAAAGGAGTGATTGTCTTTGTCCCAGAGGTTTGCAGACCTGTGAAGCATCTATGGCCAGGGGATTAAGATCCTGAGTATCATTTGGCCCCAAACCTTCCCTGGTGATGAGGAGTCCACCAGTCCATGGTCACCGTCTACTGCACGAACTGCATCTAAATCTGCCACAAGGCTGCTTCAGGACAAGAATGCCTATGCTGCATTCCCATCTGCTAGGTCACTGCATGCAGATCTGTTCTCTGCCAGCCCAACCTTCCGCCAACTGACTTGTGCCCCCTGTGGCAACAGGCTAGGCCTCTGGGGCAGCAAGAATCTACTTCAGAAATGCCATCATTGTCACCAGACACTGGACAACTTATGTGGGGCTGGCTGGTCACCGAGGGTAAGAATGTAGGACAAGGGTTACTGGTTGGCTTGATAGAGGGAGACTCAACCCTCACTAAGAGTCTCTGTTCAAAGTTAAGCACTTCTGAGAATGTTAATTACATGTTTAACTTATGATGTATGCACATACATATACATGCACATACACATACACACACATACATGCACACACACACACACCTTGATGTGCTTCCTTTTGTGCCTTTTTCCCTCTTTGAACAATTTGAACTGTGGTGGACAAGCCATCAGTCACATGAATGACAACTGTCAGATCTTTTTCTATACCTGGCTGCCCCAAGTGGGAGCTCTGGCCAATCAGTCCCTGAGAAAACACCTGGACCACCTCCAGGAGAGCTAACTATTGGTACTCCTCCAGCCACTTAGAGGGACACTTCAGCCCAGCACTGGAACTGATGCCCTGGCTCCTGTTCCAGACATGGCGGCATCAGCCATCAAAATCTCTGGGTAGGATAATGGCTCTCCAGGAATACTCTAGGCCCACAGTTCCAGTGTGGACTGCTGAGACACCCAGCCTCATGAACTAAGCAGCTACGAAGTTCTTGGCATCTCTGGTGTAAGACAGCCATTACTGGACTACCCAGACCAAACAGTGCAAGCCAATCTAATAACCACTTCAACAGATGCTCATTCTATTGTTCAGTTCCCTTAGAGAACCCTGTATAAGGTATCAACATTATGTGTTTTTATCTCAAGTTGTGTTTTCTCTAGTAAGACTGGTGCAGAAAAGCTACACAGTGGCCATACTCATACAGAACAGAACATGACAAAACTCAATGAGGTAAAAGAAAAAGTTTCTGGCAAACAAGAAAGAGAAAAGAAATTCCTTATTAATATAAGGGAGGACGTCTATGGAAAGCCCATGGCTGACCTGATGTGCACAAGGCTAGAAGCCGGGGAGAAGGATGACAGAGGGGGAAACTGCCTAAGCCAGTGCAGTGAGGCAGGAAAGAAAGGAGAGGCAAGGCACTGCGGCAGTGTGAGAGGCCTTTATTCCCGGGACTTGTGACCGCCAGACTCAAAAAAACATCAGGCGAAACAATGAAACTCTAGACCAGTAAGTCAGTGACCTCACTAAAAACACACTTCAGACTTAATGAACATTTTCACTTGTATATTTCTGTGTCAATAAAAACACCAGCTCAGCGGTTAAGAGCACTGGCTGTTCTTGCAGAGGACCTGGGTTCAATTCCCAGCACCTACATGGTGGCTCACAGTCATCTGCAACTCCAGTTCCAGGGCATCTGACATCTTCTTGTGACCTCCACGTGCATCAGGTACACATGTGGTGCACAGACATACATGGAGGCCAAACATTCATAAACATAAGATAAAATAATAATAATTTAAAATCACTTGTATTTCTAATTATTAGCCACAAATAGTTGGAATTGTAACTTTTTTTGAGACAGAGTCTCACTGTATAGCTCAGGCTAGCCTGGAACTCACAGAAATCTATCTGCCTCTGCCTCTACCTCCCAAATGCTTGGATTAAAGATGTGCACCACCACATCCAGAAACGTATTTAAAAAAAAAAAACAAAAAAAAAACAAGTTTAAAATGGTTTTGTTTTTTAATTCTGGAGAGATGGCTCAGCTGTTAGAGAGTATTTGCTGTTCTTTCAGGACTTAAGTCTGGTTCCCAGCACCTACATCAAGAGGCTTCACAACCAACTCCAGCCCCAGGGGATCGGATGCCTTCTTCTAGCCTCCAAAGGCACTGTATCAATGTGCACACACCTACCCCTCAACACACAATAACATCACTAAAAAGAAGCCCTTTGAAAAGACACACACATATGTATTGGTGTGTGTGGTGGCAAGAGGAGGTGGCCGATTACAAAGGACAAGAGTAAAAGCATAGCTGTCTATCTCAACTGAGAGAGCCATCGCACAGTGCACCCTTGCACACCAGAGAATGGCATAAAAGTCACACACAATGGGGATGGGGGAAAGAGGGCAAGCACACAGAGTGTAAACGAATCCCATGAACACACTTCAAATGTAGCCACATTAAATTTTTTTAATGGAAAACTGTAAACAGAGACTGCACTTTCGTTTCCTGGACGCCCAGACCCAAATAATCACACAGAAACTATATTAATTACAATACTATTTGGCTTATGGCTAATTATTACATCTTAAATTAACCCATTTCTATTAATCTATGTATTGCCACAGGCTTTTGCTTGCCAGTAATGTTCTGGCATCTTTCTCCTTTAGCTACATGGCATCTCTTTGACTCTGTCTACTCTCTATGTATCTCTGTCATATTTCCCGTCTGACATTACTCTGCTAAGCCATTGGCCAAAACAGCTTTATTCATCAACCAATAAAAGCAACACATATATAGAAGGACCTCCCACATCATCAAACAATGGACAAATGAAAGGGCTCAGAGGGGAAAGGTGCTTGCTGCCTGACAACCAAGTTCAATCCCTGAAATGGAAAGAGGAAACCAATACCTACAAGTTGCCCTATGACCCCATATACATGGGGAGAGAAGGGAGGAAGCGAGGAAGGGAGAGAAAGACAGACAAACAGAGAGAGAGAGAGAGGGAAAAACGAAATGAAGAACAGGCAAATCAAAACAAAAAACTATGCTGCTGACTATCAATTAGCAAGGATTCCAAAGCCCCAGTGTTAAATGCCTGCCAAAATGCTCTCATGAGCCTCCTCTATAAGAATAAATTAACACCTTTCTGCAGTGCATTTCAGCAATATGTGATATATACCTTAAAATGGTTCAAGCCCCTTTGACTTGAGGGATGACAAAATGCATTTCAGTTTTTTAAATAGAATGAGAAAGCTTTGGATGCAACAGTCTGTGAGAAAACAGACCATAATTAAACCTCAGATGTTTCCAGCTACAAATACATGAGAGAACGTACATGCGCATGCGTGTACTCACAGATTCGGAAATGATGTAGAAAACCTATTAGCCACAGCTATCTCTGGCTTTATTAGCAGGGGCCACCTCTGGCTCTATTAGCATCACTATTTCCGACTATATTAGCAGTGTCTTCCACTAGCTATTATGAGCCCAGGTAATCTACTTTTTCCTTTATGGTTTCCTTGTTTTCCTTTTGGAACACACATGGCTTTCTAATTAACATGAATAAACACAGCTTTCAAAAACAGACCATACTTTCCCTAAGATTTCTATGGAGAGCGCTATGAACCTGAGTCAAAAGAGACTGCACCCGCTACACAGAGCTGCGGATCAAACCCTGGGTCTTGTACATACAGACCACAGGCCAGATTCCTGAACCTGGCTTTTGTCCTCTCTCCAGGACTCATGGATCCTTTACTGCCCCAGGCAACCCCTGCTCTGGCTCCTGAGGTGAGAGCCAACACTAGCTCCATGTTTTCCCTACCCTAAGGATCATCAGATGCATCCACCGTGTAAAAGAAGAAATACTGGATGCATCACACTATGCTAACAATTACATGGCTGGACAAAGAACAGAAATTAGTCACGTCGGTACAGGGTCTTTACTAGGATGACACAGCAGGAGTTTAGCGCAGAATGCAGCACAGGTACAACAGTGATGAGGGCAGGAGGAGGAGGCCAAAGGGGAGGCCAGGACTGCCATGGCTGCCTCTGTCCCTACTTCAGCACCTAAAGCTTCTACCTTGTCCCGTTTCCCCTCTCCAGTCTGGGTGGCCTTGTCTGTGCCTCCTGCCTACTAAACCAGCTACACAGTCTGGGTGCTAGGCAATCTACACCCGTACTGCTGGCCTTGACTCTGCTTCTCATAGCTGCCCAGCAGCAACACTGTGGTTTTGTTCTAACGAGCATCACCTGTTCTCTCGCCTGCCTTCAACGCCACCAAGCCCCTTCATACATACAGCCTGGAAGCCCCTTCCCTCCACAGGGAGACCAGAGTGGCCAGTGTCCTAGGGGTACACAGGACCTTCTGCCTGCCCTCCAGCTTCCCTGCTCTTTGCTCTCAGGCCATGTGGCCCATCCTCTGGCTACTCTCAGGTTTTCTGATACCCGAGCATGAGCTGAGAGGCAACCACGGTATGTATTGCTTAGTTTCACTGTCAGGACAGAGACCGCATTTCTTTGCCGAAACCCAAGCTCCTGTTGGAGCACTCCTGCAGCTGCAGATTAAGGGAGTCACCATACACCACCAAATGATCGGATGCTCACGCATATGAGGATTTCTGGCTATAACAAAGGCTATAACAAAGCACAGGGTGCTTAGGTAGGACCTAAGTGCAGCCAGGTATGCTTGGCTCTGGAGATCTACACAGAAAGCCCCAGTTGGAGGGAATAGATGCCAGAGTTGACCCCTTTATGTAGAAATTTGTGGCCTTTGCCCAAGAAACAAACAGCCTAGCACTCAGACCCAGAGTTCCTGGGTCAAGGATGCCTCTGGATACCCACAGAGAGCAAGCTTACAAAACAGCCAAGGCTCCAACTGAGTTTCCTCCTAGCCTTGTCCAGATACTCCTGGGCATCTCATTCAAGCCAGGCATGTCTGTCCACCATCGACCAAGGTGACTGTACTAAGAACACCCCAGGCAGCTGGGGTGTCAGCAAATAGGGTTCTGAAAGGTGATTACCATGTAAAGCCATAGAACCAGCAAGGGTGACGACCATGAAAACCACAGGACCAGCAAGGGTGACGGCCATGGAAAGTCACAGAACCAGCAAGGGTGACGGCCATGGAAAACCACAGAACCAGCAAGGATGACGACCATGAAAACCACAGGACCAGCAAGGGTGACAACCATGAAAACCACAGAACCGGCAAGGTCTTTTGGATAAAACAGAGGCTCATAGAGGTGATGGGTGAAAGCCAAATTCATTTCCCAGAAGGCCCCTTGAGATTATAGGATTATCCTGTAGTTGCTTCACTGGCTCCAAAATATGTCATGAAGATCTGGATTGTTTGTCAGTGTGAAGCCTTGTACTGGCTGTGTTTGAGATGAGAGCAACAGGGACAGGGAACCCACAGGGAACAGCACCTCACACCAGAAAGTGTATGCAGTCCCGCTTCCCTGTTTGCCCTCCTTGGGCCAGGGAAGACCGGAGCAGACTTGGGCTGGTTCCCAGAATGTGTCCACTGAAGTCACCTGGTTGGACAATTCACAGGCTCCTTGGGCCTGGGACAATGACTGTGGATCACTGGATGAGGAGTGAGGTGATGATGCAATCACACATGGAGGTCCACGAGGCCCTGACATCACCTGTGCAGCTGTGGACAGAGCGACTAGCTGTTTTCCAGTGCCTCACAGCAAAGGTAGACTTTCATGTTGCCTTGGAACTGCTGACCCACCTGCATTTGTAGGAACAAAATGATGGGACCCTGACTCTCACAGAGTGAGTGATGCCTTGTTCTCATGTTCCACAGCCGTCACACTGGATACTTGTAAGAAATGAATCATTGTGGGGGCCATTTTCAGTATGGGGTGCATTAGAGCTCCTGGGAGAGTCACAGTAAGCAGGAGACACTGGGCCCATCTTCCCTAGCGGGAAGCCAGCACCTGCTTCTCTAAGCTCTGTGAGTTCGCCCTAGGTTACAGGCAGTTTGCTATGGGACAGGTCACCAGTCAGAAGCAGAGGGCCTCTCAAGGCCCAGGATGTGTATTAGAAAAGGTTTTGTGACCTGAACCAATATGATAAGGAATCTGGGGAGGGGCACACTAGACACTGAGAAGATTGTACCTCATAGTGCGTCTCACGATGGGGAACTCAGGGGAAGAGAGGTCTGATTACAAATAGAAAACCATCATTTTGTGCCAGCTCAGATTCGCCAGCCACTTTTGCCTGTTCTCTAAGATTATTTCGACTTGGTAAGGTCATAAGGCAAACTGCTTTGCTTTAGCTGCTTGTGTCTCCTGTACTCTATGAAGTAAGGATTGTCGAATGGAGGCTGTAGCGAGACATGTGAATCCAAAGGGGTGGAGAGGACACCATGAAGGTTCCCCATCCTGTGAAGTGCTAGGGACTTGGGGTCTTGGAATAATCCCTTTAAAGTAAAAAGCTGCTGGGCTTTATGCCACCAATCACAAACAAAAGGACAAATGCTTGAGTGGTGTCCTGGTTTGGTCCAGTGATTCTGATTATTTACATAAGGAAACACCTTTGCTGGGCAGGAGATGGTTCCAGAAGCTCTAGGCAGGAGGGAGTCTGCTAACCAAGACACCAGTGCCACTGCCTTTCACTTGTGTCTGGTCAGGGGGAACTGTGAATGGGATCTCTGGAAATACTCAGGAATGGGTGCTTAGTTAAACAAAGACCATGCCAGTAAAATCAGAAAATTTAGACTATATCTGATTTCTCATGATGTTCTGAGTCCAGGGTAGATAGTAGTCAAGGATGCCTTCAGCTAAAAGCAAGAGAGATATGGGCACAACCCTGTGGACCAAGTGATCCCAGCACTGCTCCTCACAGGCACTCATGACTCTCCATTCCTAGCCCAGGCCCCCAGTACAGGTTGCTCATGGTAAAAACTCAACAGGACTTCCTCTTATAGGGGATGATGAATTAATCCTGAGTCTTTAGCAGTCACCATTTAAACTGAAAAATAGGGTTATGGACAAATAACTGGCAGTGTGGGGAGCCAGCATTCTCTCTAAAGTCATAATGAAAAATGAATGGGTTGTCTTTGTTCAGTGGATAGGGCACTCCAGACAGGCTCTAGAGAAATGTTTGTGCACAGTAGAAATCTAAACTGATGTAATAGTACAGGGAATACAGGTTAGAATAAATTATGATTTAAGATATACAAATCAAAACCAGCTGGGTAACAGGGCTTGCTGTTAAGCCTGGTGACCCAAACTCACATGATGGAAGGGAAGACTGACTCCTACAAGTTGTCCTATGACCGCTACATCTGCTGTGCAATGAGCTCACACACACACACACACACCAAATCAAAACCAGCTGGGTAACAGGGCTTGCTGTTAAGCCTGGTGACCCAAACTCACATGATGGAAGGGAAGACTGACTCCTACAAGTTGTCCTATGACCGCTACATCTGCTGTGCAATGAGCTCACACACACACACACACACACACACACACACACACACACACACGAAAATAATTATGGGTGAGCCATTTTAAAAACAATGAAGAAAAATGATAATTTAATAAATAACAACAGGAAAATAAATCAACAATTTGGAAAAAATTTTAATTTAAATATCCAATTTATATTACAAGTGTTTAATTTTAGAAATGAGACATGAGTTAGAGCAAGCTTCTAGCCCAAGCTGGGCAGGAATGGTGAGTGACAAATTCTAAATGACAGAAGACATCCAACAAGAGAAGATGGATGTGTTTGATTATATTAAAGTACAAACTTTGAGATGCTGGAGCATCATGTTAATGAAAAGGAAATAGCAAGCTGAGGGAGTTCTCACACAGGTTCTCTTTGGATGCATACATGATTATAAAGAATTAAACCTGAAGGTGATAAAATCCACTTTAAATCCTTCCGTTTGGGCCATTAGCCCATTAGGACAGGAGGAAGATTCCCACCACGGGAGGTAGAGTCACAGCAGGTTTGGTACCTGGAGGCGGCCAACCTCAGTGTCAGCCCCAGAAAGACAAATTAAGACAATAACAGGGCACCGCTTCGTGCCTCATACATGATCAATATTTAAAATGACGTTAATGTGCAATGTGGGAGAGGAAGTGAAACTGGAACACTCACAGCCCATGATGGCAACATACACCTCTAGGGTGGAAACTCCACACGGTGATGCATGCCCTCAGCTCACAGGAAGGTCAGCCAGTATGCAGTGTGCTGTGCAGTGGCCAGAACAAGATCCTGCCTAAGGAGAGAACCAATTCCCCAAAGCGGCCCTCTGACTTCTTCATGTGAGCGCCTGCGCTGGAACTGCTGTGCAAGCCTATCCTCTGAGTCACACAGCTACTGGGAGTCCAGCAGCACCCTCTTGCAGAAGGGCCTCCCAGCTGGGCTCATTGGCTGCTTGCACCCTGATGGAGGGCGGGAGATACTGAGACCCTCATCTGAGCATCCAGTTCCTTACCACCTGTTGTTGGTAACTCTGCCTTGACTGCATGCGGCCTCAGGAGAGCTACAGTGTATAGGGAAGACTAGCCTCCTCCATCTGTGGGGGGAAAGGGAAGCCCTCATCCCTGCTGGATAAAGGCACACCCTGCAGGTGACCCCCACCTGTGCTCTGTAGGAAGCCTGATAAACTCATTGGTTCCCCCAGAGTCAACTTTGGCAGAATCTTGCCTTTGTTTGGGGACCTCAGGAGAAGTGGGAACCAGAAGGAATTTTAGCAACATGAACATGGAGAGAAGGGGTGGGGACGGAGAAGAGAATTCTCTCCAATCTTCAACAAGTTCATCTTAAACCAAAAAGCAAAACAACCACTAAAAAGAACAACAGGCACAGTGTCATCAGCAAAGATCAGAGGTGAAATACACCTGAGTCTAGAAAATGATGGAAAAAAAGACTGCGAAGCTAAGACTTGGGGTTTTGAAAAGTTAAATGAGACTCCAGCTAACTTGACTAAGGAAAAGAGAAGATAAAAACAAAACAAAATAAAGCAAAAGCCTGGGAAAGCTAGGCATAGTGGTACATGGCTACAACTTCAGGGTCCAGGAAGCTGAGGCAGGAGGACTATGGGTTTGAGGCCAGCCAGGGTAACTCTGGGAAATTCTATCTAAAAAGCACCTTTTTGAAAACTTGGCCGGCAGAGGCCACCTGACAAACACAGTTAGAAAAGTACCATAGTGTTTCAATACTAGATGAGCCTGGCGATTCGTGATTCTTGTGAGATGGCCGCACACACACCGTCAGGTCTATGCACAGGGATATGGGCGTCACACTGGGTGGCTGTGCCATATCTGAAATGCTGTTCGATTTGAGATTGTTTAGAGTTTGGGAATACTGGGGAGGGGCCTCAAGTCTAAACACAAACTGTCCATGTGTTTCATACATGTTTACAGATTTGAAGCTACAGGACACAGACAGACCTGAGGCTACATGACACGGTTCTCTTAGCCTGCATTTCAACTGGGACCCTCAGATACCACATCAGAGCTCAGAAAGTTTCAAATTCAGAATCATTTCGAAATTTGGATTTTCTTTCTAAAATTTATTATTGTATATGTGGGGTGGGGATGTGCCTCAGGGCATGTATGGAGGTCAAAGGGCAACCTTGCAGAGTTAGTTCTCTCTGCCCACCTGATGAGGTGGGCTCTCGGGATTGAGTGCAGGTCATTCATCAGGCTTGAGCAGCAAGTACCTTTACCCACTGAGCTGTCTTCTTAGTCCAGAATTTGGATTTTCAGGCTGGAAATGCTCAACCCATATGTAAATCATGATGCAGGCACTGAGGTATTCACTTTGCTCTTGTTTCTGGTGCTGTTCCCCCTGGGAATTCTGGGTGAATACCAAAAAAGGCCTCAAAGAACTCTGGGTCCCTGAAGAAGAGGCCCTACCAAGAGAACATGGCGGCCATCTGCATCTCTAACATACTCATTCTATCTGCCTGTGGTACTCATCACTTGGCAGGTCACCCCAGCTGGGATCTAGTCATTGTCTATTTCATCATTTTTTTAGCACCTACCACAGTGTCTGGCAGAGGAAGGCACTTGGTAAATGTTAGCAGAATGACATTTCATGCATTCATTAAAATGATAATTTCCAAGAATATGAAGCCAATAGGAAAGGTGTCTAAGACAGTCATTTCTATTTTTAAAATCAAAGCAATACTGTGGGTGTACCCGACTACAAATGCAAATGTTTCTTATGTGTGCGAACGAGAGTGTGGGGCAAGGGGGAAGGGCATCTTCTAGATGTTTCCATTATTCCTATTAAATTACTCTTTATGAATTTTGAGACTGAGAAGGGGCTCTATATGGCCTCCAGATATCCTAGAAATAAGTCCTAAAGTTGGTTGCCAACAGAGCTGTTTTCTGAGCCGTTGAGCCACTCACTGGGATCAATGTGCTACTTGCTTTAGAAATCCTCAGTGGGGTTCCCCTCTGCCATGCACAGTGCCATCAGAGTGCCCCAGAATGAACCCAGCCCCTCAAGGCAGTGCACCTATACTTCCTCAGGACACTTTCCATTCACTTCTGCCTCACTGCCCTGAGAGGAGGCACTTTTGTGTGACTTGGACAAGGAAATGAGACTATTTCTGAGCAGTAATTTTGTCTCTATATGCCACACTCCCACCTGAATGGCACAGGTGTTCCTTGCAGAGATGGCCAATCCTGGTGTCAGGCAAGGGGTAGAAGAGACTGAGCATTTTATCATATCAGAAAGCAAAAAGGCTCTCAGAGACCATGATGGCCCCAGCAACAAGACACGAGCACCAGAGTGAAAAAGCTCCACCAGCCAAGAGGGAACAATGGAGTCTCAGCAAGTAGGACTGTAACAAGCGGGGCATGGTGGTGCAGCCAGTGATCCCAGCACTTGGGAGGCTGAGGCAGACAGGTTTCAAGTTCAAGGCCAGCGTAAGCTACAGGGTGAGACCCTGTCTGAGAACATTAACAAGGTGGAAGAAGGAAAGAGAAGAAGATGGGGAAAAAATAACTATAATGAATTAGAACGTATGAAATACATTTAAATTTGAGAATTTGTAATAATTAAGAAAAGGTTATTAGGAACCGGGCAGTAGTGGCACATGCCTTTAATCCCAGAACTCAGGAGGCAGAGGCAGGTCGATCTCTGTGAGTTCAAGGCCAGCCTGGTGTTACAGAGTGAGTTCCAAGATAGGCTCCAAAGCTAGAGAATAAAACCCTGTCTTGAAATAACAAAACAAAAAGAAACCAAACAGAAAGGAAAGAAGGAAAGAAGGAAGGAATAAAGGAAGGAATAAAGGAAGGAAAAGTTATTAGGAAAAGATTCCCATTGTTCTCTGTGGAAGAGTCTGGTGAACCAACTCCTTATTTTGAAAAGCAACCACAGAAAGGCCAAGCGACAGTGTTTCTTTGCAGATTGTACTTGGTTTTGTTGCTGTTGCCTTGTTAGGATTTGTGTGGGGTGTGAGCAGGCTATGCACACACGTGGAGGTCACAGGACTTCTGTCCCACTTCTTGCATCCACCTTGCTGGAGACATCCTCTTGCT
This sequence comes from Dicrostonyx torquatus, assembly GCA_028555095.1. NCBI lineage: Eukaryota > Metazoa > Chordata > Mammalia > Rodentia > Cricetidae > Dicrostonyx > Dicrostonyx torquatus. The sequence continues at coordinate 4,341,758 of JAQHUG010000146.1, read as the reverse complement.
CACGTCTACATACACTCTGGGAGTTTCGCAGGACCCATGTCCTCCCATCCCACCGTGTCAGTGCTGGGTCACAGATGCATGCTCCCAAGTCCAGCTGTATGTGGGTTCTGGGGATCTGAACTTGGTCCCCATGCTTGTGTTGCAAGTGCTTTACACGCTGAGCTGTCTCCCTAGTCCCTGACTTTCTTATCTAACTGTGGAGATGGCACACTCTTATCACAGAAGCACCGCAACATGGCAGAAGAACAAACAGAATATTACCACCGCACCGTCTCTGGGGAACTATGGGATCTACATCTGATTGACAGTGACAGCTAACATGAACAGAGAAACAGGCAGCCCACACATCTCACCAGTCTGTGGAGTAGTGTTCCCTGAAGCAGATAAAGCCACAACCATGGGTCCTCAGAGGCACCAGTTCAGGGCGGGTGGGGGGCTGCAGGGGACCTTAGGAAATGGTGCTGTGGGTTATAACAACCAAATCCAGGCTGTAGGAAAACTCCAAGGAACATTTACTCTAGCCTTGTATAAAAGTAGCAGGTGGAAGGCAGCCTGCAGATTAACAGGCAATCAAGGTGTGCTTGTACTATGTAAAGTTAACACAGGCTAGAGTCATTTGGGATGAATGAACTTTAACTGAGAAAATACTCCCACCCGACTGCCCTGTGGGCAAGCTTGTGGGGCATTTTCTTGATTGACGTAGGAGGACCCACGTGGGTGGCATCACCCCTGGGCTGGTGGTTCTGGGAGCAATAAGAAAGCAGACTGAGACCACCTTGAGAACCATGGCCTCTGCCTTAGTTTCTGCCTTGACTTCCCTCAGTGATAGAGTGTGACCTTAAGATGAAATAAATACTTTCCTTCCTCAGGTTGCTTTTGGCCACAGTGTTTTATCACAGCAACAGAAAGCTAAGATGGGAGGTGAGCCGCAAATGGCGACGTGCAGAAAGATTTACTTTCTGACTCTCCAAAACTACAGCAGCTGCACTCGAACCCTGAACAGACAGTTATTAGTAAGTGACTATTCTCCTGTCTGGAGACTGTCTGTCTTCATGATAAAGGGTGTGCATCTTTTGGAGGCACCTGGAAATGAGAGGCCCGATGTTTCTCAGACACCGGAGTTGAGGCAAATGAGCAGAGGCACAAAGGTAGTGACCAGCGGGCACCTGGGGGCTCTCAAAGCTGGGGATTGAGCTCCAGAGAGGATTTGTAGGGCTTTCTCTTTGCCTTTGATTATGTGGGGAAATCTCGGTGGCACCAAGTTTAAAGCACTCAATAAAAAATAAACGAGGTTCTTCTGTGTTGCCTTGGCTGATGTCTGGGGGAAAACCTGTCAAGAAACTATCGGATTCTTACCTTTTCATTAACTGGATAAAAACCCTTCTCGGTAACCGGTATACGAAGGTGTCAAGGACAACCTTCAGGTAATTCAGCGAGACGTAGCCACCTTTGGAAGGGTCTCCTGCGCTCAGGGCTTTTTCGATCTTTTCATAAGACTTTGAAAGCTGCAAGGAATTAAAATTCGGGTGCGGCATTCAGTCAAGTCAACATCCTGGAGCCATCCAACCACGGCACTTTTGTTTTTCTTTTTAAACCGAAACCTCCCCACATTTCCATCTCCGAAAACTGATCAAAAAGGTTACTGTGGCGTGTACTGAACCCCAAATGTTTAATGGATGAGCCCACGACAAACAACACCCTGCTTGCAGCTGACAAGTTTCTCAGGGAGGGACAGCAAGGACGATGGCTTTACCTCCGACTGCAGCACTAAAAATACTGTGCAGCTCTGCCAGTGTGGTGCATCTTAATATGCCTCCAGCATTCCCTACTGAGAGCCCATGCCATGCACTTCTGTAAGTCAAGCCATCAGATTTGCAAGCTGGGAGCATTTCATTAAAAAGAGAAGTTGCTTTTGTGGTGTGGAAATTGATTAATATAAGGATTATATAAACATAATAGACACTGGACACCTCATAAATCATGGTTTTAAAAGGGGGATGATTATAAAGGAGTAAACCAGCTTTCTCCTGAAACTCCGAGGATGCATGAAGTTGGTCAAAGCTCGTGACTCATAAAACCCCTATGGGCACTGGTTATCATTTATGGAACACTGCTATTTATTATTAGCTGATCACTATATTTATTTTCAACCATCTCAGTTTGTCTGAATTCAGTTTTTCCTGCTAAATGGAAAACAGAATAACCATCAATTTGGTATAAGAGGCAGCTTTCTTTACAGGTGTCTAGAAATGGACACACATGTACAGGAGGCTCCATCCACTCAGGGAATAAGAAGTAGGTTTGGAAATGCTCCTGAGCAGACACGGCAGTGGTGAGGATCTTGAAAATCCTCGGAGGGATTAAAGGGGATGCACAAGACCCACATAAAGAGCTCTGCAAATTCTGTGGCATGTGCTTGTAATCCAGCACTCCTAAAGAGGTGGGAGGGAGGGAGAGGTGGGAAGACTGGTCAGAGAGCCTGGAATACACAGTGACAGATCCTGCGTCAATACGGTGGAGGGGAGAACCAGCTCCCAAAGGCTGCCCTCTGACTTCACACACAGACACAGACACACACAGAGACACACACACACATACACACACACAAATAAATTTTAGAATTCCAAATCTCTTAGAAAGGGCCTAAGCAGTAAAGTGATGGTGGCACACGCCTTTAATCCCAGCACTAGGGAGGCAGAGGCAGGCGGATCTCTGTGAGTTTGAGGCCAGCCTGGTCTACAGAGTGAATTCCAGGACAGGCTCCAAATTTTGGTCTCAAAGAAACCAAAACCAAAATCAAAACCAAATCAAAAAAAGGAGGGGGGGCTAAGCTTCCAAGAAAGAATTAATAAAAAATACTACAGTAAGCTCACCTACTTCTTCCATGAGAGAGATCTTCAACTGAGCCACTGCCTGGGAGAGACTCACCAGAGACGCACACCATGTGGTGTGCTGTCTCCATGTATTTACTGGGCTAATAAAACCTATCTTTTTTTCCCCCCCTGAAACTGGGTCTTACTCACTATATAGCCCTGACTGATCCAAAACGCACGCCACAGACCAGGCTAGCCTCAAACTCACAGAGATCTGCCCTGTCTCTGCCTCTAGAGATTGAGGATTAAATCCTTAAACCACCACCCAGCTAACAGAATCCATCTTAACATCTCAAAGGCCCGTGGGTTTCAAGAAAGCTTTCCAGAGCTTGCTCTGCCGTGACTTAGGAGCTTCTCGAAAATGATTGAGTGACATAGAAAGAGCATCTAGGTGACATCTGAAATCTAAAAAAAAAAAAACAAAAAACAAAAAAAACCACAACAACCCTCACTGTTTACTTAAAATGTTAAGTTTTTTGGGTAAGAAAAATACAAGCAATTCAGCAAACCACACAAAGGAACTAGAGGCATGGGACATCTCACACCCCAGCTCTGTGCTCTGGAGGCTCCCAATACAGTCCTAACTACAGAAATAATTTTACAAATGGCAAATATGCCACACTTTCGGGCTGGACAGAGGCTTTTGTCACTTAGCAATGGTGTGTTGAAATATTTTCATAAGAACTAGTGTATGTCAGTGTTGGTCTTTGGAGTAACACACGGCTTGCTTGCAACAACATCACTGATGGGGCCAGCAAGAGTTACAGTCAGCTTCCATCTTGAACAAGTGGCTCTATGAACACCTCCCCATGCCCATCTCAACGAGACCCCACTGTCTCTCCCCAGTGCCACGCCCTTTCCTGTCTCTGCACTCAAAGCTGTGTTTACAGCTGTGCGTGTTATCTCTCATCCTTCTCCTCCACCAGGGCTAGAGGACTTCAAAACAGAAGCACCTAGGCTGGCTTTGCTCAGTAATAGTGACCAAGAGGGCAACACAGATTTGGTTCGTGCCATTTGACACATCTAAAAGTAGATATATAGGAAACAAATATTCTAAACAAAAGTCCCAAAATATAAAATGATGTTCTATGCCTTAGCAAAAAGACTAACGACCCTCAAAATCCCAGGGGAGGCTGAATCAGACAGGCAAATATGAGCAAGTCTAACTGTGTCAGATAGGGTGGCTTGTGGAACAGAACTCCATATGCTCATGGTGGGCGTGCAAGCAATCGTGGGAAACAGGGTGATGCTTCAGTTAAAACAGAATCATGTTCTAGAGCATCAACTGACAGCAACTCCATGCCTGAATGGGATTTCCAGGACACACAGCACCGTGTGCCACAAGCTATGCGAATACACATTTATAGTGGGACCTAGTGACACAACCCAAATGTAACCACAGGAGAACATGTGTTCTACATAGTGTTCAGAGGACAGACACTGTGTGAAGACAGTGTACAGGTGACAAACAGGACAGACACTGTCCAGGGGGAGGTGACACAGACAGTGCAGGAGATGAGATGATGACAGACACTGATGGGGGAGGTGACACACACACTATGCAATGGGCGGTAGGTAATAACAGACCCTAAGTAGGGGAAGGTGACACTGTTGCAGGGGGAGGTGACACAGACAATGTGCAGGGGAGTTGACAGACACTGCAGGGGGAGGTGACACAGACATTGCAGGGATGGAGATGACAGATATTATGCAGGGGAAGGTGGCACAGACACTGTAGGGGGAGGTAACACAGATGCTTTGCAGGAGACCGACATGATGAGATACTGTAGAGGAGGTAACAATGGCACTATGTGGGGGAAGGGGTGATGACAGTGTGCAGGGAGGTGACAGACACTATGCAGAGGGAGGTGATGACAGAAGACTACATCTGGAAGGTGCTAATGCAGCTGCAGCTTAACTTGGGTGGATCATAGCCTAGTACAAACAGGTAAAAACAGGGCTTTGCAACTGTGCCAACACACTACAGAGTGCATGCAGCAGGGGACAAATATGCACACAGCAAGCAAGACACAAGGATCTGAGCTTGCAAGGGTCATCAACAAATAATAATCCTTTGCAAAAATGTTATGTCATCAAAATGAACCAGACGAAACTAGGAATTCATTAAAAGGGTACCTTGAAAGGATCAAACGGTAAAAGAGGTGAAGGTGTGTGTGTTAGAGATGAGATCATGGCAATAAAAATGACTACTATAAGAGGTAATAAAATCATGAAAGAAGTGAGTGAAAAGATGGGAGTCAAGCCAGGCAGTGGTGGCGCTCACCTTTAATCCCAGCACTTGGGAGGCAGAGACAGGTGGGTCTCTGAGTTCAAACCCAGTCTGATCTACAGAGTAAGTTCCAGAACAGTCAGAGCTACACAGAGAATCCCTGTCTCAAAAAACAACCAACAAAAAAACCAAAAAATAAAAACAAAAAGCCAAAATCAAGACAACAAACAACAAATGAAAGTGGCAATCAGACAAGCACTAAGGGGGCTTGAAAGAATCTCAATGCTGAGAAATATTAAGACAAAGGGGTTAATGCAACCTGGAGCAAGAAACATCCTGGCCATCAGGGCAAAGATGAGCCAATACAAGGACACCGGAAAATAGTACTGAAGGAAGAGGGCAGGACTGGGAGGAGGAGGAGAGGGAGAGACAAGGCGTGTGTGGTTTTGTGTTATGACCCAGGATATTTGCAGACTCAGTGAAGCTCTGAAGCTAGACAGCTAAAAAACACACCCATGTTCCAAGAAGTGACACCAAAATGCTCCAAGTTAGGACAAAGCCCAGCTTTACTTTTTCACATTTCAAGGGTCAACATAAGAACATATTTGGGGACACCCAAATCAGTTGCAAGAGAGCCATCGGGATGACCTCAGATTCCTCGAAACAGCAGCAGGTACCAGAAGGCCATGGGAAGAACACTCACTCCGCTATGATGAAATGAAATCACAGTATCATTAAGCACAGTCAGACCAGTGCTTGCGCCCAACCAGACAAGGCACATGGTCTCCTCGGTGTGGACACAAGAGGTGCAGAGCATCCATGAGCCTTTCTTAAGGAAATTACCAGACAGTGAAATCCAGCCAAGCAAAAATTAAATCAAACTAAAAGGCAGAAATGCCGAAAGCACTGAACTCCCCTGGTGGCCACCAAACATATCGTTATGAAACAAAGGCCAGTCATCTGGGGGAATTACCATAACTGTAGATAATATAAATATTACCAACTCTAAGAACACAATATAGACAGCAAAATCTGTGGTGTGGGGGCTGGGCAGGAGAAACACAGCAAGTGTCAGTCACTTGTCACTTGTCATCAAGTTCCATGGCAGCGAGCCAGCCCCTTCAAAAGCATCACCACCTCTTCAGCTCTGCCTGCTTTTTTCCATCCCACTCATTGTGCTAATGTCCCTTCAGGGACTTAATATGTTGTGTGGGAAACAGACATCCAAAGTTCCGGGGTGTCTTCCTCTCACTTGTGATTGACAATACTAAAGGGGTAGTGACAGCTAGGACCCAGAACCACACTGCCTGGACTGCCAGGCAAGTTGTGTACCTTCCTCCGGCCTTGGCCTTCTCACCTAAAGATCCACACAAAACCAGTGCCTGTCATGTGAAGATTCAGCTGGTAATTCCAGGCACCAGGGATTTAACCCCATGAACAGGGCTAATCATGATGTCACATAACATTGAGGCTTGCTTTACTCCTGGTAAAAATCAAAGACATTTAAATTAAAAGTGTATGTTTTTAAAAGACTGGTTTTTCTTTTGAGACAAGGCCTTGTTGTGTGGTCCAGGTTGGCCTGGAACTCACATCCCCCTGCCTCAGCATTCCCAGCGTGGCACTACAATGGCCAGCAAAGGTCACCTTAGAAAACCCTTTCTATCACTGCTGGCGAATAGTCGTCTTTCTACACACGAACAAGGAAGAACACGAACGGGGGTCACCAAATGCAGCTTTGGCAGCTCTGCATGGGGACTCTGGGTGACTTCCTGGTTCCAGTACATGTTTCCAGAAAAGCTCACACACTCACTAGTGAGGGCTGCATATTTGGGGAAGGTCATGTTTTTACAAAAATAGGGTTATTTGCCAAGAAGGGAAAGCAAGCTGTGTCAATCTATCAGTAGATACGAATGTGCTCTCAGTTCTTTTCACCAATGCTTTGTCAGTGTTTCTTCACTAGTTTTCCAACCGAAAAGTCCACGTTAATAACTGTGTATATTAGAAACAGTTATCGAGGCTGGAGGGATGCTCAGTGGCTATTAACACTTGTACTCTTGCAGAGGGTCTGAGTTCCCATACACAACCACCTGTAACTTCAGCTCCAGGAAATCCAGCGTCCTCTTCTGGCCTTCTTAGGTACCCACACACGGGTGCACAGACACACGTGCAAACACATTCATACAAATAAAAATTTAAAAAACATTCTTAAGACACAGTTATTATTCATCTGTCATTTATGTCCTCATATGTGCCAAGCTTATCTCATGTTCATATGAAGTTTTACTGTACAGAAATACTTTCTAAACTTTTCATGCTGTCAAACTTGGTCCTATTCCTCATGGCTTTTAGGCTTTACTTCATACTCAAAAGATACCTTAACTTCAAACTTGCAATTGTTCCATTGGCTGGGGTTGCAGCTGCAGTTTGGTGGTAGAGGGCCTGCACAGTATGGTCTGATGCCCTGTACCACAAAAAAACTCATTTTTTACCCACATCATTCATTCCAGGTTTACAATAGTTGCTCTGTGTAGAAATCGGTTTTGGTGAGGGGTAAAAGTTTTCCTCCAATAATGTCTGGCTGACAGATGATCTCAATGATAATTTCACCACTAACAGCCCGCCATCTGTCCATGCCGTGCTTCCCTGAAATGCCTTGTGCTGTATGAGTGATGGCTAGCTTTAACTGTCAACCAAACACAACCTACAGTCACTCGGTGAGGGACTGTCTCTATCAGGTTGGCCTGTCTGTAGGATGACTCGTCCCAGTGTAGGCAGCACCATCCCCTAGGCAGGGCGTCCTGAACTGGGTGTGAGTGGACAGAAGGCTGAGTACAAGTGAGCATCATGACTGCATTTCTCTCTGCTCATAACTGTGGACATGATGTGACTACCTGCCTGAAGTTCCTGCCTTGACCTCCCCACAATGACGGACTGCAAATGTGAGGTGAAATAAACCTCTTCCTCCACAAGCTGCTTCCTATCAGGGTATTTCTCACAGTAACAGGGATGAAACCAGAACAACAGCTTGACTCTCTGGCAACGGCCTTCCTAACCCATGCTCACTGCCTGTGGTGACACCATCTCTCTACTGTGCCAATTGCTACACCTCCACAAGGTATTTAAATGCAGTAGGAGAAATCCTCAACTTTAATTTTTCAAGAGACACTATATAATCTAAATATAGAGACCAGAGATAATGACCAACCCCCAACCCAAGGTTAGAAGAAGAGGTCTCTTTGTGTATTCACTAATGACCAACCCCCCTCAGCCACAGGACCAACTTGTACCATTCCTTTATATGGTTTCTGTGTTTTAAGTTAGTCTGCGAGTAGCACAGAGGACACACTTCAAATTAACTTCCAGAGATGACTCAGTGGTTACAAGTGATTATCAATGTAAGAGGACCTGAGTTAATCCCCCACACCCATGAGCATGGCCATGTGTGCCTGCAACCACTGTGTCTGCAGCTGGGGACAGGCAGATCCTGAGATCTCACCAATCAGCCAACCTAGCCAAAATGGAGCAAACTCTGTCACAAAAATAGATGGGAAGCAACAGAGTAAGACAGTCATCTTCTTCCTCTGGCTTCCTCAAGCACTCATAGGCTTGTGCACATATACACACATGTGTACATACAGCAAACACACACCACTAGATATATATACCACACGTGCACCACCTTCCACATTCACACTCCACACCTACACACATATCCCATTCATACCCCAATCCTATATATCCCACTTCACACCCCATATCTATATATACCTCATATTTACACCCCACCCCCTACAATCACACCTCACACCTCCGCTCATACCCCACACCCACATACCCCAAATTCATACCCCTCTCCCATACACCCCTCACATTCACACCCCTCACCTACACACGCCCACATTCACATCCCATACCTACATACCCCCATATTCACACCCCACACCCCCACATTCACACCCCCACATTCATACCCCACACCTACACACATCCACATTCACCCCACACACCTACACACACCCACATTCATACCCACACCTACACACGACCACATTTACACCTCACACCTACACACCCCCCATTCATACCCCACACCTACACACCCCCTTGTTCACACCCCACACCTACACATGCCCATATTCACACCCACACCTACTCATGCCCACATTCACACCTCACACTTACACATGCCCACATTCACACCCCACACCTACACACCCCAACATTCACACCCTACACCTACACACCCCCACGTTCACACTCCACATCTACACATCCCCACATTCACATCTCACACCTACATGCTCCCACATTTACACCCCACACCTACACACCCCCACATTCACACCTCACACCTTCACACCCCCACTTTCACACTCCACATCTACACCCGGCCACTTTCACACCCCACGCATACATACAAAATTAGCTTTGCCACTGTCAGCATCATCCGTGCATCCTGAGAGAAGCCCCTGGCAGTCTGATGGGTGCTGGGGGAGCCAGGTTTCAGAATGACACCCAGAGGAGATGGCTCCTGTGACTGTCACCTTGCCTGTGGTGACACTTTGGTTCTCACCTCTTGACAAAAGGTCTTTTCCACATCGTCTAGGGAGTAGTTCTTCCAGACATCTTCAGATGACATGGAGTTGAGCGGCCGCTCCCTCCGGGCAGTCTTGGCTTGCTGATTCTCCTTGGAGAGCTCTGGTAAGACAAGACCACTTTGGCTTACTCACGTTACAGAGGCCGACTCTGTGTCGTTTGCTTCTGATCATTGCCTGCTTGATAAAAATTAAGATGAATGAATCGAGAAAAGGATGGATTATTGGATTCGTTATACTGAAATATATTGATAAATGGGACAAAAAGAAAATTAGCCTTCTGTGTTACTGTACGCCAAGATAGACCCTGAAATGTGGGCTAAATGTATGAAATTAGAACTGTCTGTGCAGTGGAAGGAAATTAGGTCCATTCTGATTGAACGGCATGAGCTTCACCAGAGACATGTCAGAGAAAACACCAAAGCCAGAAACCTTTCAGTAGGCTCAGTGCAAAAAATAGCAGAAGGGAAGTGAGCAGGGAAAACTACTGTTCACATACAGGAGATGGAAAGCAGTGTGCGGCCACATCTGTGATCCCAGTACTCTGGGGGCTGCGGCAGGAGGGTTCGCACAGCAGGTTCCTACTATATATAACACCACTGGGAGTGTTGCATATGTGTGTGTGTGTGTACCATATATGTGAGAATGCATTAAAATAAAGGTTGACTTGCATATTGTCTGAGCAGCTCTCACAAACCAGTTAGAATGCAAATATCTAACTGAACAGTAAGGTCAGAGATGGAGATGGACAGATAAAAAACTAAAAATACAGTACATGTATAAAAAATGTTCACAGTCACTGGTAATTTAGAAAATCTACTTAAAACAGGTTATTTTCTACATATCACAGCAAGGACTAAGAAGATAAGTGAGAACAAGAAGGGTGAGGGGCTTGGTGCTAAGGCATGAGGACATAACTTCAAATCCTAAGCCAGATATGGTTCTATACACCTGTAACACAGTGATGGGGTTTCAGAGAGACAGGCTGATGTTCGAAGTCCTTTTGTATATGTGTTGTTTTTATTGGTTAATAAATAAAAATCTGACTTGACCTGTGATAGGGCAGAGTAGAGATAGATGGGGTGGGGGGGGCAAACGACACTAAACTGAATGCTGGGAGAAAGAAGGCAGAGTCAGGAGATGCCATGTAGCCACCACAGGGAACAGACAAGCCAAAAAAGCCTTGCTGGTAAGCCATGTGGTGATACATAGATTAATAGAGATGGGTTAATTTTAGATGTAAGAGTTAGCTAGCAATATGCTTAAGCTATTGGCTAAACAGTGTTGTAAAAAATATAGTTTCTGTGAGATTATTTTGGGTCCAAGCAGCCAGGAACGAACGAGCAACCTCCTAAAACAAGGGGCTGAGATGGTGAATCCCAGGGTGAGTAGGTGTTCCTATAACCAAGACAGAGACAACGGAGGAGGGCACCTGAATACTCCTCGGGCTCAAACAGAAGAGTATGCCTGTACATGCATGTATACCATACATATACAGAGAAATATATACACACATGTACACACACAGAGATACACACATGTACACACATGCACACTAATGGACATCTACAAACACACACACATTAACACAGAGACCTATAAACACACAGGCATACATTCACACATAGGTAAATGGCAGGATGCAGATCTCACTTGGCACAGAAGCAACCCATGTGCAAACATTCTGAGCTCTTCTACCGTGTGCTGTCTGTGGGACAGCAGGCCACCCAGCAAAGGTCTGCATGTGAGGACACTTTCTACAGTGCCAAGGGAAAACAGCTGCGCCACTCCCAGTAGTGTTAACGGGGGCAGCCTCACAAATGGATGCTGCCAAGGCTATGCAATAACCACGCAGAAATGAAAAACAAAGAACTTGTGCTGGAGAGGTGGCTCAGCCATTAAAAACACTTCTTGATTTTGCAGGGGACCCAGATTCGATTCCCAGCACCCACATGGCAGCTCACAACAGTCCATACGTCTAGTTCCAAGGGATCTGGTGCCCTCATTTGGCCTCCTCAGGCACCTGGCATATATGTGGTACACAAATGTATACACCAGCAAACCAGACACTTAAAATAAATAAATCTTAAAGAACAAGAAAGGCATGTCTGTGACAAAAATGTGAGTTTCTTTGCCATATATTCTTTCATGATTAAAAGGGCAATTAACATAATTTAATTTTCTCACATATTTTTTATGTCTTCTTGTCTAGCCATCATCTACTGACTTATGTACCAAAAGAAATAATCTAGGAGTATCTGACCAGGGGAGTGCCAAGCATGGAAGGATGTAAGTAAGAAACAGGGTCAAGGGGATGGGGAGCCTAGGTTTTTGCATCTGGCTTTTGTCCGACAAGCCTATGTGCTTCTCTAGCAGAAGAGGATGGAGTGAATCTCAAGTGTAGCCATCTTCCCTCTCAACACTGGACGTGAAGAGGCACAAATGGTTCCCCAGATTTATTTCCTAAAATGTCTGCAAATAAGCCACAGTCAAATGAGGCATGCTTACTTTAGCAACAGCTAACAGGCTGCCAGTCATCTGGAATCCCACTTCTCATCTCCTAGGAAGGAAAAGGAAAAGAAAGACCCTTCCCCAGGTCCCTCTGAATGATATTAGAGACACAGGGACAATCTTTCCAGCTGGGTCTCAGAACAGAACCAGCTAGGTTCTGACCTGGCCAAGGGGTCCCTGGGCTCCCAGCAGACTCTTC
>JAQHUG010000146.1:4283497-4312250 GCA_028555095.1 Dicrostonyx torquatus | reverse complement strand
GAGATTCTATCTTACACTTGTAAGAATGGCCAAGATCAAAAACTCTATGACAACTTATGCTGGAGAGGGCGTGAGGGAAAGGGAACACTTCTGCATTGCTGGTGGGAGTGCAAGCTGGTACAGCCCCTCTTGATGTCAGTGTGGTGATTTCTCAGAAAATTGGGAAACAACTTTCTTCAAGACCCAGTAATACCTCTTTTGGGTATAATATCCAAAGGATGCTCGACCATGCCATAAGGACATGGGCTCAACTATGTTCATAGCAGCTTTGTTTGTCATAGCCAGAACCTGGAAACAACCTAATCGCCCCTTGACCAAAGAATGGGTAAGGAAAATGTGGTACATTTACACAATGGAATACTACACAGCAGAAAAAAATAACGACATCTTGAACTTTGCAGGCAAATGGAAGAAAACACCATTTTGAGTGAGGAAACCCAGACACAGAAAGACAATTATCACATGTACTCACTCATCAGTGGCTTTTAAACATAAAGCAAAGAAAACCAGCCCACAAATCACAATCCCAGAGAACCTAGACAACAATGAGGACTCTAAGAGAGACATACATGGATCTAATCTACATGGAAAGTAGAAAAAGACAGGATCTCCTGAGTAAATTGGGAGCATGGGAACCTTGGGAGAGAATTGAAGGGGAGGGGAGAGGCAGAGAGGGGAGCAGAGAAAAATGTAGAGCTCAATAAAAAAGAGAAAAGAAAATCTGGCTAGAAACAAGCCAAGTTAATGTCAGACATTCATAAGAAATAATACACTCCATGTGTATGGTTTATTTGGGAGCTGGGTGGTGGGCCCCCAAAAGAGTAAAAGAATAAAGACAACTACAGGCAGCTCCCAAAGAATGAATATGGCTGACCTCTATCTTCCACATGTATGTGAACATACATGCAGGCATACACATGTGAACACAAATATACAGTAACTTTTTCTAAAGACTTCCAAAGAAAAAAACATCAGTAAGACTGTTCTTAAGACACTATCCCAGGAACTCAAATTCAAGGTGGCAAAAGCGGCACGAATGCACAGCCTGCAGAAAGCAGCAAGTAGGGTCACTGGAGCTGGGTTTAGGGAGAAGGGGATCCCAGTGAGCCCTTGAGCCTTTTCAGCATCGCCCCCTGGAAAAACCCCTTTCAGGCAATCCTGACTCAGGCTGGCCTTCCGCAGCTTGCTTTACTACTGGGCTGTTCATGAATGACTTCACATAGATTCAAATACTTGGACCAGAAAAAAAGATGGAATGTGGGGTGGAGTGATCCCAGGAGGGAAAAATCAGTGAGTGGGATGCTGGACAGTGCTGACGAACCTGGTGGTGAGTTTATCTCCAGCCTTGTGTGCTGTATAGGCTGAGATGTGTTCTGCAGGCAAACAGCAACCATCTAGAAGTTGTAACAGTATCCTGGGTCATCACATTTGTGACACTGTCCAGTGAGATGAGCACCTGCCACATGCAAGCATATCACAGACATGCCACACGTTACATCATGTCTTCATATCCATGCTGTGTGGTGGGTTTCTTGGTGCCTAGCTCATTTTCCCACATGTGTGCATGCATGCATATGTGTTCATATGTGCTCACATGCTCGATGTGCATGAGTATGAGTGCGTGTGTGTTTGCACAAACATGCTGGTAAATGTGGGTGGGTATGTATGTGTGTAAGGTGACCAGAGGACAACCTCCTCAGCTATTGTTCCTCAGGCACCATCCACCTGTTTTTATTGTTTTGTTGGTTGAAACAGAATCTCTCAGAGGCCTGGAACTCATGAAGGAGGCTAAGCTGGTTGGCCTGTGGTCCCCAGAGATCCTGCTTCTACCTCGCAAACTCTGGGTTTACAAGCACATGCCACTACAGTCTAGTGTTTTTCTCTTCTTTAGTGTGGATTCTGAGGATCGAGCTCAGGTCCTCATGCTTGCAAAGCAAGCACTCTGCCATCTAAGCTATTTCCCCAGCCCATTCAACACCTATTTCTTTAAGAGAAAACAGAGTCCTGGCAACATCTTGCTCTTCCAGGATTAGGGAATACAAGCACAGCTTTGACTTCAGAGCCTAGCCATTCCTACCAAGCACCTACTGCAGACCCTAGACAGAAGAAAACTGCTAGACTGAGATATTAAAAACACTCCAAACAGCAAAGGGTGAAGTGAAAACCAAGGCAGCCACAGGTAACCGTGTCTTCTGGGGCTTCCATAAGGAAGGCACTAAAGTCCTGCAGAAGCAGCTTCTTTGAGCCTCTGGGTGAGTCTATGAGAAACAATTCTGTTGTAGGACATTGTTAGGACTGCGGTGTGAAAACAGCATTGTTTCTGAGGCTTTAAAGAAATCGCGAATAAAAATTTGTGGAGTTCTTTATTATTCAATACTTAAGAGATGGGGAAACAGACAGTAACTTTTTTTTTTTATAGATTTACTAGGTTGGAGACTGCAGTGCCAAACACAAGGTTTATTGTCAAATAAAAGCCTGCTTTGTTTCTGACGGCCTGTTTCAGAAGAGGGCTGCCTCCGCTCTGTAATTGCACGCACAAAATTATTTAATTTGTTTTGTTTGGATCTTATTCTGGACACTTTCCCAGCCAGACAGGATGTAAAAATTAAAACATCTATTATGCCTTTTATATTCTGAGGTAGGTTATAAAGAGGAAGAAAGAAGAAACATATTCAAGAGTGGAAAGGATTTATTTTTTTTAAAGTCTTTGATTGTGAGCCCCATCCGAGCTACAGTCACATGTCCTCTGTGCTACCTTGCTCTGTGGAAAGTTCCTCTCCTGCCTGCAGCCCTGACCTTGTCTTCAGGAGATGTCTCAAAAGCCACAGTGACCCCTCAGAACAGTAGCCTGTAACTCCAGAGCAAGGCACACCCTTAGCCTCTGCAGAAACAATAAAGGATTAGTGCTTTGGGAGCAGCCTGAAAGATCCAGGCATCCCTGAGTCACTAGGACATAATCCAAGGTCCAGTAGTGGGTGCCTGAAATCACATGACACTGAACTATCTATATACACGCCTGAGTCGGTTTGTATTATGCATTAGGTTTTGTCCTCTTGATTTATAAGCACACTGAGAGATTAACACGAATTTTTTAAAGGGGGACAAGACAGCACCATTTGTATGATAGAGGGTATTTGGAATACATGAACTGTTTATTTTAGGACTCTTTCACTGAGTAGTTTCGGCCCAGTGGATAGCTGACACCCAAGGGAGCAGAGCTAAGCCCCAGGGCAGCTGCCGTGCTTGGAGAAGAGGTTGGTTGGGAAAGGACAGGAAGAGGGCACCCTCTCAGTTGGGCACTTCATAAAGAAGCACCACAGGGCCCTCACGCAGCGCATGAGATACGCATCTGGCCTCCTCCAAGTGATCCCGAGTGCTGTGGTGCAGCCTGAGTCAAGAACAGGTGGTGGCATCTGGCAAACGCCAGGAAGCAGATAAATGCTTTGTAGGAGTCCCCAATCCTCTGTCACGACCTGCTGACCCCAGTAACAATGGCCTCAAAGGAAAAGGATGTTTGAATCAATTCACGGGGAGGCGGAGCCCATTGAGGGCACCAACAGATAAGTGAATCTCTACACTGGCCACTTCTCCTTTTTGCCCCAGGCCTGAAGTCAAACTCACTATGGATTGGAAACAGACAGGATGGGGACACTAAGCAGGAAAGACTGGTGACAGGTGATGGGGTGGTCAGTAACCTGTGTTCAGATCTGAAAGCCAGATGGCTGTGCCTACCCTAGCCTCCTCAAAGAAAAAGAGACACTAGGTCCAACTTTTGAGAATTCACAGTTTGGGAACTTGGGAGAATGTCCAAAATGAAGATGGAGGGAGGGGCCCAGGAACCTGCCTTGGCCATTTGTCCCTGGCCCTGGCTTCAGGGTCATCACACCCTCTCTGGTCTTGCCACTCACATCTCATACTCCTCATCCCTCATCTTCAGGAAGAACGTTTCCAGGACCCGCCTCAGCTCTTTGGACTGCACCGTGCCTGTGTTGTTGACATCGATGAGCTGTAAGGCTTTCTTCATGGTC
Organism: Dicrostonyx torquatus; assembly: GCA_028555095.1. NCBI lineage: Eukaryota > Metazoa > Chordata > Mammalia > Rodentia > Cricetidae > Dicrostonyx > Dicrostonyx torquatus. Next base: position 4,308,222 of record JAQHUG010000146.1, on the reverse strand, counting down.
TTCATGTTTCGGAAGACCTGCACAATAAAGAGGGTTTTTGGAATAGCCAAGGGGCCCAATGGTAAAAACTCATACACTAACAAAATATGCAGAAGCTTTTTTTTTTTATCTTTTTACTACTTCTTGTAAAATAAAATGTTTTCAAAGATTCTCAGCAGTACACATTGCACAATGACATCTTTGGAAAAAAAAGAACATTTTGCATATATTAAGAGTTTGCAAAGCAATTGTCTCAGTAAATGGTCTTAGTAAGTTTTTTAAAAAATCTCTTTTTAATGTAAAGCAGTAAGTCTCATACACAATTCATCCCCTTTTAGGGCTGTATGAAAAATCTTTTTTGTTAATTGATGCTGAAAAACTAGTCCTGGCATAGCTGGACTTGTGTGATTTTTGCTTTTCATGGCCATATGTGAACTATTTTTACTGCTAGCTGGAAAATCTGACAGTCTATTTCAACCTCTCATTTTTTTTTAAGATACCACAGAAAAGTTTTGCAACGATGTCTGAATTCAGCAAATGAGAGTCACCATGTGAGGTGTCTGGAAGGGCCCTTGGAAAAGATGCAAGGACAGGGAGTGGGTCTTCATGCTGATTAGATTTCTGTGGGGTTTATCTGAGAACTCAGAGCCCCATTAGCAAGTGCTCACACCCCAACAAGTCTGCATTTTCAGATTTAGTAACTGAGGGCCAAGGAGACCTGACTCAACAGCACGCAGCTAAACAATAAAACATCATCTTCCAACTCCAGCCTGTCCTTTCACGACTACACATGCGAACACAGTGTCACCAACATGGAAAAAAGCAGCTGGGAGTGAGAGCCAGACACCATGTGGGCAGAGGCATGGGCCTTCAGAGAAGCATAAACACTTCCAGCTACTGTGGTCTGGGAGGCTTCCTGCAGGAGGTGGCAGGCGCAGAACCAGCAGGGGTTGACTCCAGAGCCTGGACAGGAAGGCACTGAGAAACAGCAAGAAGGCTGGATCCCAAGGGATCTGGTTCAACACTCAGAGGAATGGATCCAGCCATATCCAGCCTGGATTCTAAGGAAGTTTATCAGTAAGCCTCAAAGAGTGGGGAGAACAGCAGAGCCCCCCCCCCCCGCCTCCCAGCATTTTCTCTAGGCCATCCTAGACTGATGGAGCCCAGCTTATCTATAAGGCAGCCCCTCTTGCAGCCTCTCCAGGGCAGTCATCTTCCATCTCTAGTCTGAGGACTCAGGATCTGGGTGGGGTGAGTGGTGTTCTGGAGCTGCTTTCAGCTCTTGCCTCTGCCTCACCCTGGCCACTTGCCTCTCCACCTACTGCTCCACCCCTCTTACTGTGTCACCAGTAGACTCTCCTGCAGGACCCTGTGAGTCCTGTGTGCCTATGCAAGACCATCCTGCTGACACGTGCGCTCACTTCCAGAGGCCATGGTTCCAGTAATCTCTGTGCTGTGTTAGTACCAATAGCCACTGACCCTGCAAGATCAAGGTGCTTGTCCCTTCTGCTTTCTAGATCACCCCTCTTCCACAGCCCAAAGCCCAACTGCATCCCCCTCACTGGGTCCCCTGCTTGCAGTTCCATTCCTCTCCTGTGTCCTCCCTACTTATCCTTCCTCATCGGATCCCTTTGAATGCATGATTCCCCCTTCTCCGTACTTCCTCAACCCTGAGTGGATTCAGCCCATGGCCGATCCCCTAGTGTGTGTGTGTGTGTGTGTGTGTGTGTGTGTGTGTGTGTGTGTGTGTACACTACAGCAGCAAAGAAGGATCAGCATGCAATGCCCAGTCCTGGTGGAATGAGGGGTCTGAGTTAAGGGAACAAGAAGCACTCACTGGCACATTTCTCTCTCCACACAGCAGGTGTCTGGGAGAGAGGCTGAAGAGATGGCTCAGCTATTAAGAGCATGTACTGCTCTTGCAGAGGAGTTTGATTCCCAGTACCTATAGTAGGTGACTCAGAACAGCCTGTTCCATATTTAGGGTATCTGATACCTCTTGCTTCTGTGGACAGAGCCACATATGCATACACACACACATATATGCACACATGCCTACAACAGGCATACACTCCTACACCCATTTCAACTTTTAAATTTTTATTGCTAGTACTGGGGATGGAACCCAGGACTTTGCATGCACTAGGCAAGAGTTCCCTTGGAGCCATGCCCCAGCCCCATTCCTTACCAGGCTAGCTGTTTGCTTTATAGAGAACATAACTGAGTCAAGATAAGGACATCCAACTGATTATCTGTCATATGCCAGTGACCCTCAGATTTCCCACACTGGAGCTATTCTTCCCACAGATCCTCTGCCGTTCCTCTATCCTCACTCACATCCAGCCCATCCGGACAGCCCCTCAGCTTCCCTGAACTTCTAGAAGAATCCTTGGAAGCTCATGGGACTCTTGTCCCTGTGGTTCCTTAGAACATATTAGCACCACTGCAGGAGAGCTTTCTCCTACTAGTCCTGGGGTCTAGGGTGTCACTGGGTGGAATGTTCATGCTCAGAAAACATGTGTGGAAATGTGTGACTGGATCCTTTCTGTTTGCCTGGGGAAACAGTCATATGCTGAGAAAGCCTTTTGTTCTAACTGCAAGGGCCTCTTCTCACTTATCAGGACTCTGGTGGCTCTGGCCCAGTTAAAAGGTGTAACCATGACATTTGTTTGGTGTCCAATGATGACAACCATCACAGGATCACTGGCTGACAGCTGCAAAGCCACATACTGAGTTCACCACAGCCCACTGTCTTCTAACAGCCAGAGCACATGGGTGGCCCTTATCCTATCCCAGATTGGGACTGGAAAGCACAGACTAGTCTGCGCATCTATCTCCCACCCTATCCCTAAATCTAAAGATGGAACTCCAGATACCCACAGCAATTGCTTCCAGGGTCAAGAAGAACTGTAGCGTCCTCTCTGCTGCTAAGTCCCCGTCCACCTCTTCTGGGAACGCGGAGGAGGACTGGAGCGACACCCCGCTTTACAGCCCCATGGCAACCCATATGGGTTCCCTGCACGGAGAGCCGCAAGCCGCAAGCCTGGCACGGAGCTCACGCCCACCAGAGGTACTTCTCCAAGTTTCCTATCACTTGTCAGACGCAAGTTTGGCACCAGCCATGGAAGGGAGCTACAGATGGTAGGCTTAGCAAAGGCAACAGAGTGAGGGCCCTGGTGAGCAAAACTGGTCGGCATGGGGTGAGTGAGAAGATGAAGGGAACAAGAAAGTAGGGATGACCGAGCTCTGTTCATCACCCCTTCCCTGCCAGTGTGAGTGACTTGGAATTCCCACAGGTCATGAGCTCTTCTCCCTGCTGGAAGACTGAAAGGCCCTGAATGATCTCAGCCTCTCTCCTTCTCCCTCTGCTCCAGCTGTGAGCCCATCCTTACCCTTGCTCCCAGCAGCAAGCAAGTACAGACTTTTGCAGCTCTGTTCTCTTCTGCTGGCCAGCTCCCTCCCTGCCCTCATTCATGCAGTGGTCACACAGCACCTACTCAGAGAGCTGCCTGAGCACACTTTGTTTGGATCAATTTGGACCACTTGCTTCATTTTTCTCTGCACACACTGTGTCCCTGGCTTACTTCTTCTCTGGAACATGACTCTATTCTAGTCTGCTGTGGTATCCTTGGGGCTCAGTACTTCCTGGGCTTAACATGCAAGTAACTATTGCACAGAAAGCTCTTTCCTTGTTCTCTGTTGTCCAATCAGGCAGGGTTAGCTATGGGAAAATACTCTGGCCGAAAGCTACTTTAGGAGAAAAGGGCTTATTTCGGTTTCTATTTCCAGGTCCCAGTCCATCATTGAGGGAAGTTGGGGCAGGAACTGAAGCATGAACCACAGAGGAAAACACTCTTATTGGCTTGCTTTCTGGCTATGCTCATGGCCTAGGGAGGGTGCTGCTTACAAAGGACTGGGACTTCCCACATTAATTACCAACTAAGACAGTCTCTCACAGACATAGTCACAAGCCAATCATCTGAGGTGCCCTTTTCCCAAGGGGCTCGAGGTTGTATCAGTTGACAATAAAAGCTAACAAGGGAAGTCTGGAACCTTCTCTCCAGCTTTCCTAACCACTCTTCTACCTTGTCACTGTCCCCTGATGCTGACCTGGATAGCTTGTGTTTCTTTGGCCAGAACTGGATGAACAGTCTCCCTTGGGGGCAAAGGGATCATGCCCATTGCCTGTCTGATTCTGTCCTCTGTTCTAGCACTTTCCAGGACTCTGGTATCACTTTGGAGGAGTAGGTACTAACTACAAAAGGAGGGGCTGCTACTCCTCATTGCCCTCTTCAAAACCAGCACATTTCTCTGAAAGGAAGGCATGGACCTCATGTCTTTCCCAACAGGTCAGCCTTCCTGATGTTTACCTCTGTACTGGCCTTCATCCCTAAGGGAAACCTAACTTTGATGCAGGTATATGAACCAAATGAAGGTATATGCTACCAAATTTTACATACCTGAAAGCTAAAATTGGCCTTAGCAGTTTTAAATAGTTGGGGAAGAGGAAACAACAAGAGAATCTATTGTATGTCATGTGAAGTAAAGTAAATTTCAAATTTCAGTGTCCACAAGTAGATAAAAAGGATTCAGCCAAACCCACTCATTCACATAGTGTTGGGGCTAATTTTCCCTACCAGACAGCAGCCTGGAAGAATCCTGGGGACACAAAGTCCAGATGTACTCCACCCTCCCTGGCCCTTTGCAGAGTAAGGCCATTAGGCACTCTGCTGTCCTACCCACAATCCCTTGCAGACAGCTGACTAGTGAAGGAATTTCCGGGAGATACATGTACAGAGAGGGGATGCAGAGGATTTAAGCAGATGGCTGACAGCCAAGTGTGGCAGTACTGCAGTGTCTGAGGCAGGTGGAATAGGTGGAATGCCACAGGTTTGAGACCAGCCTGGACTATGTACTGTCCAAAAAAAAAGTAGCAGTTTTGCCCCTTTTGGGGGGTTTGCATGTGCAATCGCAGCACTTGGGAGATATAGCCAGGAGGACCAGGAGGTCAAGGGTTACTCTGAGAGGTTTTTGCCAAGAAGTTTCCCCTAAGCATTTCTTTCCTGATCACTGTTTCATCCCCTGGAAACAGACCTCAGCCCAGCTTCACCAGCTCTCTGACCCCAATGTGGGATGGCATGCGGTCTAGAGTTTGTACTGCTCCACCCAGCCCCTCACCGTGCCCCAGCCCACTCTCACTCTTCCCACATTCCCCTTTGACCAAACCTAATCTTTTCTATAACTCAACCTCTCTCATGTCCTGCCTGGCCCTTGCGGACAACCCACGCTAGGCCCTGAGAGCCAGGCAGGATCTGACGCACCTGAGGTCCGCAGAACACAGATCCGGATTGAAGAGAGGGAGCACATGGCAGGCAAAAGGAGTTCAAGTTCCTCCACCAGGAGAGAAAGCCCAGCACACTCAAGTGTGGCACTGTAAACCGACAGGTCTTCACACAAACGTGAAGATGGGGAAGGGACCACTAATTTTTTTTCTAAACAAAGGAACAGAACTTAAGGTTACATACCCTGTGAAGCATTTAGGTGACTTTTAAGAGGGTAATTCAGCAAACAGGGCTGTGATGGGAACTGCTGCCAGGGTGAGCGGGTAAAGACAGAGTGCTAAGTATCCATTTGCTAAGTATCCATTAGCAAGCTTGCACACCATGGAACCCGTAAGACACCCCTCAAGCCCACAGTGCATCCTAAAAGAGTGGCAGCGTGGAGGAGAAGGAGGAGGGTTTCGGTGGCTGAATGATGGGTGGTTGAGATAATGGGTACTGTGTTAGCTTCTTCTCTTGTGGCCACAATAAAATGTGTGACAAGAACAATGCAGGGGGCAAAGTGCTTATCCTGATTTACCATGAAAGGCTCTAGGGCATGACACTGCAGTCACACCATCTCTCTGTGAGGCAGACAGGGCTAAGTGTTGGTGCTCAGCTCACTTTCCTCTTTCCATTCAGTCTAGGACCCCAGTTCATGGGAGGCGGCTGCCCATAGTCAAAGTGGGTCTTCCCATCCAATCTAGCTAGTTCCTCATAGGCATGCCCAGAGCTTATTCCCCATGTTATTCTGGATCCTATAAAACTGCATTAACCATCACAGATAGATGGAGGGATAGATGGTAGCTATGTAGATAGGTAGATGGATAGGTGGATGGACTGATGGATAATGGCTAGTTAGCAGGCTGAACAGATAAATGCTGGATGGGTGGTGGCTAGAATATATAGGTAAATAGGTGTATAGGTACATGCATAGTAGGTAAACAGATTGGAAGGTGAGTGGATGATGAGTTACAGATGGCTGATAAACTGATATGTGGGTAAATAGGTGGATTGATTGAAGGATAATGGCTAGTTGGTTAGATAGATGTATAGACAGTGGGTAAATATGCAAGTATATTGATGGATAGATGGATCAGTTGATGGACTGATAGATAATAGTTGACTGACTATATGGATGAATGCATATATATATATGTATATATATGTGAATAGATGGCTAGATTAATGGACTGTGGATAGATTAGTAGATGGTGGCTAGTAAGCTAGCTGTTAGATGATGGATGGGTGGAGGATGGACGGTGGATGAATATATGGGTAGGTGGATGGCTAGAAGGATTTGGTAGATGGGTTGATGGCTAATGGCTTACTGTATACATGTATGTATGTATGTATGGATGGATGGATGAATGGATGGTTAGGTAATGTAGATAGGTGAACATGAGTTTATGAGTAGATTGGTGGGTGATGGCTAGTTATCTGGCAGGCTGGCTGACGGATGGATGACTGGGTGAGTAGATGGAATGATAGATGGTGGCTGGCTGACTAGATGGTGATGAATGGAGGAAGGATGGATACACAGGCAGGTGGATGTATGATGGATAGTAGCTGGCTGAATGGATGAGTGACTGGATGATGGGCAGGTGATTGAAACATGCATAAAGAATAATGTGGGTGATCTAAGGGAATCTTGTACAGACGGGCAGATCCCCACAAACATGGCAGACAAGCATCTCATTTCCATTAGACTTGGGGACCTGCTCAGCATCCTCCTGGTAGAAGAACCGAGGGCAAGTGTAATGAAGGGATTAAATATACCAATGGTCGCTCTGATGGTAGCATGTACAAGAAAAGGACACATGAAGCCTCCCATGGGTTGAACAGACACCAGCAAAGGTAGCAGTCTGCGTTCTCCTGTTCCAAGGGCTGCTGGTCAGATGTGGATCCCTAACAGCGGGAGCACATAGGACAAACCACCAGACATGGGGCTAAGGAGGTTAGAGAAGACATAACTAGGCACCCACAGTTTTGACGCTCCCCAAGTGTGGTCCTAAGACTTTGCTGCCCAGAGAAAGCAAGTAAGGAAGTGTGTGTGTAGCAGGGGTGCTCACTCTCCTCTCCTGGATCACAGACTTCATGACCTGAGGACAGGGAAAATGTCAGTGAGAGACAAGACAGATAGAGGCCCAGCCCAGGAGGGCAAAGTGAACTGCTATGTGACAGAGACCACTAACCCTCAGGCCTACATTGGCCTTCTTTACATCTACATGTGATCAGAAAACCAGGAGGCCCACCAAAGGCAACCCTCAGTGACAAAAATGGGGAGATCTGTGTGGGCCTACAGAGCGGCTTGAGAAAGAAAATCCAACTGCTTCCTATTTGTCCCCCACTGAGCTCAGACAGCTCTGTAAACTGCCTGCAGTGGATGCGTTATTACTCGTTATTACTCTGCGGGGCTTTGTTCCAAATGCTTTGTACACAGTATGAGTTCTGGGAAGGAAAGCCGCAAGCCCAAATAAATACGGCCACCCAGACGTGTGTGTGTGTGTGTGTGTGTGTGTGCACATGCGTGTGTGTGTGCACGTGTGTGCACGCACGTGTGTGTGAGTGTGTGTGTGCATGTGTGTGTGTGAGTGTTTGTGTGAGAGAGTGTGTGCACATGTGTGTATGTGTGTGAGTGTGTGTATGTGTGTGTACATGCACAGGTGTGGGAAGGTCAGAAGACAAAATTCACCTTAGGTGTCACTCCTCAGGACCCATTCACCTTGCATTTTGAAAAAGGAGACCCTTTTTCACACTGGCCTGGGGCTGAGCAGCCAAAGAGCCTGAAGGGAGCCACCAGCCTCTGCCTGGCCAGGACTGGGTCTATAAGCACACACCACCATCACAACTGGCTTTAAGCACCCAGACTTTAAAGGTGCAGAGAGCAGAAACCTTCCTCTCCGGAGTCTAGATTTACTCTACCAGCCTGGCTATGGGGAGGAGGCTGTTGCCAGAGCAAAACTGTAGACTAGCTGAGTCCTCCCACCTGCAGGCTTCTCAACTCTTTGATCTACTGGCCAACAGGTCTCTCTCTTGGAGCCCCCTCTTCCAGAAGGAGGTGGACAGCTACATACAAAGACGTACACACACACATGCACATATACACATACACATGTATATATACACACATGTGTGCACACACATGCACATATACACACAAAGAGAGAGGGGGAGGGAGGGAAAGAAAGAGACAGAGAGGAGAGAGAGATGGGGGGGGCAGCCTGCAGAATGAGCCCCAGGCTGGGAGCAGTTACTGCCCCTATCTTGGCTCCCTACAGTGTGCAAGAGAGCTCTCAGCAGCCACTGCTGTCTGTCTGCCACCTTTCTGTCACTGCCACCAAAACTGAACAAGTGAACATTTTGAGATGGGACCACAAAAAAGGATCCCTCTTACAATAAACACATCAATGCTCATTTTCCTTATTATTCTACTTTTGGCTATTTTGTATAAAATCTTTAATTAAAGTTTTTCTTTGAAATTGTCATTATCAAGCCAGAAGAAAGGAAGGGGGGAGAAAAGAACAACACAGCTGTGCAGATATGAAGCACTACTCGGGGCTAAATGAACTGGAACGGAGTAGGCGCTTGACGGTTATGTTCTGAGTTTTGGCTCCACGTTCTCAGCAACGCAGTCTGACTTGTCACTTTATATCGATTCCATCTGTTTACACTCTGAGGAGTATTGGCTTCCTACCGTGAACATTTCCTATTTACCAGCTGGTAGAGATGAGCCAAACCAGATAGGAAAAAATTAGACTGCATTCAGAGCCTCATAAACACAGACTCTCAACTCAGGGGCTTGTGGGAGAGTGGCGGCCAGGCATAGCTCACCTCTAACAAAGCCCTTGTCTCCCTGCCTGTCTGCCTGAGAATCCCTGGGCTCTCCCCACTCTAGCGCTCACTCCCTCCCCACCCCAGCCCACCCCCCACACGCACACACCCGTGGGCACAAGACATTGCATTTATTTATTGAGCATATGCATACCCTGACTCTACCAAAACTGAACAAGCTTACATAAAAAAGACATCTGAATGGGATCCATGAAAATAGAGAAAAGAGGGTAGACAAAAAGAGAAACGCAAATGAAAGAAACTCAGAAGTTGCAGCTCCTGTGATGGAACAAAAACCTGGTTCCAGGTGTCTCCACAGGGAAGTGAAGAGGAAGCTTGCTGCTGTGTACTCTGCGGCCACACACAAAGCCTACATTTGATTTTTCATTGCTAGATGCCTACCCAAGATGGATAGCTTAGAGGCTATGACAAGAAGCCCACGCCTCTCTACCAAGGGACTCAAGGGTACCAGGTCTCCACCTCCCTGCTTATCTTTTCTTTCTCTTTCATCTTTCTATTCTTTTAAAAGGTTTTTGTTGTTATTGTTGCTAAAATATAGTCTCATTATGTAACCTTTGCAGGCCTGGAAGTTACAATATAGAGCTGACCTTGCACTTAACAACACTCCCCCTGCCTCTGCCTTCTGAGTCATGCGAAGCTCTCTTTCTCATGCAGTCTACATTCAGGGCAGTATTTCTCTTAGGAGGAGACCCCAGCTCACTCAGGACATAACTTCACAGTAACAGAAAGACTAGATTGCCATCCTGACCTGGCACCCACTCTTGGCTGCATGTCACTGGGAAAGGCCCTGCTCAGAAGTGAGCAAGCACACCCAAGGGGGTGGCTCAGGAAAAGTCTTCTGATGGCCCAGCACCGAGGGCTGCCAAGACTTGAGCCCATCCTATCCTCCTTGAATGTGAGAAGGCCAGAATCCTGTCCAAAACAAGGACAAGCCCAGTCATCTTCTTTAGCGTGACCCAGGCAGTTCCTCTACCTGCCTGTTCCTGGACAACAGAGAGAGCCAGAACGATGCCCTGGCAATGCCTGGGTCTCTTCAGCGATACCTGGTCTCCGCAGGAATTCCTGAGGTGCACTTTGCCGATGTCTCCATGAACCCCTAAGGCTTGGGCAAACAGCAATGAAGAAGGAAGATGTGGCAGAGTCAGGGGACCAAGTCAATGGACCTGGTGACAGCTACACGTGGAGGGTGACGGGAAGAAGAAAGAGGGAGCCCAATGTCCAGCATGGGGAGATGGATGGATGAGACAGAGAACAGCACAGCTTGGGCAGGATCTCAGGTGCACTTGGGGCACACTGAGTCAGAAAAGCATCCCTAAACACTTTTTTCCCAGAAAATTGTACTAGGCAATGTCTCCAAACCCCACTCTGCCTTCCTACCTTCTTCCTGATTGCTCAGACTGAGGAGTGTGTGATAAACACAGGTTCTGGAGTCTTGCTCTTCTTCAGACTAGGCTCAGCCTGCCACCCACCATGTGCTACAGTACCCAATGATTACAATCATCCTTCTTCTGACGAACCCACGAGGCCCACTATCCATGCCCCTCATCTGGCTTCCACATAGCAACTGACATTGACTTACTCAAAATTAAACCTCGTTCAAGGTGATGTGGTGACCAGAGAAAAATAGAATGACCACCCTCATCAAGGAAATTTCTCTTTGCAGAGCTGTGGAGCACAGTTCTAATTGATAGGTCCGCAAAACAACTCGTGTACCCAAGGGGACATTTAGAAGCGGGGACGGGGGACTGTAAGAGCCGGGGGATTGGGGAGGTTGCTGTGAGACTATGTCTCCTTGGAATGTCAGAGCTATGCCCACGAAGTCTCACCAATATTACTGCGTAAACATGAACTGAACAAGACGACACCAATAAAAAACATGCTAAGGTGGAAGGGGAAAGCTCGTGCGGCTTCAACCCGACACACAATGAACAGAATGCTGCGAGTGGAGAAATTGTCTTACTCAGGAAAGAGCATGCCTATTTGTTATCCAGCGTCTAGTGGTCAGCCCTGAACACATACACTAGTAATATCATACAAACTGAACAACTTGTACCTGTATATTTAGAAATGTGTGTGTGTTTCACAGTGTATATGTTTTTATGTAACAACAATTAATGAGAAAAAAGGCCATGTATTTGAACAAGAATAAGGAGTATATGGGAGGCTTTGGGGAGGAGCAGGATGGGGGAAATGATGTAGCTATATTATAATCTCAAAAAAGAAAAAAAACAAAAAACAAAACAGACCACCATCCTCTATCAGGGCTTGTGTTCCTGCATCGACTTTATGTATCTGAGGGAGGAGGGGACAAGGATTGAGTCTTAGTCTCACGCCACCTGTCACCAGCTGGTCCCCATACACCAGCACATGCCCAACAAATACAACCCAATGAGAAAATTCAGTCAATGGCTTCAAAGACCTCCTCATAGGCATCCCAGTTCCACCTGATGCACTGCAAGGTTCCCCCACAATACTACACACACCCACACTTTCACACTTCTCCCCCAGGGGTATGCCCCCACACCAGAGACTCTCCACACAGACCATTCCCATCCTATACATTAAGGTTTTCATCTTGCCCTCAGCTACTTCTTTTTCCCTAGCCTTGCTTTTCAATCAGGCTTGTCCCATCTGGCTTGAGATCACAGGCTGCATCAAAACAGACACAGGCTTGTCTTCTCTATACAGCCAACCCTGTCTTCACTGTGCCCCAACATTGTCTTCCAAGCCACTCTTACCCTGTCTCAAAAAGCTATCAATGTCTGAACATAAACCCCATCTGCCTTCATTATTTGCTGAGTATATATCAGGTCCTGGGAGTTGTTCAAGGCATCTGGATGACACAGAGAAGGTGCCCCAGCCATGAGACATACAGTCACTCATAAAGAAGCAAACACTTGTCAGAAGGTTGGGTGTCGAAGGCATATTGTCAGATAGCATCTCTGAGAAATAAATGCTCATAAGGGGATGAAGAAAGGGATCACTGGTTAAGATCACTTCTTGCTCTTCCAGAGGACCACAGAGGATGCCAGCATTCACATGGCAGCTTACAACTGCATGCCTCTAGTCCTTGCACTGGGAGGCAGAGGCAGGGGATCTCTGTGAGTTCAAGGCTAGTTTGGTCTACAAAGCAAGTTTCAGGACAGCCAAAGCTGTTACACAGAGAAACCCTGTCAAAAAAAAAAGAAAAGAAAAAAGAAAAAGGAAGAAAAGAAAGAAACTTCCATTACAAAGGATCATCTGACCTCCATAGGTACCCAGCATGCACATAGCACATGTACATATATATGAAGACAAAAAACAAACACATCAAATAAAAAATAAAACTTTTTTATTTATAAAAAATGGGCCATACAGAGCTTGCCTGGCTACAAGTGGTGGTTTGAATAAGAATGGTCCCCATAACTCATATACTTGAGTTCTTAGTCATCTGGGAGTAGAACTTTTTGATAGTATTAGAAGGACTAGGAGGTGTGGCCTTGTTGGAAGAAGTTGGGGTGGCAGGTGCGGGGGTGGGGGGCTTTGAGGTTTCAAAAGCCCATGTCAGGCCCAGATTCTCACTACCTTCCTCAGCCACTGCTCCAGCACTGTGCTCCCTGTATGATGATAATGAACTATGCTTCTGAAACTGCAAGCAAGTCCCAATTAAGTGCTTCCTTTTATAAGAGTTGCTGTGGTCTTGGTGTCCCTTCACAGCATAGAACAGTGACTCAGAGTCAATGAACAGACAGGAGGAAAGCAGGACAGTCAGGTGTGGGGTTTGGGAACATTACCTGTAACAAGTTTCTGGGAAGAAAATTGTCTAGTGGGAGAGACAAAGGCTTTCCCAGCTCAGTATGCTTAGGGTGGATTTAGGATTACAGTGTGTTCTCCACAGGCAACAAAACCGCCGCCTGATAAGATGATAAGAGCTGGTCTGAGCCAGGCGGTGGTGATGCACGCCTTTAATCCCAGCACTCGTGAGGCAGAGGCAGGCAGATCTTTGTGAGTTCGAGACCAGCCTGGTCTACAGAGCTAGTTCCAGGACAGGCTCCAAAGTCACAGAGAAAAAGCCCTGTCTCGAAAAACCAAAAAAAAAAAAAAAAAAAAAGGGCTGGTCTGTGGCTCCTCCACCAGCAACTCTGGATCTCATGTAGCAGATAGTGTTAAGGACTAAGAGAAGGGACTGGGCAGCCAGATATGGATGGATGAGCGAGAGGGGCCAGAAGCAATGCTTCTCTGGACACCTGTGAGGCTGGACCCCCAAAGAGGTAAACGTGGGTTCCATCAGTGCAGAGCCTGCTCACCTTCCCCCTGTGGCTTTAAACTACATGCCATCTCTTCATTTCTCATTTACTACTGGTGTGCCTTCTACATGCAAATGTTTCCTAATTTTCTAGCCCTCTCTCTGACACTGGTACATGACAAGCTCTTTTATCTATTCTCACACTGAAGCACAACCCAGTGACACCCCTTTCCTAGTTTCCCAGGTGAGCAACAGCTGCAGGGAGACCAGCTTTCTCAGGGTCACTCGACACTGGGGTTCAAACGCCTGCTCAGGCTGCCTGATTCCCCACTCTATGCAAAAACTTGACTATCCCCCTTTGTTTGTGCTGTTGGTTTGCCATATGTGGGATACGTAGCTTAAAAGTCAAAAAGATAAACTTAGTCTGAAATAACTATAAATTCCAATTGAGTCTTTGATACTGTTTCCTCACGAAGCTTCAGTAAATTAATAATAGATCAACCAAAAATAGCTTCTGGGCTAGAAGTACTTTCAGTATGATTTTCCAATAGAGTGGCAAGTGGTTGTTTTGCGGTGTGAGCTGAGCATGGAAGCACCGCTCTTCATTTAGCTGCACGGAAGGCACGTGGAGGAAGCTGTGACATTATTAATCACTATATTCAGTAATGATTGATGGGCTTTTCTGCGGGGAGGAAGAAGTGCCTCAGATACAATCTGTCCCAACAGCTCTGCGATATGCTAATATTTTCTTCAGATGAAAGAGGAGATGTGTTCAAATACCTGCCGTAGCAGGCGATTAATACTGAGAGCTCCAGAGGGGCCAAGGAAGCAGGAGCTGGAGGATGGGCCAGGGTAAGCAGGGGCCAGAAGTCTGTGGGTTTAGCAAATGACCTCGGTTTCAGCTTAGCATGGCTTTCGTGTGTGTGTGTGTGTGTGTGTGTGTGTGTGTGTGTGTGTGTGTGTGGTGTATGTATGTGTGTGTTCATGAGGAACTGACACACATGCAGGCATGTGAATGTACACATGGAGGCCAAAATTCAATCTCAGGTATCCTTCCTCAGGAGCCAATCCTGGTTTTTTTGAGATAGACCTCTCACTGGTACTTGGGGCTCATAAATAGGCTACACTGCTTGGCCAGTAGGCTGCAGAGACAAACCTTCACCTGCCCAGCATTGAGATTACAAGTATGTATTACAATAATCAGCTTTCTTACATGGATGCTGGGGGCTGAACTCAGGTACTCATGCTTTCAAGGCAATCACTTCAAGAGATGAGCCATCTCTCCAGTCCTAAATATAACTTTGTAAATGCCTTTTTGAAATAAAGCTCACCTGTCTAGGAAAGATGACCTACCCCTCACTCTTGTGCCTTCTCCACTGGAAAAGCACAGAGAAGCAGGCAGCTCATTTGAATGATCCAATTACTTCTGAAATAATGCAGGCTGCATCCTACAATGCTGAGGCACCAGGGTAATCCCATCAATGCTGTGTGAGATCACTCAGTGTCCAACAGACATGCTAGTCACAGCTGACTAGGTCGACCAGATGTTCCAGCATCACAAGAGCCCATGCCCTGGAGCCTTTCTCCTTTGGAGAATTTCTTTAACTTGGAGAAACACACAATGCAAACAGCCTGGACCTTTGGCAGTTTCTCCTTTTATGCCTCCTTAACTGAATGACATATGCTTGAATTCCAGTCTCTGGTTCAGAACTGTTTTTGTGTGTGGCAGGTTGAGAAGGGTCTGGAGTCCTAGCCAAGCTCACAATGCGCCACACTCCTGTGCAAGGCTAGGACCACTTGGGGCTTCTCAGCCATCCTCTGGACATGGCTATTAGTGCTCCCCACCCAGACCCAGGGTGAGGTTTTCTTCCTTTCTCAGCCTCTTCCATTTCTACTACACTTTATGTGGGAGTCCACAAACACAAGACAGGGAAAAGACCAATGTCACTAGCCTCACTATGCACTGACATTTCACTCTGATCCCTTTTTGTCTGGTTGGAGTCCTGACTTTAAAAACGTGAACTGGCTAAGTTTTCGACTTATCCCTCATCCTATGATGGAGCTGGGACCTGCAAGGTAGACAAGGGACAAGGGCAGAGGCAACAGGGTGGGAGGAAGTGCTAAAAGGCAGGATGCCAGAGAGAGTGTAGGGAAAGTGGATGCTCCACAGATAGGTGACCCCATGGTCAGAACAGTTTTATTTATAACTCTGGTAGAGGCAACAGAGGCTGCTCTCAGATGAAGGGTGACCCTAGCTATGGATATGAACAGGTCATGATTGCTGAATGCAAACATCAGCCACAGCACCTTTTCTGAGAGACCCCAAAAGCAGGGTGCTAACAAGGGGCTGAATCTGGGGCTTCTCCACCCACAGCTGTGTACCCATGGCCAGGCTGCTCACCCTTTCCTCAGTTTCCCCCATATTAATATGGAATGAGAGTACTCCTTAAATTTCTGGAGACAGGTTTAATACAATGAAGCTCCTAAAAAAAAAATTCTAGTGAGTGCTCAGCACACTGCTACTGGGACTGGAGTGGGCAAAAGTCACACACTGACTAGTGTCCAGAAGAAAACCAACAGTCAGGCGCCTTCCCCAATCAATCCCCTCTCTCCTCCTCTTTCCCAGCAAGCCTGCCCTGTTCTCTTTTGCTGTGATTATCCTGAGTGGCCACCTGATTCACAGGCAGGATTCTGGCCACCACATGAAAGGGCACACAGAGCTGGTTCAGGCTGCTGGCAGGGACCTGTTCCTCCCTCGGCCAAGGGTGGAAGTGGGTGAGGGGCACACGCCAGCTGAGAGGCATGGGAAGAAGTTTACCCTGTTGCTATGATTAAATGCCTGACCAAAAGCTACTTAAAGAAGAAAGGGTCTGTTAGTTCACAATCCCAGGTCATAGTCCATCTTTTCAGGGACTCAAGAAGCTGGACATACCACATCCACAGTCAAGAGCAAAGAGGCTAGACACATCCTTGCTTACTGCTCATGCTCAGCTTGCTTTCTTCTCTCTTACCCAGTTCAGGACCCAACTATGAAGCAGTGCTGCCTACATTCTGGGTGGATCTTTCCACCTCTATTAATAAGACCATCCCTAACAGACATGCCCACAAGCCAACCTACTCTAAATAATTCTTCATTAGAACTATCTTCCCATGAGAATCTAGGCTGTAGCAAGATGTAGTTTAAAACTAACCAGCACACCAAAGAATGGATAAAGAAAATATGATACATTTACGCAATGGAATACTACACAGCAATAAAAAATAATGGCATCTTGAAATGTGCAGGCAAATGGACGGGTCTAGAAAAAAAACATATTGAGTGAGGTAACCCAGACCCAGAAAGACAAATATCATAAGTACTCACTCATAAGTGGTGTTTAGACATAAAGCAAAGAAAAACCAACTCACAGTCCACAATCCCAGAGAACCTAGAAAACAAAGAAGATTCTAAGAGAGAAGGGGAAGATCTCCTAAGTCATGGGAGAGGGTAGAAGAAGAGGAGGAAGAAGGGAGGAAAACAGAGAAAAAATGTATAGCCCAATAAAAACAAATAAAAAAAGAAATGTAAAAAAATAGCAATAAAAACAAAACAAAAACACTAACCAGCACACCTTTCATTTAGGACAACTCATTGGAAGCTGAGGTGGGTGGGTGGGTGGGTGGGTGGGTGGTGACTCTGAAGTATCTTGGGTCACACCTGAAGAGGGAAAGCTCATTAAGATCAGAAAGAGAGAGAAGGCTGGTCAATCTTAAGTCAGTTCCCTCTTCTCCCCTCTCTGTGCCTCCCCACTCTCTCTCCCATGCTCTCTCCCCTACTAGTGAAGCAGAGGTCTCTCCTGGCCCTCACCTGAAGAATATTACTTACTGTGTGGCTAAGAAAGTGCTAGATAGTGTCAGGGTAAGGGTTTGGCATGGAGAATCAGGCTCTCTAGTCTTCAGAAGCATGGAACACCCATCCATCGACTTACATTACTCCTCTTATTGATACAGTGCCATGGTAAACCCCACCATGGATACAGGAAACCAGGGCAATGAAAAGCTTGGCCTCCCCAGGAAGCAACCAGGGTGCCTGTAACTCTCTAGCGCCCATTGTCCCTAGTTTTCAGGAACAGGGAACCTGAATGCTACAGAGATCCAGTAGAGGCCCAGGAATACACAGCCAAAGGGCTTCTTTGTGACCGCAATGAAGGTCAGGGCCAAGTGAGTATGTGAAGTCCAGACAGGGCTGAGGGTGAGTGGAATGGACCTGCGTGTAGACTAAATTTGAGCCAAGACTAGGTAGAGCTTCTGAGGCTGCCCTGAGAATGCCTTTGATTAATGAAGGTGGGAAATGGCACCTCTCAACCCAAATCCACATGGCAAAGTCACTGACTTGAGACAGGGCCTAGGAATCATTCAGCCGAGGCTATGCTCTGGCTGACAGAAGGCAAGACTCCAGTGCCCTGGGGCTCACTGGATAATGAGGGTAACCGTGAACACACATTGGCAAGTCTGAGTCAGAAGGCAAAGGTTGACAGATCACCTTTACCACAGGAAAACAAGGATGACAGTCCTGGGGTCTAGCTAGTCTGCCCAGTGACCGTGTGCTACTTTCAAAGGCGCAAGAGTAACTCTGACCTCCAAACTCAGTGGCATGTGCATGTGTTCTTGGCTCTCATAAGCCATGTGTACTGTAGTTAAAACAATGAATGTACTCTCTTTAATTCCAAATGAACTCTGACAGCCCTGGAAGGAAGGCACAGAAAGCACCTAACTTCACCCGTGGACACCCACTTAGCCTCTAGCATCATCATGTAACCCCTACCAGGATCCAGGGAACTGAGAAAGGACTAACGGGTGGGAAGCTGGGTCTATTCAGTGGGGCAGCCCTGTGTGGGATGCACAGTGGAAGAGATGTCTTCATGTGGCCTTCTGGGGCTCTACCTCCCCTCAGGAAGAAGCTGTCACTAGCAGCGAACCTACACTTCCTTTGGATGTCTTTATTCAAACACCCACCCTTCATGATGGGCACTGTTGCCTGCACTGACACATGAATAAACTCAGTAACAAGGACTTGCCTGAGGGCACCTGGCTGGGAAACAGCAACCCCCTAAGAGAGGAACCAGGCCATGCTGGGGTCCATGGTTAGTTTTGGTTGGCACAGTCAGGGTTGTAGGCAGAACTGGGCTTCAGGTGTTTTTACCAGT
Organism: Dicrostonyx torquatus; assembly: GCA_028555095.1. Classification (NCBI taxonomy): domain Eukaryota; kingdom Metazoa; phylum Chordata; class Mammalia; order Rodentia; family Cricetidae; genus Dicrostonyx; species Dicrostonyx torquatus. The sequence goes on along the minus strand of JAQHUG010000146.1, from coordinate 4,289,659 downwards.
AGAAGCCGAAGCCCCAGTTCTACCTATGACCCTCAGAGCCCTGTCCTCTCATGAACCCGCAGTGGCTTAAACTCACTTGGCAGGCAGCTTCCATGGGGAAAAAGCTGGGTTGACAAACGGCCTTAAGTCAAAGGCTGGAGAGCAGGGATGTCCCCTTTCACATGCGAGCACAAGATGGGCTTTGCTATTGATATCTGCAATGTCCACCCACGTTCACTCACTGTGGACACTCTGTAACACCTCCTATCCATCCATGACGACACTTAAACTGCTGGGATGGGGAGGACCATCCCAAACAGCTGGCTTTCCCAGGAGCATCCTATGATGAATACACCTTATGCAGAGACAAATAAAAGACACGACCAAAACAATTACCCCTAGTACTGAGTGTTTCTACAGAACAACCCATGGGCTACAGCCGAATAGGGACCAGGGCTCCTGCTCATACCAACATGTGACTCAGGTGTGGGGACACACACGCTCTGAAATGATCAGCTGGTGATTTTTCTAGTGTGGATGAGACAAGCTGGAGAACTGGAGCAAATGTTGTGGCCCTCTTGGTTATTTTTGAGTTTGAAATATATGGAAGTCTCAGAAGAGTTCAAAAAAGAAAGAAAATACGTCCAATTTAAAACCAACATATTGAATCGAGTGATTTAAGCTATGATTCTCAAACTGTTCGTGGAACTGACAGGCTCTGGTGCATTTTAAAAAGACGTCTCAATTCCAAGCCTGGCATGGCATCCCCACCCCCTCCCAGCCAGGGTGAGCCCTAACCCAAGTGGCACAGCCACAAAATCTCATCTAAACACACAGGAGCTCCTGGGCCTAAGTGACTCCTCACTGTACTATCTCCCACTTGGCGCTGGACTGGTTATTTTCTCCGAGCTGCTTCCGACTGGCATTTACTGCTCAGGAGCAGTTGCGTCCTCATCCTGATGAGAAATTTGCTCAAGTCTGACACAGAGACACAGGCTGCCGCTCATACATGTCCCAAGTTAACACAAAAGATGACGTCACCATCAAGTGCTATAAGGTGGCAGGCAGGGCGCCTTCTTCCACGGCGCTCACATGACTAGGAGCCCGCACTAGGGTCACCTGCCTGGACTGACAGGGTGGGGAGAGAAACATCCTTTAAAAATCCCTGTTACCTTTTTGGCAAGTTGGGCTTCAAGCTCTTTGAAGGTCCGACTGTGATCAATCTCGTCCCCATTTCCACTTGAAAGTAAAATAAAAACAATTTTTGTTACTATCCCTCCCCGACACACACAGATGTTGACACCAGACCTGCACAGTACTGTGTCAAAGCCTTTCTGAATCATCTCTTTTAAAGTGTTAAGTGTTTTTCAGGAATGGAGCTTCCCTGGGCTTTACTTTCCTTATCAGTAAAAGAAAATACAGTATTTACTTATCTTCAGGGACCTAGTGGACACCAAGGCTCACTCCATCCAAACCCACAGCACTGTTCTGGGTCAGGAATCATCCGATGTAGAGTCTCAGTGGGACCCTGCTCCCAGATTCTAAGCTGTTGCACCCCATCCTGACCATAGTGAATTCCAGGTCCTATCTGACACTGGAATCTCTCATTAAAGAACTTCTAGGCCATCGTGAGCCTGTGTCACCTGCTTGGCTCCACCTGCTTCCCCACCCCGACCCTCCCCCCACCAGCCAGCTCTCTTGAGGTTTGCAGGATCTGTGTGGCTACCAAACCTTGGAGCTTTCTTTAAGACTGACTGGTGGGGTTGGGTGCTGAGCCGGGAACAGAAGGGGCAGAATGTGGGCCCCACTCCTTCATGCCACTTCTCCATCACTTCCCACATAGCCAGACTAGACCAGCATGGGCAAGATGAACCATCCCAACTAGAGAAAGCAACAGATCAAAAAAAAAAAAAAAAACAAAAAAACAAATGGTGGTGGGTGCCAGGGAGAGAATAGTGGCAAATGAGGGGATGCTAGAGGTGGGACAATGGGCAATCTTTGGGGTGAGGGTACTAAGAGGCCTCTGCTTGGGTGTGATGTGAATTGAGACCCTTGAGCTAAAAGATAGCGTAGCTCTCCAGGCCAGACAAAGGAGACGGGCAATACCAGGCAGCCCCAGGGGCAGGAATCAGCATTAAGTGACTGGAACTGGATGAACGGATTAGAGGCACACAAGGGAAGTTTAGAGACACTGGGATGTTGTGAGCCATAAGGAGGAGTCCGGACTTCTAGCTAAGGGGCACGAAGCCCTCGCAGCAGCTCACTTCACTTTAAGAAGTCAGTGCTGAGAGCAGGTCAGTGCTGTGCCCAAGTTACAGACAGGACGGGTCAGCAATCCAATTCTGTATTAACATAAGCTTCTTCATGCTATCTGAGTGGCATATTCAGTCAACACGAGACACCTAAGAGTTACAGAATAAAAATCGATGAGCACAACCTTCTAAATCCTTTCACTTTCGCCTTTCTGTGTGCTAGGCCTACATGTTTCTCGAGCGGGAACTTGTCAATCTTTGTCTTTTAAGCAAAATGTTTACAATAATTAAATGTTTAAGTGTAATAACACACACTTCCTGTAACCAGCAGCTACTCTGACTCTCTGGAGGGAGTCTTTCCATCTTCTACCCTTGACCCTTTCTATCCTTTTACCGAAGGCATCTTCAGTTTTCAAGTCCAATAGCTGGGTTACCAGCCTGCAGTCTCTGCCCTTTAACTGAGTATTTAGCCCCTTTATGGAATGCAGGGTGCACATGTGAGTTTGGGGTTGGTAATCTGCTGCAAGTTCATTATTTTTACCACTTGTTCTAGATTTTTCTCTCCTCTCTTCACTTTTAGATATTTTTAAAACTCATTTCCCTTTTCTCTGTCTGGAAGTTAAGCATTTGCTCTGTATCTGTCAGCTGCCCTAACACTGTGCAGATGTATCAGTTCTGTGTGTGATGTCAATGCACCTAGCCTCTTGTCAGCAACAGCCGGGGCTCAGAGGACGCCACCTCGGTGTGTCCACAGGAATGCTGCGACCGTTTGCACAGCCAATCACATTTCTGTTTACTCTGTTTCACGATGTTCCTTGTTTTCTGTTCCTAAAAGCTCAGGCCTTTGACCCTGGTCGTTTTTCTTTTGCCTCTTCTATACTCACAAATGAAATTTAAGATGCTTTTCTTTGGCACAAATCTTTATTTCGTAACATGTTTCCCGCCCTCTGGCTCCAACTCCTATTCTCCTTCCTCAGTCCCCAGTGCTGGCTCCACCACCCCTGCCCAGACTGAAGCAGCCTTGGAGGCCTTCAAATTCAAGATACAGCCATAGTCAGGCTTCCTTTCTTCCACACTGGCCCCTCTCCTAATGGATCTGATGGCTTGCCTCTTTGTAGCAAACAGCCTGTCTTCCCTGCAAGCCCTAATTCTCTGGGCTCAGAGTCTTTGTTCTTCAGTTCTTCTATGGCATGGCTACCTGCCTGGAACCAGCTATACCCTTTGAATCTGTGCCCTGCTACTGCTGTCTGCTTTATCCACTTGAATCCTGGTAGCCAGCCTGGGGAAGCAATGCCACACCACAAGGCGTGTTCTCTAGTAGGGAATTCAGCTTCGACATAATGATCATACTCCAGAAACGTCCTCAAAACTCTGTGGTGAGTCTTCAAAGGTGAAGTCAGAATGCTTTTTCAACTTCGCTGAGATCTGCGTGGTGTTATACAAGGAAGACTATTAAAATTTATCCAGTCAGCACAGTGCCAAAGCCATGTGGATCCGTCACTGCATAGAGGGTGCTTTGTGCAGTCTGTACGTAAAAGTGTCCCATATGCCCACCAGAAGCAAATCACAGTAGTTACACTAGCTCATTTTGGCTGGGCATATAGTTCAGTGAAGAGCTTGCCTAGCATGGGCAAGGCTCTGGCTGGTCCTCCTGGATACACCCACCCCATAAACACACCAGAGGAAAGAGAGAACACTGATTTCTCTTTTAGTAAATCACTGCACAATTGTTCTGAAAGATAAATGGTGACGCTATTCATATTGCAGAGCATCCATGCTGGGGACAGCAGTCCCCATTCTGAACACAGCATAGACTTAAAATCGGGGTTATAACGGCATCTATAGGTAGAATGTCCCTTCACTCTCCCTGCTGCCTCTACTGTAGTCAGCTTGCTCTGGTGGCATACCAGGAGCCCCTGTGGTAATGTTTACATGTGGTCAGTTCTGGTATAGTTAAGGTGCCCAGGGCAGGAGAGAAGAGATAAAGGCCATTTCTAAATGGTCTTTCCTCTGCATGGTCGATGGCATAGAGTATGAGCTGGAATAAAGATGTCCTCCACAACCATCTTTCCAGGAGGGAAGTGCTGCGGCCACAGTAAGTCTGACCTATACCACAGCAGGGACTTGAGCTGTTATTCTGCTACAGCCCAGGGATTGAAGGTGAAGCAGCTCCCACATGATGCCCTCAGTTGATGCAAGCTGATATAAACAAATCATACAGGACCTGGCTGAAACACACTGGACTGAAGACAGCAGGCAAGCGTGTGGTTCTGCTGTTTCCAACATGGATGCTCAATTCCTGGAGTGTAGAGTATCAAATTGCCACAGTGGCCAATGCAGCTTGCTTCGGAGTGTGAGCGGCTCAGCCCCAGCTGACCAGGAGCAGTGACTCCCCATGCCCCAGCATCACAAGACAGCTGCACTGCATGCCTCTGGCTAAGAAAGGACCAAACCTCAGAGGAGACGTGATTTCTGTGCATGCCCATGATGCACATGACTTAGTTACTTTCCTTCTTGCAGTAGTGAAATTCCTAACTTGGCCGACAGGCAGTTTCAGACACCAGCAATGAGTGGTAGCGCAGAGTCTTCTCAGCCCATGGCAGCTTGTAACACAGAGAAGTTTCAGGGAAGGGCCAGGGTAGAGACACACTGCCCCCAGGACACTCTGCCCTCAGGACACACTGCCCTCAGGACACACAGCCCCCGTCGTGAGTTTGTTTCTCAAACCAGGCTACCCCTTCCAAAGTTCAACCACAGGTTGATAGCCTACTCCAGATTTAAATCCAATACTGGGCTAATCCACCCATGAAGGCATTCCTCATTATCCAGTCACTTCCGCAGAGGCCATGGAGGGGTGCTGCTTCCTGGCTTGCTTCCTGTGGCTTGCTCAGCCTGCTTTCTGTAGAACCCAGGACCGCCATCCCAAGGATGTCACCATCTATAATGGCCTGGGCCCTTCTCTACCAATCACCAAATAAGAACATTCCCTATAGGCTTGCCTACAGCCCCATCTTATGTAGGCATTTTCTCAATTGAGGTCCCCATCTGAGGATGACTCTAGCTTGTGTCAAGATAACATAAAACTATCTATCACAGTCAGACAACTGCAGTCAAGAGTATTGTACTATGGCTGAGTAGTATACTGTGGCAAGAAGAAATAATGTATAAATGTTGTTCATGGCACATAACCACAGAAGGAGACTTAATTAGAATGTATGGTCTCCAACCATCAAGAGAATTCAGCTTCATATTAAGTCAGAAATCTTTCAAATTTGGTTTAAATATTTAACCTTTTATAGTTAATAAAGTAACTTAGGATCGTTCTCATCTGAAATCATCAGACTAAGGTTTCATAATAAGACATATGCAAAAAGATGTCTTACTTTGGTTTTTCGAGCTTCTTAGTTGTTTTTATACAAAGAATATTCAAAACAGGATATGCTACACACAACAATACTATCCCACAAATGGGGTGGGATTAGGTCAACATTGTGGATATGTAATCTGTAACGGAAGTGGTCGTTCTGAGTGATTGTGGGAAGCAGCTTAGTGAACACCAAATAGAGCACTTGGGCCTCCCAGCCACAGACAATATAAATATATGGGTATGTTTCTGGTGTTGTGATTGGTTACCCAAGACTGGGCAATTTATAATGAAAAGAATTATTTAGACTCATGGTTAAGGAGTTGGTTAAAGAACTGGATGACCCAGTGAGGGCCTCACACTCCTTCAGCTGGTGGCAGAAAGTGGAAAAGCAGGGGTATGAGGAAGAGCAGGCGGGCGCGTGAGGAATAGAGGGGAGCGCGTGTGGAAGAGCAGGGGGGCGCGTGTGGAAGAGCAAGCGGGCACGTGAGGAAGAGCAGGTGGGCACGTGAGGAAGAGCAGGCGGGAGCGTGAGGAAGAGGAAGAGCAGGCGGGCGCGTGAGGAAG
>JAQHUG010000146.1:4227911-4283208 GCA_028555095.1 Dicrostonyx torquatus | reverse complement strand
ATGAGAGAAAGAGCCTACTATCATGGACACAGTACAACCTTTTCCACTGGTTCTTACCCCAAAGTCAAAGGCTTTCCACTGGGCCCCCTCCCAACAATGCCAATCAAGAAATTAATGTTAATGTGTGAATTTCTGGGGACCCACTCAAGCCACAGAGAGGGCCTGATATCTGTCACTGTAGCGAGAGTTACTTCACTAGATTTCATGAAAATAAAGTCATAAAATTTGTTCTCATGGGCTGGGAATACAGTTCCATAGAAAAAAGCACTTGTCTAGCAGGTGTGTGGTCTCTGGGCTCAATCTCTTACCACCATTAAAAAAAAAAAAAAAGAACCACTGAACCATTTTAAGTACATAGTTCAGTAGTGTTCAGCATATTCAAGACGATGTGCAGAAGTCTTAAGGGCCACATGTCCCCATCACCTGTGCCTGCCATTGCCCACAGTTCCTTATCGTCCATGGTTCTCTATCATCCATGGCTCCCTATTGCTTCTTCCTCCTGCTGCAATGTTTGTGCCTGAGCTGCGGGGGGTGGGGGCAGAAGGTGGACAGAGCATCTACTGTGACTCTACAAAAGCAATACTGAAAGGTGCTAACTGCACAGGATCACACTTATTTCTACTTATGTGCAAAGGGTATACCAACTGTATGTAGATAAGTACACCTGAGTGCAGTGCCCATGGAGGCCAGAAGTGGGCACTGGATTCCAGGAACCAGAGTTATAGTCAGTTGTAAACTCCCAGACATGGGTGTTGGGAACTGAACTCAGGTTCTCTGGAAGAGCCACAAGGGCTTTTACACTGCTGAGTCATCTCTCTAGACCCCAAATTAAATTATTGTAATTGCTTGCATAGTTCCACAGAAGGTGAGGCTTATTCACAGAGTCAGATAAGCAGTGAGTAATTTTCTCACTAAAACAGCATCTCCTAAGCCACAAACTGGAACCCAACATTCCTGCTGACAGAGCTATTGAAAGTTATGTGGCAGCCAGTGAGCCCCACATTTATGCTAAAACTATGAAGCATAGCGGTGACCTTATAAAACCTTTAACATCCTGTTTTCCTCATCCAACAAAACACTGTCACTTCTCAATGAATGGCACAAAAATGTACAAAAACAACAAATTTCAAATCTGGAATCTTAGTATCTTACTTCAAAATTAAAACCTGTTTTTTTTTCCAGATTTAAAATACATTGTACACAGGATATTTTTTTTTTTTGAGAAAGGGTTTCTCTGTCGCTTTTGGAGCCTGTCCTGGAACTAACTCTTGTAGACCAGGCTCTCGAACTCACAGAGATCCACCTGCCACTGCTTCCCGAGTGCACACAGGATATTTTTAAATCTAACTTTGACCTGCTATGTTTATGTTCTATTACAGCCTCGTTCTTTCTAAATAAAACTTTGACTGAGGATTAAACCACTAAACATTACATGGATAGGCTCTGCCCATACATTTTCTGTGGAGACACAGATAGGAGCCAAGCATGTGCTGCACACCTGCAGTCCCAGCACTTGGGAGGCTGAGGCAGGAGGATCACGAGTTTAAGGCCAGTATGGGACATATGGCAAGTCTCAGTCTCAGAGAGGAAAGAAAGTGATGCAGATGTGTGACTAGGACTCGCTCTAATGGCCTTGTTGTGACTCTGATACATCATTTCAAATGTCAAATGTTAAAACACCCACTTACCTCTTTATAACGTTTATATTTAGATCAATTCCACCAAACCTGGACAGGAATTTGACGTATGGCACATTCCCCGAGCTGGTGAGTGGGATCTACGGTCAGACAGGAAGCATGACAACATGTTAGAGAATTGAGGCTCCAGCCAGACACAGAGCAGGTTTCTGTGTCATGTAAAGTTCTGACATCGAAGTTGCTAAGGGAACGGATACATTAGTAAACATTTGTGAGTCCTTCCCAGGAGTCAGAGCTGATCACATCCTCAGAAAGTGTGGGATAAGGCAGTCTGCACTCAAGGAAAAGCCAGCATGTCTGTATAACATTACCAAACATCTGACCTGAGCTCAGCCAAACATCTACATATAAACCAAACAGAAGCTGCACAAACATCTCCTATGTGTTGTGTGTACTAGACACGGAGGGGAGAGCAGAGACATCCATCTAGTTTCAAGAGAGAGACTGTCACCGTTAAGAGTTATTCTTCTAGTACATTTCCAGTATAACTGTTTAGCTATTGGGAAGCGGTGTGCATGCCAGGATGCACAGGTGCAGAGGTCAGAGGACTGCTCGAGGAAGTAGATCTCCTCTTCTCCCATACGGGCTCCAGAGACTGAGCTCAGGCTGTCGGGCTTACTGGCAAGCATCTGTATCCACTGAGCCATCTCACTGGCCCAACAGTTCTATAAAGGATACTACTGGGTCAAGTGAGCAATATGAATTATAGATTACATAAAATGATTAAATCAATTGAGATTTGGCACTGCATTGTGATTATGCCAGAGGTCAGCCTTGTTTTTAGGAAATCTATACCCTGAAGTCAGAAAGAACTGTGAGACTGTCAACTTCTTCGGTGTTTGAAGACTTTCTGCAGAAAACAAAATGCACTTCAGTGTGTTGAAGATCCATGACCTCCCTTGCACAAGGAGCAGAAGAATTAACCTCATGAAAACAGCTGCATTGCTGAAAGCAAACCACAGAGTCAGTACAATTCCCATCAAAATTCCAATGATATTTTTCACAGGAGAAACAAACAAACAAACAAAACAAACCCTACAATTCATACAGAAACACAAAGATCCCAAATTGCACTACAGAGCCTTGGTAACAAAACCAGGCTGGTGCTGACACAAACACAGATGTCGACTTATAGAACAGACTGAAGTACCGAAAAGGAAAGCTATATACTCCAGCCACCTCTTTCCCAACGAAGGGCCAAGCACACACTACAGAGAAGTTGGTATCCTACTCTTGGCTCATGATGCTGAAACACTGGACACTCAAAGGCTGAAGACCAAACTACATCCCAGGTTTGCCCTGTGCCATAAAATAAAAAAAAAAATAAAAAGTAAAAAAGCATCAGGGACATTTATGTAAGACCTGAAACACTGAGACCACTGGAGGAAAATGCAGGAGAGATGCTTGAAGATCTAGGCACAGACAAGGACTTTCAGGAACTCACTGCACACAGTTCAAAGTTCTTCAGGAGAGGAAACCATCACCAGGGTGAAGGCACGGGACGAAAGAACAGCTTTGCCAACTGGTCATCTGACAGGAAATTAGGATCCAAGATATATATTAAATAGCCAAAGAACAAATAATCACCAAGCAGGTGAATTAATTGATCAAACTCTTCTCAAGAGTTCGTGTGGCTAGTGAACACACGAAAAGATGTCCAGCCTCCCTTGTTCCCAGGGAAATGCAAATCCAGTCTACAATGTAGGCCTCAGGGGATGCAGTGGGTAACAGTGCTTGTTCTGCAAACACGAGGACCTGTGTTTGAATTCTTGGCACCTATATAAAAAAATAAAATAGAAATAATTTTTTAAAGAAAGGGCATGGATATACATGCCTGTAAACCCAGCACTGAGAGTGGAGCCAGGTGGATCCCAAGAGCTGTCCAGCCAACAATTCTAAGCTGACATAGTGAGTTTCCTGATTAGTGAGATCCTATTGCAAGGCAGTAAAGTATAAAGCCATGGAGGAAGACATGATGTCATGCTCTGACCTCTGCATGTGCATCCTGCACACTGACATGGACATACAATCATACAGAGACACACACACAGCACTCAAACTAAAATCTTAAGTGACATGATTAATTTTTTAAAGCTCCAATGTGTTTCCATCCCACTCCAGTCATTTGGAAAGCAAACAAACAACCACAGCAACAAAGGCTGACCTTTGAGGGAAAGGACCTTGCATACTGTGCAGGAATGGAAATTAGTGCAGCCATTACAGAAACCAATATGCAGGGCCCTTCCAAAAACTAAGAACAAGACTGCCATGAGAGCCAGCTGTCCCTGGGTCCACAGTGATGGATCCTAGATCTGCATGCCATAGAGATATTTAGACATCCGTGTTTATCACAACACCATTCATAACAGCCAAGCGATGAACCAGCCTATGTATCCATTTGCAGATGAAGGGAGGAAATGTGGAAAATGTATGGTGGAGTGTTATTCAGCCCTGAAGAATGAGATCGTGCCATTTTCAGGGAAATGGATAGAGCTGGAGGTTCAATGGAGTAAGTTAGACTCAGACAGATAAAATAAACATGCTTTCTCTTACACATAGTCTAAGTTTAAAATAAAAGGTATTCTTTCTCAGCCTTTTGGTTAAATTAAGGGTAAAAACAAGACATAGGGAAGTGAATAAAACAGACTGTTGGAGAGAAGGGAAGAAGAGAATGAAAGAGTGATGGGGTTGAGTGTGGTTAAAGTATGATACAGCACGGGCAGCCTTTAACCCCAGCACTTGGGAGGCAGAGGCAGGTGCATCTCTGTGAGTTCCAGGCCAGTCTGGCCTACAGAGAGAGTTCCAGGACAGCAAGGGCTGTTATACAGAGAAACCCTGTCTAAAGAAATAAATAAAGCATGTTACAAACACATAGGGAATAGCAAGACGAAGACCATTGTTTTGTACCATAAGTCTTCACTAATAAAAACATATGCACTGGACTGAGGAGATGGCTCAGAAGTTAAGAACATTGACTGCCTTTTTAGAAAACCTAGAATCAGTTCCTAATGCCCACATGATGGTTCACAACCTTCTGTAGCACCAGTTCCAAGGAATCTGGTGCCCTCTTCTGGCCTCTACAAGAACTGCACATACATGGTGCATAAACATACATAGAGGCAAACACACATACACATAAAATAAAAATAAAGAAATCTTTTAAAAATATGTACGATGTACATTTTGAGTATATTTCTTGTATATGTGCCTATGCATGTGCGTGTTTGTGTGCATGCACACACACACACATGCTGAGATCCCAGGAAAGAAAATAAAGGGACTCTTGTGCCATAGCCAAGTCAAAACGGAGTGACAGAAGATTACTGTGCCACAAATGCTTTAGTATCATTCTTAAGGAAAACTTTCTGAAGGTTCAGAATTTTTTCTAATACAAAACTAAATTGTTTAAATGAAGGTAATTATTAAAGAAGGATAATAGATCTTGAATCTAAATAAACATAATATAATCAATATAAATATTTTATAATAAGTCTCATACAGGTTCACATAATGTACTATCCTTCACACCTAATGGTCCCCAAGTCTGCACAACTGAACTGGTATTTACTTAGCCTGGAAGTAACAGCCTCAAAGCCTAATATCTCAATGTTCCCCAAAGGATAAATTTCTCTTCCTCATTTAAAACATGTGTAACTAGAAAATGAGGCCAGAGGGATGCTGGCTTATGATACGTCTCTGGAGAAGCTTTTCCTGCAAAGGGCACCTGTGACTCCCATGTCTGGTAGTATTGTGCATTTCAGGAGATACAGTAGTAGCAGGTGCTCAGAAGTGTTCCCAACATGACAAAAGATGGACAAGAAGTCAAATGTGCGGCTCAAGATTGGATGTTCTCAGTGATAAGATAAAAGAGAATGGGGAACTGGAGGGACAGCTCAGTCAGTAAAGTAAGGACCTGAATTTAATCCCCAGAAGCCACATTTAACAATCTGAGAATCCAACATGTGCTTATAATCCCAGTGCTGGAGAGGTAGAGACAGGAGGATCCCTGGGGTTCACTGGTCAAGCAGGGTGGACTATGTGGTAAGTTCCAGGACAATGAGCAAGCCTGTCTCAAAAACAAAGTGGACAGTCCCTTAGAAACATTTGACATTCTCTTCTGATCTCCATATGCACACGAGCACATATGTATATATACACACATACACATGTACACACACATAGGTTGAAAAAGAATGAGAAGACATTTGCCAGATTATAGTCAATAAACAGGCACACACATAGACAAACGTGGACTTCAGGAAGCAAGTTCTGGTATTGGACCCGGGCTGCAGAAGAAGGAGTTTCACAATTTGTATCTACCACCGAGTGTTCCCATAATCTTGGTCTCCAACTTAGAATACCACAGGGCCAAACCACAACTTAGTTCTCTGAAATCCATTTTTTCACAAGACATTTTATTTTTAAATATTCTATGACTGGGCTGGGGAGATGGCTGACAGGGTAAAATGCTGCACAAACAAGAAGACCTGAGATCACATCCCACACACCTAAGGAAATACTAGACAAGGAAGCATGTACCTGTAACCCCATGCTAAATGTGCAGAGAGACAGGTAAATAGTCAGGCTTGGTGGCCAACCAGTCTAGCCAATAAGTGAGCTCCAGGTTCAGTGAGAGACCCTGTCTCCAAAATTAAGGTGTGAAGCAATGGAAAGACATTCAAAGTTGACCTCTGGCCTTCACATGTGTGTGTGCGCGCACACACACACACACACATACACAGTGAGAAAGAGAGGTCCATGTCAGTACTTAAAGACTCTTCATGGAAACAAAGATACAGAGCAGGTCACAGCAAAGTCTAAGGTGCCCCAACACTAAAACATCCTGATGTGGCTCTTCGTTGAACACTAGAGCTAAAGGATGTGTAGATGGCTTCTGGAAAGCTCTATTCTAATTTCTAGGGCAAATTACTATAAAACCTTTCTCGATTTTGTACATTTCTGGTTGGGCTACCAACTGAGGAAGAAGGGTGTCACTCATGAATTAGTCAGTTGCTCCATCCAGGCATCATGCTTGAGCTCACTCACGGTGACGTTGGCCCCCATCACTGACCACAGATCCAGAGGCTCCAGGCCCTGAGGAAGCATGCCTGGTGTTGGAGAAAAAACTGCTGTTTAAAAAGTCTCCAGTTCCCAGTACCTTCTTCTAAAAATGATGTTATACGTCATGGTTTCTGTATTTCTTCTCCTGCACAGCTGTTTAGTTTGGGGAGATTGTCACCACTGTCAAATGATATCAGACCATGGCTCTAAGAACATAACGTGATTTTTTTTTTGTTTATCTGCTTGTTTGTTTCAAGACATGGTTTCTTTGAATAGTCCTGGAATTCACTCTGTAAGTTCCTGGAACTCACTTGTAGGAACTCGGATCAGTTCAAGGCTGTCCTTGAACTCAAACAAATCCACCTGCCTCTGCCTTCTGGGTGCTGGGATTCAGGGTGTACACCAACACCGCCTGGGCTAGAGATTATATTTGAATTATCCACTTAGTATAAAGTGTCTGCCCAGTGTTTACAAGAGTAAATAGTCTTCTTAAGTCAGACCTAGCCCCATGTGACAGCTACTCCACTCCACCCTCAGCAGGTCCCCAAGAGAGTGAGAGTCTGTCCATACAAAACCCTGGTGAGTCAATGTTCACGGCAGTAACATCCACAAATGTCAGAGAGCAGAAACGACCTAGAGATCCCAAAGGCTGGGAAGTTTGGCGCATACACACATGGGCCCAGATGACAGCCATGGAAAGGACTCCAGTGCTGCCCTGACGCAGCCCAGGTGAGCACTGAACATGCCAAGTGAAAGTAGCCTAACACGGAAGCACACACATGGTGTGGTTCCATTTGTATGAAATACTTGGCATTGCCAGGTATGGTGGCACATTCCCTTTAAGCCCAGCACCTGGGAATCAGAGGCAGGCAGATATCTGTGAGCTCAAGGCCAGCTGCATCTCTACAGTGAGTTCCAGGTCAGCCAGAGTTACATAGCAAGACACTATCAAGAAGGAAAGAGGGAGGACGGATGAATGGATGGACGGACAGATGGAAGGAAGGAAGGAAGGAAGGAAGGAAGGAGGAAGGAAGGAAGGAAGGAAAATATAAATAAACATTTGGCATCTCCAGTGTCAGTGAGTGAATTAGTCACTCCTGGTAGATAAAAGAGGGTAGGGTGGGAACGACTCCTAATGACCCTGGGCTCATATACATTCTATCTTCACTAAGCTGCTATTAAAAATGTAGACAGCAGTGAGTCTCTCTCTGACTCGGGCACTCCGGCACAGCATGTAATGCCCTCTGCTGCCATGTTACTGTAGGAAGATCCTGAGAAAATGCCAGGTGGCCTCCAAATACAAGAGGAGGTACTGGGGAGAAGAGTCATGTAACAGGAAGGCTGGTCAAAAAAACATGCTAAAGATGACAGAGTCCAGACATTGCACTCACTGAGCAGGCAGCTACAGTCCTGGGAAAGAAGGGGTAGCCACCGCTGGAACATTGAGGGAAACTGAAGACAATTTGTCTTGAACCATGGGATTTGTGTGATCACCCAGGAATGGATGGAATATAAATGCAGAGAGCCATGTGTGTGAACAAAGGAACTCCTAGGGCTCTGCCCACCAAACATGCTCCAGGATGGCCTCCCAACAATGGGAGCCTCCCTCCACCTAAACCCTTCATCCAACCAGAGTGAGCCAAGCTCTGGAGAGCAGGTGATTCCAGGACTCAAGCAAGGTGGCTACAGAAAAGGTTGGTCTGTCTTGGAAGGCAAACAAGTCCTCAAGGAGTAATAGAGTTGTGTCCAAGGCTGGGGAAACACACTAGAGGGGCTCCTGCTGTCTGCACAGGGATGAATTAAACACCAAAGTGAATAAATAATGAATTCATAACCCACTTACTAGGAGACCTCCAGTCTCTGCAAATGTGGAAACAGTGGGTGAACAGACTGAAAGTCAGATGAGAAACGGAATATTTACTAATCTGAAAGTTTCCCTCATGGAATATTAACTACACAGTGCACACCCCAGAAAGTCTGACAGATCTCCCTTGGTGAAGTGTCAGCAACTCCAGGACACACTGGAATGAAGTGTGACCCAAGAAGAGCTCGAGGTCACTGCTGGGATACACACACAGAGATGTGTCCCATCAGAGATGCTGCCAACACTTGCTCCCGAGGAAACCCCAGGCAAACCCACATGGGGTCTTCTGCGGCAGCAGAATGTAAAGCCAGGGAAAGATGGGGGAACTGTCCCAGACTGACAGTAATGAACCATTACCCAAATCAAGGGCAGAGTCTGACTGTAACCTAGACCTACAAGGTGGGTGTGGGGCAAAGGCATGGGACTCTAGGGTTGAGCTGGGCATCATGAGGCAAGGGGAGAGTCTACTTGAACAGCTGGGCTGTAGCTGATAGGAGGCAACACCCTGGTTTGAAGGAAATCTATACTACAGCACCTGCAGGTAACAAAGAGCTTTTTCTCAAATGGCTTAGGAAAAATGTGTTCTCTGAGTTCTACACCCAACTTGCCTATGACTTTGCTTTAAAAACACAAGGCTGTAACAGTGATAGACTGATAATTGTGGGGGAAAAAAATCAGGAAAGAGTGGGTTTTGGAGGGAGTTGAAACCTAAAAGGGGCAGGTAGTAGGAGAGCTTCTCCTAGTTCTCAGTGGTATTTAGCTTCAGGCTCCCCAGCTTTTGCATAATGGTCTTTAAGCTGCAAGCGTGAGTGTGTGTGTGTGTGTGTGTGTGTGTGTGTGTGTAAGTTCTTATTGTACATATATGTACATATATATGCTTGTGTGTATATGTATGATGGATGTGTGTGTAATATTGGTGTTTCATTTGTGAACGAACACTCCAATGTCCTTACTCTCTCCACTTAACCAATTGTGAGTTTCTGCCTCATCCACTGCACAGAGAAACTTCTCTGGTGAACTCTGGAACTGCACTAATTTGTGGGTAGATGATGCTGTCCATGAGCAGAATAAGGCTGGGATTTCATTGGGTTTTAGACACTGTGTGAGACCGGGATCTGTCTCTGATGCATGAGCTGACTTTTTGGAGTCCATTCCTTATGGTGGATGCCTTGTTCAGTCTTGATGCTCGGGGGAGAGGCTTGGTACTGCCTCAACTTGATGTGTCAGGCTTTGTTGACTCCCTATGGGAGACCTTACTCTTTCTGAAGATTGGATGGGGGCTGGGGGGAGTGAGAGTGATGGGGAGCTGTGGTTGGTATGTAAAATGAAAAAAAAAAGGTTTTAAAAGACCATTGTGGAAACAGTGACAGATAGAAAGTTCGTTAGAGCCAGAGTTTGGGAGGACAAGAGCAGAACAATGTCTTCAGAGCAGGCCAGGACCACTGCACTTGAGAACTCACTGAGGCTGTGATGGACTGTACAATGTCTGTGCAATATCGAGCCCGTCAACATGGCAGCACAGAGGAGAATGGGCCTCATGAGCCCCCAGCTGAGGAGCTAGGAGAAGTTTGTGGCAGCTGGGAGAGGGAGGGACAGTTTTCTTTAAGGATGTTGCTTTTAGTAGGTCAACCATGCTTCAGTGAATGACCTACACCCAGGAGTATGTGGACAGCACAAAATAAACTTAGTGGGCTATTCAAAGAAGACAAGAGGACATAAGGTTGAGAGGGGGTTGGTGGGTCTGGGACAAGTTAGGGGAGAAATTGGGATGGATATTCTCAAAATACATTATACATATTATATATGAACTCTTAACTAATTAATAGTATATTTTAAAAGAGAGAGAGAGAACTCTGTCTCTGGCCTAGGGGGACTAATATGCAGAATCAAGAACAATCACAGCACCAAGAGGAGGGATGGGAGAGACACCCACCTTCTGGTGCTATAAGCTCTGCCCAAGTGTCTAGCCAACTTCAGGGAACCACATGTGTACAAGAGTCAAAGCAGCGTAGCTAAATACAAAAGATCTAAACTAAGAGGTGAGTTCTGACCTCTGCAGGCAAGACGAAGTTTATAGTTAGCTGTTTGTCAAAGTGAAGTGTCTTCAGAGGGACAGCCAGAGCCAGAGGCCAGAGGCTCCACGGCATTCACACCCATGACTGGAGTCACATGTGTTGTGGGATATTTGTTTCACTAGGCAAAAATGTGTTACATTCATTTATGTGTGGAATATTACTTTAATTCTGTAAAGGTGTGTTACATTTGGTTATGTGGCATTTGTTTAACGATGTTGGGATGTGTGTCTAATAATGTAAGATGAGTTGCATTTGTTTCACCTTGCCTGCCTAAGGCACCCTTGGTCTAATAAAGAGCTGAATGGCCAATAGCTAGGCAGAGAAAGGATATTCTCTCTGACAGGCAAAGAGAATAAAGTAGGAGGAGGAAGGAAAGAGGGAAACCCTGGGGCAAGAAGCCAGGCAGCCACCAGACAGCGAGACAGAAGAAGCAGTGAAAGTAAGATATACAGAAGAAAGAAAGGTAAAAAGATCCAAGGCAAAAAGTAGACAAAGATAGACAGGTTAATTTAAGTTAAAAGAGCTAGCCAGAAACGAGTCTAAGCTAGACTGAGCATTTAGAACTAATAATAAGTCTCTGTGTCATGATTTGGGAGCTGGCTGGTGGCCCAAAAGAAAAAGCCTGTACACATATGTGGCTGCTAAGCTCTAGAGATGTGGCCAATACAAGTGATTAACTGTTTTTCACTTTATTCAGTGTTAATTAACTAAATTTCAAAAATTATACTGATTCCATTATTAAGAAATGTCTAAGTGTGTTTTTAAAAAACTGGGGATGTGAATCTTACATTTCAAGCAGACATTTCATGGGCTCACAGTCAGATCAAGTATTTCCAATGAAGATGCCGAAGCTGTCTGTGTGTGTGCTCACCATGTTTAAAGACTTCAGACATGAAAAGGTAAAGTACTGATCATTTCAACAGTGACAGCTTTAAATGCAATAGTATTTGAACATTCATGATTGAATAAAACTATCATTAAAGTTAATTCCTGGGCCAGCAGATGTCTCGGGAGGTAGGGAGCCTTGCTTTCAAGACTGACAACCTGAGTTCAATTTCTGGAATCCATTTGGTAAGAGAGAACTGATTCCCACAGCTGTTCTCTGACATCCACATGTATGCCATGTCATGTACACAAACACACACAAAACAAACAAATAAATAAAAAACAGTTCATTTAATCTATTCACCTTTTGAGGTGACTGCTGGGAAATTTATCTATATGGCACACACATTATTTCACTGGACCAATCTGGTAGATGTCATTATCCAAACATACTCAAATATGAACAGCCATGAAAGCAAAAGATAAGACCATTGGTGAGAGCCAACTCAGGGATAAGTAGCATGTTGCATGTACCAGGCAAGGACCTGAGAGCAGCAGTCTCAATGATGTTTAAGGAAGAAAGAGACAAACAGAAGGGGGAAATCTAAACAAGCGAAAAGGGGAACCAAATGAAATTCTAAATGTTAATAAAAAATGTCTAAAGTTGCAGACTCAGGGGATGATGGACCAATAACAATACAGAAAGAATAGGAAAAATCCAGTAGGTTTGGAAATAAATAGATACCTGATATCTAATGTTTAAAATACATAGAATATGATGTTTCTAAAACAGAGAAATGTGGGAGCTCATGGGGCAATAACAAATGCCCGAAAGGAAGAGGATGGGGCTAAAATTATGTTTGACTAAACATGGCTTTCCTCCTCTATCACTGGCTGGTTATAGATCTGCCTGTCCCCACCCCCTCTTCATCCCCAGCACTGGTGACAAATGCATACTACTGTGCCAGTTTAAATGTGAGTCTGGAGCCCCAAACTAGGATCCTCAAGTTTGCACAGCAGCCACCACATCCATGTGTTCGCAACATCCCCATCCAGAAGTTGAGCCCAGGATGATTAACCTGGAGACTATCTGGGAAGCATCATAAATTTTGATATGAGAACAAGTGCTGAGATATTATGTTCTAAAATACAAATTGAGAGACTAGAGCAATAGCTCAGAACTTAATGACATTCTCTTGTAGAGAACCCCAATTTTGTTTCCAGTACCCACATCTGGTAGCTCATAACCACCTGTAACTGCAGCCCCAAGGAATATGATGCCCTCTTCAGACCTCTGCAGGTACTGCATCCATATGCACATACCCCCATATATACAAACATACCAAAAAAAATTTTAAGCTGGTCATAGAGGTGCACGCCTTTAATCCCAGCACTTGGGAGGCAGAGGCAGGTAGATCTCTATGAGTTCAAGGCTGCCATGATCCATATAGTGAGTTCCAGGAGCTACAAAGTATGACCTTATCTCAAAAAATAAGTTAGTAAACTAATAAATCTTTACATATACATAAATTGACCTAATACTTCTATATAGAAGTTTTTTAAGTGAGAAAATGACAGACACACTTTTGTGTGCAAAATATGAGCAAGTGGACGCTGATCATATCATCTGAATTGGCAGGAACTCAAGTGACTGATGAACAGTGATCACAGCCCCAGTCGCTCATATAGGTCAATGCAAAGACAGAACAGGTCACGTGTTCCTCTGCCAGCCCCCTGTCTTTTCCAGAACAGCCCGTACTGAGTGTCACTCATCTACCTGTGCCAGCAAGTCCTGGAATTGCTCTCTTGTGAGAGGCAGGAGGAAGGCCGTGATGGCGCGCTTCAGCTCCCCCTTTGTCACCATCTGGCTGTGGGTCGGGTCGAGAACCTGGAAGACTTTTTTCATTTCATCCTTTTTGTTGGAGATCTTTTGAGATAGAATCCGTTCAACGTCTAAGAAGGACAGTACTGGGTTGGCAACAGGTGTGGCTGTGGATGAGAAGAAACATCTAGTGAGTGTGCTTAGACCAGGATGGCACAGACTGCAGAGCTCAGCTTCCTCTCTCATTTTCATGCCTCTGCTCAGCTAATGCCTCAACAAGAACAACCGAGTTTTCACCTCTGGAAGTTGGTTAGCAGAGGATCACACCCATAAGGGAAAGAGGAGAAGGTGCCCTTCCCTACAAGGACATGGGATATGAGAAGAATTCTTGAGGAGTGGAAGAAATGTATCTCACAGGTCAATCTTTATTTTTACAATTATTGTGTGTGCATGTGTGTGTGTGTGTGTGTGTGCATGTGCATGTATTCTTTTGTATGTGGCTGAAGGAATGCCATAGCATATGCATGTGGAGATCAGAGGACAGCGTGGACGAGTGAGTTCTCTCTTTCCACCATGTGGGTCCCATTTACCAAATTCAAGTCATCAAGTTTGACAGCAAAGTGCCTTTACCTGCTGAAATACCTCAACAGTCCTCAAGGAACCTTTATTGTGTGTGAATACACATGTGTTCATGTGAGTGCTCATGGAAGGACATGCAGATGTGGAGGCCAGAAGTCAACACGGTATGTCTTCATTATCTGTTCCACCTTATTTTTTGAGACATGGCCTCTCAATAAACCTAGAGCGACCAGGTAGTGGTGGTGCATGCCTTTAATCCCAGCATTTGGGAGGCAGAGGCAGGCGCATCTCTGTGAGTTAGAGGCCAGCCTGGTCTACAAAGCTAGTTCCAGTCAGCCAGAATGGTTACACAGAGAAACCCTGTGGAAGGAAGAAAGGAAAGAAGGGAGGGAGGGAGGGAGGGAGGGAGGGAGGGAAGAAAATAATAATGAAGTACTTATTTTAAAAGCACAAAAAAACTAGAGCTAAGGTGTCAGCAAACCCAGGGACCTGCCTCCTGTCTCTCCCTCCCTAGCAAGGCCTACACCATCACTGTTGGTAGGTTTCAGGGATCTGTACTCAAATTCTCAGGTTTGCCTGGCAGACACCTTATCCATGAGCCATCTCCTCAGCCCCTAAATCAACCATTACAGCATCCTTTCTACTTTATATGACCTTGACAGTTTGAGGAGAAATCTTTGATTGACTGGGATCCTTTTCACCTGGGGAGGTGAACAGCCTGGGTGTGGAAAGATGACATGGAAATGTTCACCAGGCTCTGGATAAGTGTCAGGGCCTTCAATTTCCTGAGGGCTGGAGGATGCCTCAGGCCTCAGAGGCCCACAGGTCACCTGTGAAAGGTAATGGACTACTAGGCCTCCCTGACTTCTACTATAGAAAGAAACAATTGTGGAGAGAAATATAATAATTCAATGAACCCAGGGGCACCCATCAGAGCCAGTGTGTAAGCACTGGGTGCTCTGTTTGATATTCCGTAGCTGGCTGAGCAAAGAGGAAGCTGAAGACAGTGGCCTGGCGAGTCCCTTGCATTTCTTACAGCAGATTCCAGTGTGTGGCAAAAGCTTTATTAAGGCCTTGTCTTTTATATTCCGAGAGTAGTCAGGGAGCTCAGACTCTAGGTACCTCTCTTAGACTAGGCACTTTTTTTATGGAACTAGCTCTTGTAGACCAGGCTGGCCTTGAACTCACAGAGATCTGCCTGCCTCTGCCTCCCAAATGCTGGGATTAAAGGCCTGCACCATCAGCCAAGAATGAAGGCTTTCACCTCAGGTGGCGTCAGCCAGATCAGGGATTCAGAGGGCACCTCAGTGACAGCTGGAATCATTCTCCAGGCTCTCTTGGATCACAGTGTAAGCTGCCTAAGCCACCTTTTGTCAAAGGTGTGACAGATGTCTGCTCCACTCTTACCTAGGGTTAGGCCATGGGAAAGTCCTCTTCGTCACATCCCTGAGCTGTGCAAGTCCCCATGAGGAGCCTGGGCTGTGCAAGTCCCTATGAGGAGCCAGGGCTGCCTCTCACTCCCAGTGCCCATGACTTCTCCAGGAAGGTTAGGTGGAGACCAGAACGGGCAGTAAGGAACAAAGACAAGCTCCACTGAATACCTAAAAATAAGGGGGCTGCTTTGGAGTAACAGGGTAGCTTTCTAATAGAAAGTGGAGGCACCATTTGGAGAGGCTGTGGAACCTTTAAGAAATAGGACCTATTTGCTATCTGCTATAAACAGGTCATGGGGCACGGGGGGGGGGCTTTGAAGGTTATATCCAACCCTGGTGTATTCTCTCTCTGTATGTGTGTGTGTGTGTGTCTGTCTGTCTGTCTCTTGGTCTCCCTCTCCCTTTCCTGGTCCACTGTTATGTGAACAACATCCACCAAACACTGGTGAACTGAGCTGTTCCACCACGATGGACTGAAACCCTCTGCAACAGTGAGCCTGAAATCCTTCTTCTCCTTTGTTTCTACCAGGTCCTGTGAGAAGAAGGAATAGGGATGAAGGAGGAGCGGGTGCTATGGGAACAAAGAGGAGTCCAGTGGAGGAGGCAGCATGACCAAGAACCATGAATGGTCCAGACCTTGGGCCTCATGCTCTGGTTATGGGATGCTGCCATGACATTTCCATCAACAGAGAGAGCCTAAAGTCCCTTTCTTACCTCTACGTCCCTCTATTACCACATGGAGAAGGAAGGGCAGGGAAGGAGGCTGGAGTGTGGAGACAGGTCAGGCCACCCCAGCTGCTCAGGGGCATGCTTATGGAGCTCCTCACAGCATAAAAGACACAGAGTGGGAAGGGCAAAAGTGGGAGTTTTTTAAAAAGCAGAGATAATAGAATGTTTGATTTGATGTGTCATGGAAAGTGGGAAGACAGTGAAGACCACGCAGCCTGACAGGGTGGCCATGGCCTCCACAGTGAAAGAGTCAGGAGATAGAATTTCCAAGATGGCCACAGGGAGCCCTCCCCATGCAGTCTTTGCTCACACTGCCACTCTTCCTGGCTTCTTTTCCTGTGGCTCTGATAAAATACCCCGAGAAAGCAACTTAAGGGAGAGAGGGTTTATTTGCCCTGTCATTCCAGGTCACAGTTGTCGCCCAGAGAAGTCAAGGCAGCAGAGGCTCACATCCATGGTCACATCCCATCCACAGTCAAGAGCAGGCAGCAACAGATTGATGCCTATGCTGTATTCAGCTGCCTCCTCTTTACAAGCAGCCCAGGGCCTAACCCTTGAAATGGTGCTGCCCACATTCAGTGTAGGTCTTCCAGTGGTCCCATTAAGAAAATCTCTCATGTCCACAGGCCAACCCAATCCAGACAGCTCCTCTGAAGCCCAAAGCCCCAACCCCCAACCCAGGAGATTCTAGATTGAGTCAGGTTTACAAACTAACCACCACAATCACATTGTGGCTCCTCCCAACAAGAATGGGAAATAGTTTTCTCCAGCCCCTGGTTGTGTACAGCATCGGCCACACCTGTGCCTGAGACCACTGGCACCATGCGTGAGGTGTAACTGTCGTTATTTAAAGCTACTGTGTTGAGGGTTTCATCCCCTGCAATCTACACCCAGGGCAGTGAAAGACAGGCTACAGAGAAAAATCCTGAGTCCAGTGTGGAGTGTCTAATGTGTGCATGCCCTCTTGAAAACCAAATCTATAATAAGGAGATCAGAGAGCTTGGGGTAGGGCAAGGCATGTGGGAGTCAGAAGCCTGTATCATGGGAAGCATGGGGGGTGGGGAGGTAAGGAGGGTTATGTGGGAAACCCCAACTTCGTGGAAATGGGATTTACCATTCCAGAGCTACCGACCAGGCACCTATCACTGGAAGCCCTTGTTCCCGGTGCCAAGAACACTGCAATAGGCAGACAGAACCAGTCTACCATCTGGAGGGGACAAGACAGACAAGGGGCAGGCAGCCAGTATGTCACAGGGTGATGACAGATGGTAGTGAATGTAGCAAGGATGGCAAGAGACCAACAGAGTGTAGGAAGGTGGCACCATGGCCTAGTCTAGTCAGGCAGTCCAGGATCCCTCCCCAGGGAGCTCGGGAGCCCAGATCAGAATGTCAGAAATAAGGCAGCCAGCTAGCTAGCAGAGGGAACTAGATTCCAAACATGGACCATAGCAGCTCTGTAAGAGCTCTATGTAGGAACAACCTGAGTCTGTCTAAGGGAACAGAGACCAGGGTGGCTGTGAGGGATGCAGGAAGAGCCAGGGTTTGGAAAGGTGGTGCATGTCAGCTTCAAGAACCTGGACAAAGGATCAGGGTTTTGTTTTATTTGGGTTTGGTTTTGAGACAGGGTTTCTCTGTGTAACTACACTGGCTGTCATGGAACTCACTCTGTAGACCAGGCTGGCCTCGAACTCAGAGATCCACCTGCCTCTGCCTCCCATATGCTGGGATTAAAGGTGTGTGCCACCACCATCCAGCCCAAGGTTTTCTTAAAATGCAAGAAGAAGGCCCAGAAATGATCAGGGAGGCAACAGCAATACATCATTCTGGCCACTACAGAGAATGGATTCCAGGGACAAGAAACAAGGGAAGAGGATCAGAGATGTCATGCATCAAGCCCATTGGGAAATGGGTGTGGCTCGACCCTGGTACCACCTTGGATGTGGACCACAGACTGGCAGATGAAGACATGGTCTGCTGACTCTCTTGCAGATTGTGTGGCCTGGGGACAGGCAGAGTCTGAAGAAGCAGATCCGGACCCTGCCTTCATGTTCAATGTGAGGATCTAGGCCAACGATGGTGCCACTGATTGAGTACTGGGGCAAGGGACCTTGTGAAGCTTGTGTAAGGTGTCTGCAACCAAGGTGCAAACAGAAAGCCAGCCAAGAAGCAGATATATTCCCAGGAGCCTAGTGGGGAAATCAGCATGGAACTGGGTACAGATTGCTTACACATGACATTCCAGGACATAGAACCAGGGGAGACACAGTGCAGAGAGGAACGAACACAGAGCCTGAAAGCAGAGGAAGGCTCCAGAACTTGCCATCAGACCCCTAAGGATTCTCAGGAAGGCAGGAGTCTTTCCATGCTCCTGTCTCCTCTTTCAGCAGCTGAGACTCTCAGCAGCAGCTGGTTCCCACAGAGGAGCTGTATGATGAGAATCAGCTAGAGTGTGCAGCAATTCCTTGGCCCACCAAGTGTCATAGGGGACCCTCTTCGCAATGCATGCTTCCACTGTGGGATCTCTTCTCAGACTTTTTGTGTATTTTTTAATTGCTTTCCATGAAGCCCCAACTTGGCACTCGGAATTGTGATTTAAAGGCAGCAGACAGCACTAACTGGGAACTATGTGGAATCACTCGAGAGCAGCTTTTGGTTTCACAAGCCCAACGTAGCACCTCAGACACAAGCCTGATGCGGCCCCTCAGACTAGAAATGAAAGTCAGACCCAAACCTCCTCAACTGCTGCAGGAAGAACCAACTGACGCTGGACAAGCTTTCCACTGCCGGTTTAGGAACTAGAGAGTGACAGCAGACTGCCACTCTAGCCCTACCACAACAGAAAGCAAGAGGAGTTAAGATGTACAGTTTCAAACGAAGCCAAGACTAGAAGATGCAGCAGAAATCAAATATCACAAAGACAAGCTGGTCCTCAATAGCCCAGAAAGACAGTGCCTTCTCTCTGCAGAGAGGAGGGAACAGACACAGCATAGACAGCCTGAGAAGAAAACAGCCCCATGTTCAGTAGCCACATGTAGTGGTAGACAGACAATAATCCCGGGCCTTGGTCAACTACATGTGAGGAGTGGCTGGGCAGGTGACAGAGAGCTATATAATAGCACCCTAGCACATTAGGTCTCCCACAGCTCAGGCAGCTATTCTCCAAAGGCTGGCTATAGCGGGGAAGAAGAAAGGTAAATCCGTATGGAACACATGGAGTCTCTGTCCATGGACTATCAGGGGCCTGCTGCAGATTAAGGCAACTGTGTTGGTTTGGAAGAAAATGTCCTCCATAAGGAGTAGCACTAGTAGAAGGTGTAGCTTGTTTTTGGAGTGGGTGTGGCCTTGTTGGAGGAAGTGTGTCACTGTGGAGGTAGATTTTGAGGTCTCATATATGCTCAAACCACACCCAGTGTTCAGACCACTTCCTGTTGCCAGCAAGTAGATATAGGACTCTCAGCACTGTCTCCAGCACCATGTCTGCCTGCACACTGCCTTGCTTCATACCATGATGAGAATGGACTACACCTCCGGACTGTGAGCGAGCTACTACAATTAAATGGCTTTCCTTTATAAGAGTTGCCGTGTTCATGGTGCCTCTTCACAGCAATAAAAACCCTAAGACAGCAAAGGAGTCATAGGATATCCCACCACATGCAGAAGCTGTTGGTAGAGCTGGATATCCTACCCTGCCACCACGACCTCAATCCAGGAGGGCGGGCTGCAAGGCAGGACATGGTCCCTGAAGACCTAGCTGGCAGCTCATGTGCTTGGCTTAGCAGCAGATGACGTGGAATGAAAGAACCAGTGAGTGTGAAGTTGAAATAAAAGATAAACTTTTAACTTACTATTTTCATCGTAGTGTGTGTGTGTGTGTGTGTGTGTGTGTGTGTGTGTGAATGCTTGTGTCACCTGCATGCAGTGCCTACAAAGGCCAAAAGAAGGCACCAGATTCCCCAGAGCTGGAGTTGCAAGCCATTATGAGCTACTTGATGTGGGTGCTAGAAGTAGAACTCAAGTCCTCTCCAAGACCAGCAAGTGCTCTTAACGGCTGAGTCATTGCTCCAGCCCCAGATAAAACCATTTTTAAAAGAAAAAGGGTATATTGTGGCAATTGTACTTATTTGGTATTATCTGCTAGTACAAGTTACAGAGCTACATCTCCAAATCCACGTGCATTCATAGACAACATGGGCAACAGAGTGCTAAGCAGGCGATGGTGCCCACTGGGAGGGGAGAGTGGTGATGCCAGTCACACGTGCATATATAAGTGAATTGTGCAGGACAGGGAGGAGATACACGTACTTGAGTACTTCGGCACATGTAGATACCTATGTGTGGAGGCCAGAAGTCAACTCAAGCATCCTTCTCTATCACTTTCCACTCCAGTTTGTGAAGCAGG
Organism: Dicrostonyx torquatus; assembly: GCA_028555095.1. Lineage (NCBI taxonomy): Eukaryota > Metazoa > Chordata > Mammalia > Rodentia > Cricetidae > Dicrostonyx > Dicrostonyx torquatus. Next base: position 4,262,724 of record JAQHUG010000146.1, on the reverse strand, counting down.
GTCTCACACTTGGCCTGGAGCTCACCAACTGAACAAGGCTGTCTTGCTGGTCATTGATCTCCAGGCTTCTATCTGTTTCTGCCTCCCTTGTGTTTGGATTCCAGGCAAACACCACAGTGCCTGGCATTTTCGCTGGGTTGCGGGGATCAAATTCCTGGCCCTCATGTCTGCTCAGAGGCATTTTACCAACTAAGCAGTCTCCCCACCCCTGTAGACATAGCTATAAAAAATAATTTAGATCCATTCATTTTATTTTGTGTGTGTGAGCATTTTGCCTGTGAATATGTATATCATATGGGTGCCTGGTGCCTGTGGAGGTCAGAAGAAGGCACTGTATCCCCTGTAGTTACCATGGTTGTGAGCTGTCATGTGGGTGCTGGAAACCTAACCCAAGTGCTCAGCAAGAACAACCAGTGCTCTTAACAGTTGATCCATCTCTCCAGCCCCAGAAATAACTTTTAAACAGACAAAACACTTTCATAAATACTTTAATGTAACTGGCCAACGTGGAAAGCAAATGACAAAGAAGAAACACACTTGAGGCAAAAACAGATTGAGGGGCACCGGTCCATCCAAAGGAAACTTAGGCCTGCTAGTAATAAAGAGCAATCCACTGTACGGAAATGGGCAACTGAAGGAACAGGAGACTCACAGGGCAAAAATGCCTGAGACTGAGAATTTAAATCACTATTGAGCAAATGTCATGATGACCAGAGTTTGGCTCCCAAAACCCATGTGACACTGAAGGCAGGGACACAGACCTAATAACCCCAGCATGCCCATGACACTAAGATAGGACATAGAGACACAATCCTAAGACACTTGCAGCCCAGATAGCCTGGCCTATGCAGCAGTGAAGAAGGGACCCTGCCTCAAATAAGGTGGAAGGCAAGGACAGACATCCAAAGTTGTCACACCTGTATGTGCACAGGCACTCACATTATGAGCACACACATACACACTTTAAAAAAAGAAATGTAATTAAGACATAAATATAAGCTGTGATGTGATGGCGCATGCCTTTAATCCCAGCACTGAGGAGGCAGAGGCAGGCTGATTGCTGTGAGTTTGAGGTCAGCCTGGTCTACAAAGTGAGTTCCAGGACAGCCAAGATTACACAGAGAAACCCTGTCTCAAAAAAACAAAGAAAAACATAAAAGTAAGTGCACAAGATCTTACAAGATGATATTCTGCTGGGAAACTTACCAATGAATGCCTGTGATATTGTTTGGGGGAAGCACATGTATACCAGCTTCTGGGGGATCTTTCTGCAGTGTTTAAGAACTCTGGGAGAGGGATGCCTGGACTCAGTAGCCCCCTTCACACTATTCTCTTTGCTCTATCAGGCTTGTCAAGTATACTAGGACCGCCCCCTGCATTGTTCTGTAGACATGAAGCTATGAACTGGAACAGCTCTACATTTTACTATGTCATTTTTTTTTCATCAGAAACTACCTTAACAACAGACCCCAAAGGACCATTGGATCATAGGACCATTGGAGTAAAGTCTCGCCAACTACCAACAAGCATGTTTCCACTGAGATTAGTGCCTGTCCTTATGGGCACACCCATTTGTCCTTCACAATTCCCTCCCCCAACTCCATCCTGCATCCTTTAGATTTTCTTCTTGAGCCCTTGCTGCCGCGTGCACACCTCAGTGTCAGTGTTCAGTTTGCCTCATTGCCTTCTCTCTGGCTGCATTCCTGCAGGGCCAGCCTTTCAGCAGACCCAACTCTGTTCTCAGCGCCTATCAACAGTGCTCAAAAAATGTTGGTAAGTGACAAATGTATTAAGGAGGAAATGAGTGACGGTCTAAAGACACATAATTTCGGGAAATATTAAGTCAAATTCTGTTGCTTTTAAATGAAATGAAGAATCCAAATGGCTTAATGACTCCCATCCTCACAAAAGACCACTTTGAAAATATGTATTTGTAGCTGCCTTTTCATAATTCCAAAATGCAGACACAACCAGAATTGGGGTGGGGGGATAGCAAACTTCTGCAGGCATGTGATGGGCTGCCTGTCTCCGGACAGTGTTAGGTTTGCAGAAGACTTGAATAGAAGGTACCAAATCTCCCCATGTAGCTCCTCCCCCAGCCATGCCGGGTGGCCATCCAACAGGTAAAATGCAACGAGGAAGGGACAGTCTTTGCAAATGACAGCCAATGTGACAATGAGTGCAGGGCAGGTTATGAGCTTGCCTAACATGCAATGAGGCCCTGGGTTCCATCCCCAACACCACATAAGAATCTGGTGTGGTGGCTTAAGCCTATGATCCTAGGGCTTGGGAAGTGGTGGCAGGAGGAACATACATTCAAGGTCATTCTTGGCTATATAGTAAGTTGAAGGCTATTTCATGGGGAGAAAAATTGATATGTAGATCTTAAGCCCTTCATAAAAGCATGAAGTCGATCTAGATGTAAATCTCAAAACTATGAGATTAGAAGGTTATGTACTAGAACACAGAGATGGCTGGGGGAGGAGTTACATGGGGCGATTTGGCACCTTCTGTTCAAGTCTTCTGCAAACCTAACACTACCCGGAGACAGGCCTGCTCATATTTGTACAACTGTCATTTACTGAATAACACAACCATAAGCTGACAGAGTCCAGGAACACACAGCCTGGGTTCAAATCTTGAACATTCACTTTAAAACTATGAATAACTGTAGGAAACTGACTTGAGGGGCCCATGCCTGCACTTCCCCATACAGAATATAGGGAAGGTATCAGAACATGACTCACAGCAAGCCTTTAACTGAGCCCATGTCAAGCAGTAAGTGGTATCTGTGGACAGTGTTGTAATCACTTGTGAGTACTCACTTGACGAAGAGTGTCTACCTAAATCTTGGCAGCCAGTCCCTGAATGCACTCTGCAGGGTGAGGAGTGGGGGCGGGAACACATCAGCTTCCGGGTGGTAGGATACAGGCTATGCCAGTCTGGTAAGATCGCCATTTTGCGCATTAAATCCCTGTGAGAGAAAACAGAACAGATTCCAGCATCTTTATGATGTAAACATGGCCAACTTCCGGGATGCTCCAGTCTGACCATCCTTAAGGGGAACACTAAGTCATGCCTAGATTGTTTTCAGAATATCCAAAGAACTTGGGAAGGGCAGAGAAAAAACAATTTAAGTGTTGTTTTCTCGGTCCTCATCTGCTTAATCACTGGTCTAGCCTGGTTGTTTCTTCCTGCTGCCTCCGAGCTATGCCTCTCCTCTCAAGTCTGGAGAGTTCCCATCTCAGCACCCTTTTCAGTGCTGGTTTGGTGACCATTTCTTCAACCTGCTCTCATCATAAAGTTTTCCCTTCTCCTTCAATTATGACAGACAGTTCTGCTGGGTATAGTAGTCTGGCTTGGCACCTGTGGGCTTTCAGTATATGTGTACATACATACATACATACATACATACATACATACATACATAAATGTTTACACACACATATATATATTTCAGTGGTTTATCAGTCCAAGCTAGTCAAAACCCAGCACAGCTGGAGGAGGAACTCATGAGGTCCCATTTCTAGTAAAGGAACTACTTGGGGCTGGGGGCTGGTGGGGGGTGGCTGCTGGGGGAGGGAGAGTCAGCCATCTTCGGGAGTGTGCTGGTAGGCTGCCCACGTTCCTATAGGTGGCCCTACACCCATGCACATATACTGGAAGTACTAACTGGACTCAGTTAAAAGAAGAGCTGGAGGCGTGAATATGAGCCAAATACACTGCATACATGTATGACATTCTCAGAGTAATTCTTTACATCAGAGTAGTGTTAGCACTGCTGGCTGATGTCTGGGGCTAGCAGTAAGAGGGAAAAAGTTCTAATTCTTGCTGGATGTGGTGGTGGATGCCTGTGACGCCGGCACTGGGGAGGTAGAGGCAGGATGCAGAGGGTGAGCTTGTCTCAGAGAACAAAACAGAAAAAAGGTTCCGAGTCTCTGGGTGCTCAAGAGGAGCAGCACTGCTAACAAAGACAGCAGCAAAAACAAGCATGAGGACTCTAAGCATCTCCACACAGCACCCAAGAGCCTCCAAGGACAGGGGGCACTGTGGAAGTGAACCTCACAGCAATCTGGCAGCATTTAGTCATGAAAAGGGCCAGATATCAGGGCTGGCAAGAGGGCTCAGAGGGTGAAGGCACATGCTGCCAAGCCTGAAACCTGAGTTTGATCCCTGGGCCCCATGTGATAGAAAGAGAAAACTGATTTCAACAAATTTGTCTTCTGATCTCTATGCATGCACTTACACTCTGTGTGCACTCATGTGCATGAATGCACACACACGTGTGTATACATGCATGTGTGCACGTGCACACACACACACACACACACACACACACAAAGGAGAGAGAGAGCCCACTCCTCCAAGCTGTTCTCTGATATTCACATGTATGCCATGAAACATGCCCACACACATACAAATAAATGTAATTTAAAAGAATTAAAAATCACAGCCTTGTTAACTAAACCTTAAAGAGAAAGCTGAGGCTCTGGAAAGTTCCCATGTTTTCCTGTAAATCTAGCAGGCCACCCAAGTAACAACCCTGTGAGCACATCGAAAGCCAGGTGCATTCTTGGGAAGGCCCCAAACTCTCCCCTCAGGCTGCCCTTGAGGGTCTGCATAGCCGGGGGAGAGGGCTGGGCAGAGCTATACATGCCTGGATGGGAGAGAAGGAATGAATGTCCCAGTACATGCAGCACCCAGAACACCTGGAAGACTTGCTGTTCCCAAGCACTGAGAAAATGTCCAGTTAGGAGCGGACTACGAAGTTAGCCACTTAGGGTCTATGCAGAACAGAGGCCAACCTTAAAAGTGAGTTTAGAAACTCCATCAAGCCATAAAAGATACAAACAGCAACAGAACAGAGAAAGGGATGAGAACATGGCTGTCATGATTCTACCTGTGCATTATTTCAAATGCCAGGTTTTCAACAAAAGCTTTAGTATGGCCCAGGGTTGGAGAGAAAGAGATGGTTCAATTATTAAGAACAACGAAAGGAAGACTAGAGTTTGGGCTTAAGCACCCACATCAGATATATCACAACCTCCTCTAACGTGCCCTCTTCTGGTCTCCATGTATCTCAGGCATTCATGATGCACATGTATTATACACAGACTAACACATGCTTTAAAATAAAATAAATCTAAAAAATAAAATTTAAATGAAGGAATGGCCCATATATACTTGCCTTCAGAATCTAGGCAATCAAGAAGAGTTCTATGAAAATATGTGTTAGCCAGGTGGTCGTAACACATGCCTTTAATCCCAGCACTCGGGAGGCAGAGGCAGGTAGATCTCTGTGAGTTCAAGACCAGTCTGGTCTACAAGAGCTAGTTCTAGGACAGGCTCCAAAGCTACAGAGAAACCCTGTCTCAAAAAAAAAACCCATATTATGTGAAAAAAAATTTTCAACTAAAAAAATGTAAAAAAAAAAAAAAAAAAGATAAATCCTATATCCAGCATAAAAGTAAGGGAGAAATGAAGGCTTAATTGGTCCCATAAAAATTCAGATAATTCATCACCAGCAAACTTTCTTGCAAAAGCTCTTAAGGAACATTTTCAGAAACAAAAGTTATATAGGTCAGAAATAATACTAATAAAGTCAGAGTACTTCAGACAGGAGACGCAAACATGAAAGAAGCCACGGGCACCAGGAGCAGAGTCTGACACACTGAGGTGCCTCCCACAACCAGATGGACAGGGACCACAGCTGGAAACTTTCATACCCCCCCCCTCTTAACAATGGCAGAATCACTTAGAAGGTAATCAAGGGCTGGAGAGACGGCTCAGCAATGGGTTCACTTCCTAGCACACACATGAGGCTCACAACCCTCTGTTACTCCAGTTCCATGGGATTCAATGCCATCTTCTGGCTCCACAAGCACTGCACATACATGGTGAACAGCCACGCATGCAGGTATAAACACTCCTACACATAAAATAAATAAAACCTTAAAAAGAAAGGCTAAGATCTGAGAGTCATTAAAGCCCCAACAAACTGACAGATACCTAAAGAATACCTACGCACCAGGTTACAAGTGCTTCTCAAATACCTAGGGCAGCATTCTCCTGAGAGACTATATCAGAAGGTACTGCCTCAATAAACTAGTCCTAATAGATGGTGGCAGAAGAAAACTTTCCACAGTAAACTGCAAATGATTGAAATCTTCAAAGTACATTCTTAAAGCACACAGGAATGACATTATAAGTCAGTAACAGAAGACAACTAGATCATTCATAACTGTGTGTGAATTAACATGCTCTCCAACAGCCAGACGGTCAAAGAAAACCATGAAAATGCCCACACCACTGGGTAGGAGATGAAGGAGAAGTACACAGGGGTTAGACATTTGTGAATCCAATACTTACACTTAATTATTTTACATCATTTACTTATTCAGTATATGTCTGCATGCCACAGTGCGCACGTGGCGGTCAGAGAGCAATTTACAGGAGTCATTTCTCTCTTTCTACCATGTGCATTCTGAGGCTCACGTTCAGGTCATTAGGCTTGGCAGCAAGCGCCCTTACCAGCGAGCCAACTTGCTGGTACTAGGTACCTATACTTTTTGTTTTAATCTCAAATGAATAAAGTAAGCTTTTTCCTTAAGAAAGAAATAGCCAGGCAGTGGTGGCACACGCCTTTAATCCCAGCATTCGGGAGGCAGAGGTAGGCAAATCTCTGTGAGTTCAAGGCCAGCCTGGTCTACAGAGCTAGTTCCAGGATAGGCTTCAAAACTACAGAGAAACCCTGTCTTGAAAAACCAAAATGGAAGGAAGTGAGGGAGGGAGGGACGGAGGGAGGGAAATAAACCAAAGCAAGCAGAATTTGAAGATTTGAAGGCTGGGGCCCAAAAAAAGCAGAGAAAAACCACAGAGGAGGAAGGTCACTATTGGAAAATATTAGCAAAGTTGATAAATACCAGGGGGAACAAGGAAAAATGGAAACGTCCTTTAAAATTAGAAATGGGAGAAGCATTACTACCCTTATTCCAGAAATAAGGACAGTACAATTGGGCAAACCAAGAGAAAATCAAAGTACTCAAGGAACTAAGGAAGAAGCAGGAAATCCAGGATGCATGATGACAAACGAAGAGACTCTAACTCAGCATTTAAAACCTGACACAGAGTCCAGGGTCAGATGGACTAAGTAGTGATTCTACCACAAATGCTTCTGAAAAGGAAGAGGGAGGGCTCACCCGGCACTGGGTGATGGAGTGCTTGCCTAGAATGACAGCAGCACAAGAGGACAGAGCCTGTCCGCACATCTATAAAGCCAGAGCTGGCCTGACAAAAAACAGACCACGGCACCAGAAATCACAGTCAAAGGCCAATGCTCTATGTGACACAGGAACGCAAGCTAACTAAACCTAGCAACTTGATTAGAGCAACAGCACAGCCAAGTGGGATCATCCTGCGAGTAAAGGTGGTTGGAATATAAAGACTAACTAGGGCTGGAGCTGGCTCAGAGGTACAGCCCTCTCACCTCTTGGGACCTGGTACAAGTGTTGCTGTGATAACCACATACACGCTTTTGTGTGGGTGTGCACTTTGGTTCACTTGTGTAATTGTACCTGGAAATGAACCTGCTTGGTTGGCAACTGTTTTCCTCATTTTTTTGAGACAAAGTCCAGATTCGCATCATAATTATCAGAGGGTCCTGATGGGCCAAACTGTTTGAAATTAAATGTAAGTATTCAAAAACAAATGGCCATTGGACTAAAGGGACAGCGGTTAAGAACACTGGCTACTTTTTCAGTTTGGTTCTCAGCACTGGCATTGGATAGACCATAACTGCCTGTGATGGCAGTCCAGGGGATCTGTCACCCTCTTCTGATCTGTGCAGGTGTACATGTACACACACATACAATCACTGAGCCCTCCAAAGACAGAGCCCCCACTTCCTGATCACTCTGCACTAAACCCCTACTCTTTTGTTTTTCAAGACAGGGTTTCTCTGGGTAACAGCTCTTGCTGTCCTGGAACTAGCTCTGTAGACCACTCTGGCCTCAAACTCAGAGATCTGCCTCCCTCTGCCTCCGGAGTGCTGGGACTCTTAAGGGTTCCTTCCATCACCTGTGATGCTGGCACTGGCACAGTAGAGACCAAGCTTCTACACGTGATCTTTATACTCCCTCTGCATCAAAACCACAGAGTGAGGCTTATCCCATCAGAACCTGAAAGCCCCAGCAGAGCTCCTCTTCAAAAACTGGCTGGTTTTGACCGCACTGAAAGCAGGGGACCTCAATATCAGAGAGAAGCTTCCAGAATCCTACAGATTTTGAAGCGCATGGTGTGTGTGTTCACAGAGTCAACACACAGTTAGTAAACGCCCTTCTAACAAGGCTGGGGATCATGAACAGAATAAGTAAAATCTCAGACCTAACACTGTAGCGATGTCCCATGAGGGACAGTGAAGACGGTCAGGCTCTGAGGATGAGGTTTGATTGGCAGAGCATTTGTTTAGAATGCTCCAAGCCCTGTGCTCAATCCCCAGCACCATATAAAACCAGTTGTGGGGCTGTCCTCATTTTCTTTCTGTTGCTGTTATATAGCACTGACTAAAAGCAAGTTGGGGAGAATAGGGTTTATTTGAGCCCACAGCTTGTAGCCCATCAGCCAGAAAAGTCAAACTAGAGGCAACCCGTAGAGGAGAGCTGCTCACTGGCTCGCTCAGCCTCCTTTTTCCACAACCTAGGGCCACCTGCGCTGGAGTGGCACTGCTCATAGTGGACTGGGTCCTTCTACATCAATTAGCACAGACATTCCCATGGGCCAATCTGATAGAATCAATTTCTCAACTGAGATTCCCTCCTCCTGACCACGTTTAGGTCTATATCAAGTTGTCAAAACTAACTGTGACACTAGTGCCCACCTACAATCTCCTCACTGGGAAGGTGAAGGCAAGAGGATAAGAACTTCAAAGTCGCTGAGTGGGTGGTGGCGCACGCCTTTAATCCCAGCACTCAGGAAGCAGAGACAGGTAGATCTCTGTGAATTCGAGGCCAGCCTGGTCTACAAAGCAACTTACAGGACAGGCTCCAAAGCTACAGAGAAATCCTGTCTCAAAACAAACAAACAAACAAAAAGGTTCAAGTTCATTCTTGGCTATACAAGTTCCCATGTTAGTTGATGACCAAGTCTGCCCTGTGCTTTTACAGAATTAGTAAGTTCCTGGAAGACCAAGGAATAGAGTGGCTGGGTACACGGGATCTCCTCAGGCATGCAGAACATCCGCCCTTGCCACACATGCTGCACAGGCCCTGGGGTTTTTATTTTCCCCATAAATCCCCTTCTTAATAACAACGCAGCTTGCCCAGGCTTTGGCCTCATGCCTTACTGTGCCACCTGAGGAGTGAGATAATCAACCCAAAACTACTGCCTGAGGTGTGCTTTATTACTTCAATACAAAGTCATTCAATTCAGGAACACTTAGCTGAAGGCAATGTGTGTGTGGGGGGGAGAAACAGAGAGAGAGACACAGAGAGAGAGAGAACCACCATCCTATGAAAAGTAATTCCTTCTGAAGCCACTGAAAGCCCAGCAGGGAACCACCCCATTTCCCTCCCTCCCCTTGGGGAATGGCTGGATGACCTGTTTGGGCACTTCCAACTCTCCTTCCTACCAACTGCAGGGTGATATGATGCAGTTGCCACAGAGATGCTCCAAAGAACTGACTGGAATGGCTCTGGAACTGGCTCTGGAAGCAGACCCTATGCGATATTCACCCTAAGCATTCACGATGTAAACATATTCCAGACGAGCATTCATTCACTCAGCAAATGCTACAGGCAAACCACAGCTGTGGTCTAGAGACAGAAGAAAACACACCCCTCTCGCCCTCCTGTGTCTTTCCAATTAAATCAGGGGTAGAAGAACATGGTAACATGTTTAAGAGAGGAACAGGGCTGGGAAGGTGGCACAGTTGGTGAAGTGGTTGTATGCAAGCATAAAGACCTAAGTTCAAGCCCCCAGAACCCATGTAAATAAGCTGGTCATGGTGGCAGGCTTTTAGCCATCCCAGTACAGGGCAGGTTGAGGTTGAGATGGGAGGTTCTCTAGGGATCTCAGCCCACCAATCTTATAGACTTAGCAAACTCTGTGTCCAATAAGGGACCCTGTCTCAAAGAATAAGGTGGGAAGAGACTGTCTTTGGCCTCCACATATGTATTCATATACATGGACCCATACACAAACACATATACACAAAAGTTCAGGAGCAAGGGGCCCCTCCCTCTTTAACAACTCCAATGTAGACTGTAGGAACTAAGCATCATGGGAAACTGAGTTATCAAAGAGAAGACAGTGGAACAAAGAGGCTGGGAGCAGGTGGGACATGGATTGGGATGGCCAGCAGGTGCAGCTGAATAGAAAGAAGCCCTATTGCAACTTCAGTTGGCATTAACATTTCAAAACATCTGGTAGAGAGACTCCTGGACATTCCAGACAATAGGAAGCAAAGAGGGTTTGAAGTGATCAGCATGCCAGCTACCCTGATCTGTTCCTTACACAAAATCCATGTATTCAGACGGCATACTGAGGCTGAGAACATTGCTCAATGGTACACCACTTGCTTAGTGTGTGTGTGTGTGTGTGTGTACATATTCATATTCATATACATACAGATTCAATCCCCAGCACCACCAAAAACAAAAGAGGTCAAACAATATTCTATAAACTCATACAAATTGCCATATCCATTAGGAATAAAAATATACATCATAGAGGTTTCAAGAAATCCATCACCCTCTTCTGGCCTCCATAGGCACTGCACACACATGGTGCATTTACATAGATGCAAGCAAAATGTTCATATATTTTAAAAACCAAATATATATAGAAACAGAATTCAGTGCTAGGGAGAAAATTCAATTGGTAAATTACTCCCTTACAAACATAAGGATCTGAGTTTGATCCTTAGAACCCATGTTAAAAAAAAAAAGTTAGACCCAGGCTGGCAAGAAGGTTAAGAACACTAGCCCAGAGGACCCAAGTTCGATTTCTGGCACCCACATGGTGGCTGACAACTATCTGTAACTCTAGTTCCAGGACTTCCAATGCCTTCTTCAGAACTCTGTCAGCACCAAGCACATATGCGGTGTATGTATGTACATACAGGCAAAATAGCCATATACATAAAATAAAGTTTAAAACCAACAAACAAAAGTCAAATATATGTATTATCCCAGCACAGAGGGGTACGGTGTCCCTGAGCCATCGAGCCAGTCTCACATGTCACCTCTCAGAAACATTCTCAGGTGAAAACAAGCAGGGTTGAACAAGTTTGCCCACTACTTCAGAAACCCCTGAAGTGGACTGACAAACATAGTCCATGGGGCCTTTTCAAAACTCCCCACAAAGCCTCCATACACACAGGCTTTAAGCCAAAGCAATGCAATAAACTAGCAAATCTTCTATGTACGCCGTGATTCTACCAGCTTCAAACTCAAGGCCTAGAACCTATTTCTCAGGCCACTGAGTATCTAATCATCAAGGCTGTAGCAATCGCCTGGGTTAGATTCTATTACTTGCATCTTTCAAGAAGGGGAAATTAAACACTATAGGAAAAAAAGCCCCAATTTACTGGGTCACTAAGGCTGAGACCCAAACTAAACTTAATCCTCAGCCTCTTACACACTTACACTAGTGGGCATTTGTGTGTTTATGTGCATGTGTGAGGGATCTGTGTGGACAATGGGACTTACATAGGTCTGATGGGGGGAACAAGGAACCACCACTATCAACTCACAAGAACACCCAGAGTTTGCGGTCTATGAGTGCAGTTATTAGAAAGGAGGCCTGGGAGGGGATGACTTGGTGTGTAAAGTGTCTGGTGCACAAACATGGGGACCTGGGTTCACATCCCAGCACACAACATGAAAAATCGGATGTGGCAATGTGTTCCTGTAACCCAAGTGCTGACAGGCAGAAGCATGCACAGCCCTAAGACTTGCTGGCCAGCTACACTAGCCCTAACAGCAAGCTTCGGGTTCAGTGAGAGACTGTCTCATAAGCAAGATGGAGAGCGACAGAGGAAAACACCCAACCTCAACCTCTGGACTCACACAGATGTATGCTCAATACATACACGCAGGCGCTAGCACTCTTGAGGAACCCAGGGTCCTGGCACTGTCATTGGGAGCCTAGCCTGGTGTCTTACTGCCTCCATCTTAATCTTAAGACTTGCTGGCTGCAGCAAACCCTGGTCGACAGTTCTCAATGTAGGAATTAGAAGGATGTGAGCTGATCTGCAAGCTGCTTCCAAATGATAGGGTATCTTAAAAAACAATTTAGTCAGCCATCTGAATTCAATTTAGCAGAAACAACCATGGTTATAAACTGACCAGTCTCCATGACGGCAGCCTCTTGTGTGAGCCCAAGCCTTCCTTCACGGGGGCCTCCCACATCCCCACAAAGCCCCCTCCTTTATCCTGAACCCCAGCCTAAGAAATGCTTCCGGGCTCTCAAACCTACCCCGCCACAGCACAAGACAGGCCTCATAAACCCAAAAATGAAACAAGCACAACTCCTAAGGATAATGTGTTTTAATGAGCTGGAAACGGCGATTATAAGAATATATAGTAACAACGCATTTAGAACAATGTAAAGAAAGGGGCCCAGTGAGCATGCAGTCCAAACACCCTGATATAAATACCTGATCCCTCACATGGACAGCATGGGGAACAGGTGACAAAAATAGCTGTGCTGGGATGGGGGAGACTGGGCCCTCTTGTTTCAAATGTTCTAAGTGGGTCATATGAGCTGGCTTCTGCCCACCTTGCGCTTCCCACCACCAGCTGCGCCCTGCCACTCCTAGCTGAAGCCTCCCTGCCATCCAAAGTCCCTTGGGCACCAGGACTGCCTCTGCACTGCACCTACCATAATGTGCAACTATACTTTTATGTGGGAAATTGTAACTCAGGCTTAACAAGCTTCATGAAACCAAGCAGCCTCTCTTATCCCACAAATACCACACAGGCACCCGCCGCACACACACTTATCACACACATACCGCACACTCTCCACACGGGCACTCACCACACATATACTAGACACACTACACATACACTACACACACAAAATACACCATATACTCACCACACACCATACACACTACACACTCACCACACACTTACCACATATACACTCCACACACCATATACTCTCACCACACACACTCCACACATAATGCATGCTCATCACACATATTTACCACACATTCCACAAGTCACCCCTCCTACCATACACACATATTCACCATACACATGTACCATGTGTACCCACCATAAACATACACACACTTTAAATAGTCACCACATATATACCACACTCTCACCGCACAGATCACATGCTCACCATACACATGTGACATGCATCATATACACTTGATATATATATACATAGCACATGCTACACACACACTCACACTTACCATACTACATATCTCTACTATACACATATCACGCAAGCACATACAAACTACAGACACACACTTAACTGCCTAGAAATACACATCAAATGCATGCAATACACATACATACACCATCCATCCTTCCTTCGTCACCGTCCACGACTCCTCACCCTTCTCCCATCTATTGAAAAGTATAAAGTGTTAGTAAAGTTTTTACAGTCCCACAAGTCTCATGAATTTCCATGTCTTCCTTAGGAGGCCACAAAATGAGGGACCATGACTATACCTAGCACATATCAATCTTCAAAAGAGTAATACATGAGCTAGGCATGGTGGTACACACTTTAATCTCAGCACCCAGGAGGTGCTGTGTGTTCCAGGCTGTCTGTGTTATGGCCTCTCTGTCATGGTCATAATGCTCTACCCAGTGGATTTCTCAGTAACCACTTCTACCGCGTTGACAGACAGACAGGACAACAGGGAGAAGCAGAACCAGTCTGCCGCCACAGCTCTCAGCATTTCCCAAGTGAAAGAACTGGAAACAATTACACTCTTCCCCTGCCTTACCAGCAGACAAGGTGTGTTTGGCATATGCTATTTATAGCCAGCCAAGTCCCCCAAGTCCTCAGATGGAGCAGGCAAAGTTTGCAGAGCTTCCCTGCTTTCAGTTAGAGCAACCAAACATTTGCTGCTGCTGCCACCTATGGCAGAGAGAAGGAATTGCTGCAGGAATCTTGAATGGCCCAATTGTTCCCACAGGTGCCAGGGTTGGGGGGGGTGTGCAGCCCAGGTTACTGAGGGTCTCTAATAGTGGCTGTGGGATTGACATCAATGTCAGAGCGCTCCAAGTCAGAATGCACAAGTAAGGACTTTCTGAACAAGCAGGAATGCTCCTACATCCCAGATGAATGGCTGACACAAACCAGAAGGAGGTGGCACAAGAGTTTCACCAACTTTAAAGGCACCTTCCCCGCAGACCTTGCAGCAGGCAGAGTGGGGCTGGACACAGCAGTGCTTACCTGGCCTTGGTGCTGCACGACCTAGTGCTGTTGACTTTGGCAGCATTTAGCTTGACACTGTTGCGTTTCATTTTCTCCTGGATCAAATACTTGAGAATCCAAGAATCCTGGGAAAGAAGAGAGCAGCTGAGTTAGTATCCATGGGCTGACCAGTTTCCTTGGTAAAGTCACTGCCAGTGAGCACTGTCGGCACACTCCTCCTCCCAGGCTCAAGCCTCTCTCCTCTCCCTCCCTCTCCCTCTCTCTTCTGTCTTCTACACAACAGCCTCAACAATGACTTGAAAGCCCTACGGTGTCTTGTTCCTATCGATCACTGTCATTCTTACAGGCAGCCACGTTGGGTCTTGAAACCCAGGAAGGCACCTGTGTCAGCCTGTGTCTTTCTGCAGCAGCCTCCCACTCTTGTTCCTACACTGGCCTCTGGTGGTCCCCGGGACACACACGGTCCTTTCCAAGCAGACCTTTGTCCTCACACGCTATCGCCTCTGCCTACCCACCCACACTTCTCCCTCTCCACCTGCTGAACTCTCCTTGTCCTGAGGCTCACTGCTTCTCCAGCCTACATGTCCCTCAGAGTCACCTGGACTCTTTCTTAGAAACAGACTGTGGCACCCAGTTCTAGATTCTGATTGCATGAAGAGTGGGTGGTAACTAAGAATGTGTGATTGTCCAAGTTCCGTGGGGCTGTTATCACCTCCACGGGCCCCCAGACATCACTCTAGAATGGCTGCCCTGGACCTCAACACTAATGTTACTTCCCTGGGAAGTCTGTGAATTTCTTTACACAGGTCAGCCTCCTTTACAGTTACTCTGACTTCAGTCGTCCCGCTAAGCCTTTGTCCATTTTGTAATGATGTGTCTATTGGTGTGAGTCTTGGAGACTTTGGAGATTGCAGCCGAGGAGCTGGAGAGATGGCTCAGTGATTAGCATCATTTATTCCTCTCACAGATGATCTGAGTTTGGGTCTCAGCACACACATCAGGCAGCTCACAAAAGCCTGTAACTCCAGAGGATCCAATGCCTTTACCTGCCCCCCCACGTGTAAATAAATGATAAATCTTTTAAAATAGCACTGATTTATGAGTATAGCAATATGTTATTAGGGGCCATTTTATTGCTATATTCATTTAACAAACTACAAAACTATTGTATTGTTTTCCACTAGGCCCATGACCTATCTACTGTTAAGCAGTGTCAGGCATGGATTCCATCTCATGGAGTAGATCTTAAATCCAATCAAAAAGCAGTTGATTACTCCCATAATATGTGTGCCACTATTGCACCCGTATATGTTGCATGTTGGTCAGTGTTGCAGACTGCAGGGCTTGTAGCTGGGTGATACTGATGGCCACCTTTCTCCTCCAGTAACATGTACAATACCTTCCCGCATCATGAATGCTAGTCAGTAGGGGGTGAAACTTTTAATTAGGCACTAGATTGACTTCTCCATGTTCAATGACATAAGTAAATGTTGTCTTCAGCAATAGGGACTTACTATCAGGTTGCAGAGAGAAACTAATAGCCTTGGCAGTAGCCTGTGGTGTTTGGAGGGTTCCATGGAACCCCTGTGGTCAGCCCTTATCAGAAAAGCTTCTTGCAGCTGACAAAGACCCACAACTGGACAATGTGAAGAGAGTGAACTTTGGAGCACTCAGTCCTAAATGGGATGTCTTCATCAAAGCCCTCCCCTCAAGGCTCAGGGATCTACATGGAAGAGAAGGTGGGAAGACGTATACATCAGAGGTGATAGACAGCTGCAGACACAACAGGACTGAAGCACATATGAACTCACAGAGACAGTAGCAACACACAAAAGATCAACAAAGCTTCAAGCCAGAGTGGGTCCCAGCACTGAGAGAGAGAGGTGGAGATGCAGCCCAATAACCAAAAAGCTACCTGCAATTGATACCCACTGGCATAGAGAAGTGACACTGGGTGTATCAACCACACTCCAGGGCAGGTCCCATGCCCAGGAGCAGTTGGCCAACAGAAGACAGAGTCCACGACTTTGTTTTGTTTTGTTTTGGGTGGACTTTTTGTTTCATTTTATTTTATTTTGGCTTTTTTTTTCTTATTGGTCTTTTGCTTGTGATTTTCATTTTTGTTCGTGTTTTTTGTGGGGTTTGGGGAGGTTCAAGACAGGCTTCCTCTGTGTGGCCCTGGCTATCCTTGAACTCATTCTGTAAACCAAGCTGGCCTCAGAGATCCACTTGCCTCTGCCTCCCTGTGTACTGGTATTAAAGATGTGTGCCACCACACTCAATTTTTGTTTTTGTTGTTGAGA
Source organism: Dicrostonyx torquatus (assembly GCA_028555095.1). NCBI lineage: Eukaryota > Metazoa > Chordata > Mammalia > Rodentia > Cricetidae > Dicrostonyx > Dicrostonyx torquatus. The sequence continues at coordinate 4,246,009 of JAQHUG010000146.1, read as the reverse complement.
GAGAGAGAGAGAATGAAGTTGAGTGAGTAGGGAGTGGCGAGGTTCTGGAAGGGAAATATGATCAAAATATGCAATTTTACATATCACTATAGATTATTGTTTTATATGCTTGTTGTTGTTGCTATATATTACACCATGTTCACATGGAGGCAAGAACTGAACCAGAAACCATGGAGGAGAGCTGTTTACTGGCTTGTTCCTCCAGTTTAGATCAGCTACCTTTCTTCTACATTCCAGGCCCACCTGCCTAGAGATGGCACTGCCCACTGTGGGCAAGGCCCTCATCATCAATTAGCAATCACGAAAATGCCTCATAGACATTCCCACAGGCCAAACTGGAGGCTTCTTCTTTACCGGTGTGCCAAGTTGACAACCAAGAGTAGCCACCGCACTCAGTACCCACCTGGATCATTTCCTCTTTCAAGATGAAAGGTACAGAGCTAGGCCTGGTGGTGCACACCTTTAATCTCAGCACTTGGGAGGCTGAGGCTGGTAGATATCTGTGATTTTTAGGCCAGTGTGGTGTATATAGCAAGTTCCAGGCAAGTCAAAGCTATATAATAAGTCCCTGCCTTTAAAAAAAAAAAAAAGATGCAGGGGAGCTGGAGAGATGGCTCAGTAGTAGTTAATAGCACTGGCTGTTGTTGCAGAAACCTTGGTTCAGTTTTGAGCATCCACATGGGGGTTTACAGCTGTCCTTAACTTCAATTCCATAGGATCTAGATCTTCAGCTGGCTTCTGTGGGCACTGCATGCACATAGTACACACACGCATACATGCAGGCAAAACATTCAATACATTAAAATGTTTGTAAAAGATTAAAAATACAATGCTTCCTTGATGAGGAGGCCCTATCAGTCACGTGACAGAGAGCTTAGGCCTTTGAATTTATCTTCTGACCACTTTCTTGATAAAGAAAAAGAGACAAGGCCTGGAGGCACTTGCAGTTCTACCCGTGTCAGGGCCACAGATGGGAGAGACAGGACTGGAATACTTCCTAACTATTCTCTAGCCCCATCTCAGTGTTTACTGATTCTCTGCTTTTAGATGGTTCTGTGGATCCGGAACGTGATAGTCAGCAAACCCGTTCAACAGAAGAGACTCCACTGTCTTTTTAAACCTATTGAGATCTGGCACAGGGTGAACCTGGTGCAGGGTGAGTATGGCTCAGGAGAGCATAGAGCAGGATGGGAGCAGCACAGGATGAGCAAGGCACAGAGTGAGTGTGGCGCAGGGTGAGTATGGTGCAGAATGAGCACGGCACAGGGTGAGCACAGCTCAGGGTGAGCACAGAGCAGGATGGGAGCAGCACAAGACAGACTCTGGGCTAATGTTACCCTGCTCTTAAAAGTTAACAATGTGCTGTGCAGGACAAGACACCATAGCAGGTTCTATAGATCTCGTTCCTAACTATATCATGCTTAGATTTTCCAAGAAAAGACCATCCTGAGACATTAACAAAAGAATTTGATGGCAGAGATTAACAATGCCTAGAAAGCCAGCACCCTACAAACCCACAACTTGCATACTTTTATGGCTTTGGTGTTTTGTTTTGTTAGAGACGGGGTTTCATGTAGCCCAGGCTAACCTAGAACTCACTATTACCAGCGTACAACCTTGAATTCCTAATCCACCTGCCTCTACCTCGCTGCCTGCTGGATCCGCACCCAGCTCCACTATGCTTCTTGCCCACGGGCAGAACCACCATGTGGCAGCTAATTCCGACATCTATTTGTTCATTTGCCAGAGAAGGACTGATGTCCAGTTTTTAGCAGATGTTATTTATAACATAATCCTAACAAAAGTACCTTCCATCTGCCTTGGCACCCAGAGAATGCATAGCTCAACACAAGAGTGGAAACTACGCACAGCCAACAGCAATGGCATAAAGAGCAAACTGTTGGCAATGGCATCACACAGGGTAGGGAGAGAGCACTTGACTAAAATGGAGAAAGATCAAGAGACACACAAAAGATGTGGGCAGCTACATCCACATCCTTGAGAGAATGGTGTCTAGTGAGGGTCCTGGAGACACATGCATTAAAATGCCACAGTCGCTGCTGCCACCCATGACCCTCCACATGCTTCCATACACACCTCAGCCACCAAGCATCTTTACTTTTGGGCAGTGGGAAAAACAAAGGATGTGGGTCAGACTGCCGATACCATCTACAGTGCCAATTTGCAAGAGGATTCTTCTCCCATCCCAGTCTCCTTGTCTGCAGAGTGGAAACAGCTGCTTTCCTTCAAGTGTGTTCTCAACCTGGATCCTCAGAGCGAGGACCACATGTGACCTCTTACAAGCTCTGCAGACTCTCAACCAAGTGCAAAAGTATGGGTGGGATGAACCGACCCTAGAGCTTCCTGGAGCAAGTAACAGAGTGTGGACAGGGAGCCTGCGAGATGGCTCAACAGGTAGAGGCGATTGCTGTGAAGCCTGATGATCTGATTTCAGTCCCCAGAACCCAGGTAGGAAGAGAGAACCAACTCCAACAGGTTGTCCTCTGACCTCCGTGTGCATGCCATGGCACCCATGCCCTCCAAAAAAAAATAAAGAAAAATCTAAAAAGAAAAATTGCTAAAGCCAGTGCTCTCATAGCTGGAGAAGGACCACTGTTCATCTCTGGGTGAGTGCTCACCAGTCAGTAAGAAGATAACCCAGAAAACAGGGCAATGGCACCATCTCAGGTTATTAAAGGATAATCAAGCATTCAAACCAAACTCAAGAAAAACCAGTGCAGGAGTTTCTTCAGGGTGGGCACTGGAGGAATATGAAGTTAAGGTGGAGACCATCACTGTGTCATCTTCAAAGCCCAGACAAGAGTTAGCAGTGTGCAGGTGCTGACTAAATCATTGCTAAGTAAATGGATGGTGTCAACCCAGGGGACAGGATAATCCCACTCACGAGGTCTCAGAAGAGAAATTTTCAGTATGTGTTACTAGAGATTGTTATGACTCAGAGATCTTTAATTCCAAATATTCAGTTCAAACTCCAGCACCTTCTCTCCCAAAAGTGAGTCTACGTGATTATCACTTAGTGGTCATCTAGAAGTGTAGTTCAAATTCTAATTGGTCAGATATGGTGGTAATGCTGAAAGGTCAAAGAATCAGAGCAGCCAGCCACTAGTTCTTATCTCTACAGAATCCTCAGACCGAAAGGGTGATCCTGTCTCTACGAATCCTCATACTGAATGCAATGTTCTCCTTTCTCCTCCCAGCCATTTCACTCCTACCTCTACCTCCCGAGTGCTCAGATTAAAGGTGTGAGCCATCACCACTTGACTCTGTTTCTCTTTTAGACTGGATCAATCTCATGTAGCCCAGGGAGGCCTTGAACTCAGAGATCCGTCTGCCTCTACCTCCTGAGTGCTGGGATTAAATGTATGTGCCACCACTACCTGGCCTCTGTGGCTAACTAGTGGCTTAGCTCTGCACTCTGATCTTCAGGCAAGCTTTATTTGTTAGATCATGAACAAATATCACCACATAGAAGCCCTTTTCAGCCTTGCCCGATGAAACCTAGGAGAACTTTCCCTGCCATCTAAATGTGAGGAAAGATGTCTTCCCAAAATAACTAAAGGCCTTACTTTCCTGGATTAAATAAATTCCATTTTGAAGGAGCTGGGAATTGAGCCTAGGACCTCACACATGCTAGGCAAGTGTTCTACTACTCAGTTGTACACCCAGCCACTGGTATCTTTTTTAAGTCTGTTTTGCCTTGAGTTGACAAGAAACTCACAGCTAATGTCACAGCCCGATTTTACTGATCAAGACCTGAATATTGTCTTTCCTTCCCATGATTGTTTTGTTTGCTCTAATTTCCTTTCTGAGACTAAAAAGCAACTTAGAGAAGGAATGGGTTTACCTGGCTTACACTTCCAGGTTACAGTCCATCACTGAGGGAAGTCAGGGTAGGCACTGAACCAGGAGCTTAAAGCAGAGACCATTGAAGAATGTTGCTTGCTGGCTTGCTTTCTGGGTTACTCACTGGCTTGTACCCAGACAGTTCAGGCCCACCAACCTACCCAGGGAATGATGCTGTCCACAGTGGGCTGCGCCATCCTAAATCAATTAACTATCAAGACAGTTCCCTATGGACATACATGCAAGCCAACCTGATGTGGGCAATCCCTCAGCAGAGACTCCCTTCTTAGACGACTCCAGGCTGTGTCAAAGTGACATTTTAAGCTACTTGGGACACTATTCTGTCAGTATTTTGCCTCGTGTTTATTTATATGTTTTAGTTAAGCAAATGGGAGGTGTTCTTACATGCCATCCCAAAGGCCTGCCTGGACTTCAGGTATATAACTGGACAGTTGCTTGTTAAGAACACAGCTTCTACTATCAGACAATGTAGGAGCAGAAGCCACATTCTGCTGTTTTTCAGCGTTGTGAAGGGTCTCACCTTGTGTCACTAACTATACATTTTCATAGTTGAGTTCTGAGGACTAAATTTAAAAGGTATGTAGAGGCTAGCAGGGCGGTGGTGGCACACACCTTTAATCCCAGCACTCAGGAGGTAGAAGCAGGTGGATCTCTGTGAGTTCAAGGCCAGCCTGGTCTACAAGAGCTAGTTCCAGGACAGGATTCAAAGCAACACAGAGAAACCCTGTCTTGAAAAACAAAACAAAACAACAACAAAAAGGTATGTAGGGGCCAATGACATAGTACATTGGATAAATATGCTGCCACCAAGCCTGACAACCTGAGTTTGATCCCTGGGACCTGCATGCGGAAGGAGAGAACTGACTCCTGTAAGTTGTCCTCTGACTCCCATATGGGCTCTCGTGCATATTCTCTCTTTCTTCTCCCCCCTCCTCCACTCACCACCAACATCAACAACTGAATCTAATAAAACTTTCAAATCCATGTGAGGCCTGCCAATGTGCCTGACATACCAAGTGCTCAGTGTACCCACCCATGGGATCAGTGACCAAATCAACAAATTGGAGCAGAAGAAAAGACAACAATGGCATCTGAAACCAAATAAGCAAAACGGCAGCAAGAAGTCAAAGGCCAGGACAGAGCAAAATGGCACTGAAGCCACGGGCACTGGCGCTGTCTTGTGACTCAGGTCTGCTATGGGGTTTGCCCAAGCATCCATTCCTTCATATGTTCTCTTCCTGATGCTGAGAGCATCCTAAAGGATACTATACCGAAGGTAAATTAATACTTAATTACAAGAACCCTGCGTGTGTCATCCTATGAGCCCACAGGAGTTATTTTTATATAAATGTACTTTACAAAATGATCATGGGAAGAAAGTTAAAGAAAAAAGTGGTTGTTGGCATCTTTTCTCCTGGTTTTATCATCTACTGCCTGTGGTTTATGTGTCAGTACTAGCAGAGGAAGGAGTCACCAGGAAGCCAGCCTGTGACTCTAAGCATCTATGTCAGTGGTGTCAACCTTCCGAATGCTGCAGCCCTTTAACAGAGTTCCTTAAGCTGGGCAGTGGTGGTGCACACCTTTAATCCCAGCACTTGGTTCCAGGATGGCCAGGACTACGAAGACTGACCCTGTCTCGTGGTGAAAAAAACAAAACAAAACAAAAAAGAACCAAACCAAACCAAACAAGCAGATTCTCATGTGGTGGTGACCACAGCACAAAATTATTTCATTGCTATTTCATAACTGTAATTTTGCTGCTATTGAGAATCGTAATGTAAATATCTGATGTGCAGGGTATATGATACGCGACCCCTGTAAAATGGTCATTCAACTCCCAGGGGCTCACGACCCACAGGATGAGAACCACTGATCTATGAGTTTTAATTAAACATTGGCTCTTGATACAGACCAGTGAGGTAGCTTTGCTAAAGCAACTGCCTCTTTAGCCTTGGCGCTGCTGAGCAGTCCTGCAGAGCTGGTTCTGTTTGTAAGGGTCACATCATGGGTGCCCAAATTCTTTATGAGGAAAAGAAGTGGGTGCAAATAAAATTGACATGCAAAATATAAGCTATAAGGTAAGCTTTGTGGGTTTCTTAATTTTTGACACAGGGTTTCAATGTAGCCCAGGCTAGCCTCAAACTTGAGATCTTCCTGCCTGCCTTAGCCTCTCAAATGCTGGGGTGACAAGTGTGCACCATCACTTCCAGCTTCAGTTAAACATTTCTTCCAAAAGAATCTCTACCTCGAACCAAGCACTGCCATGAATGTAGAGGAGAAAGACAATACACAGATAATGCAAACGAACCCTTTTCCTCAAACTCATAAGACTGGATCAAAGACAAACACATGTTCGCCTAAAACCCAAGGAGCCATGGAGGATTCGCTTTAGAATCCCTGGAGCTTAGCCAAAGAATGTTTATTGAGTTGAAGGCAATGGTTTAAATAAAAAGATGAAGGGTCATATATGTATAGACAGGATTTATTTACTGCATTTCTTTAAGTTCAGTCCTTCAAGGACACAGATACAATTTAAGAAACGAAGGTGCTTTGTCCAGGAGTGACTTAAGAGGCCTTTGAAGAAGCAGACTTGTGGAAAGTGAACATTTTCTGGAGGAGGCAGCTAAGACTCTGTGAGTTCAAGGTCAGTCTGGTCTACATTGAGGGCTTCAAACTAACCAAGGCTACACAGTGAGACCTCCTAAAAATAGATAAAAACAAAGATAGTTTTTCAGGAGGAAACGAAAGGGAGTGGAGGGGTGAGCTAGAAGGCAGTCTTCAGCCTGAAACCTCAGTATATTTCACGAAGTGCTTTCACGTGGAATTTGGGCAGCAGGGGCAACTAAGGTCAGTCAAGGCTTTGTGCGAGAAGAGAGCGTTTGCCTGGAGGCAGAATGAGGCGGCTCTGCCTTTGCGACTTGCTACCTGTGGCTGACAAGTCTCTCCTCCAGACGGACTGCAGAAAGTGGTGTTTGGGACCTACGTGGGGCGCGAATGAGCAGGGTGACAAACACCACAAGCAGTGGAAAGTAGGAAAAGTTACCTCCCGCGAGTGCCCGCCCGCTACCCGCGCCCCTCGCTTCGCTCCGCGCAGTCCCGCACTCCCCTGGCCCTCCGAAGCAAGCGCGCCTTACCCGGCTGGGTGACTTCCACCTCGTTGCGCCCACACCCGCGCGCGGACCTGGTCACAGGGATTTCGGGGGCTGGCGCGAGCCGCGTCTCTAGGACGCTGTTGCCCCAGCAACCAGAGCGCCTGCTAAGTGGACGGTGAGTCCCCGCCCCCAGCAAGAAACAGAGTTGCGATTGGCCAAGGGAGGGGCGGAGCCAGATGAAGGTGGAGCCCTGACAGAACTTCCGACGGAAGTGCTGTCATTGAGCGGGAGACAGGAGCCAGCGACAGGTGTGGTGTTTTTGTTACGTTGAATTTTCTAGTTTGAGGTCGAGTCCCACGGACCTGCTCCGCCTCTGAGAAGCAGACTTTTTGTAAACACTTGTTTGTTTTTAAATTATTATAGCAAAGTATTTCTGTGTTCTCCTTTTCCTTATGTAATTGCTATATTCATCACAATTATATATATGTATATATACATATATGTGTATATATAATCTGTGTACAAATATGCCATACTAAAATTCATTATTATTTTAAGAGTTTTTTTTATCTGTTACAACAATTAAAAATAGTAAAATAAAATGCTTGTTTCATTTTGCCTTCAAAAGAGTAGTTTTATGTGTTTGACTATGTGTCTGCATGTATATATATGCACTTTGTGCATGCAATGCCCACAGAGGTCAGAGGAGGGTGTCAGATCATCCACAGTGGGAGTTACAGATAGTTGTGAGCTGCTGTGTGCATCCTGGGAACCAAGCTTAGATCCCCTAAGTGCTCTTAATCACTAAACCAGCTCTTCAGCCCTGCCAGAAGATAATGCCTATGGGTAATGAATCTCTTTCCCAAATCATAATTCATGAGTGCTAGCTCCATCTCCAGTGGCCAGGATTAGCATGTCTGGCAGAGGCCTGTTGTAAGGTATGACTCTACAAAAACAAGACCTACTGACTGCCCACCACTGCCTTTGGACTCCACCTTATGTCCAGCAAATGGCATGGTGAACAACCATAAGGCCCTAACAAATTAATTAGTACCAAGTCCCTGGACCTAGTCAGAGTACAAAGAATCACATTAGTGATCATGAAAGCAATGGCTTCCCCAGACACCCATCTAAGGACTCTACATGCACTTCAGTCTTCTTCACAGCACGCTAAGACAGGTCCTATGCAAACACACACACAGTATTTTGTCCAAGGATTCACAACTGATCAAGTCAGACCGAGAGAATCCATACAGCTGAGTCCACCATCCCCACTTACAGCCTTCCTGCCACTCTTATTTGGAAAGGAAGACAGGGCTGCAAAGGGTAAGACACCCTACACACATCTCCGCTAGGAGTTGAGCTAATGGGTCCTTAGCCCTGTGCTATACAAATGAACCGGATGTAGTACCTGCCTTCCGGCCTATTTAAGGAGTAAGCTAACGCACCTACTCACTCTGGTCAGGCTGCCCACATTCATTTCTCTAATTGAATGACCAGGCCTCACCTCATCAAGTAGAATCCATCAGTGCCCAGCACACATGGTATATGTTCAGAATTTCTTAGACAACCTCTCTTTTTTCAAAAAAAAGGACTGCTTTTCAGAGAGTCTAATTTCTGTGCTGGTGCCTTGGTCCTGCTTGCTAGCCTTCTCAGAGGCCTTTGTATTTGTAGTAGTTTTCTAAGTGCACTCTAGGAAGCCCTAGAGCCCTCTCAGAGAACCTGTGGCCAAAATCATTTTCCTCATCAAGCTAAGACACTGCTGGGTTTTTCAATTATTCTCATCTAAGTGAGGTACTGATGGAGACAAGAAGACCAGGGAATCCAGCTGCCTGTTAGTAAACAGACTTCCGAAAGTCACCTTTTGCTGTTGTTCGGGGAAAATATTATTTCTATAAAATCCTATTAAGGTATATGATTGTCAATACTGATTGCCAACTCCACAGGATCCAGCATCAGAAAGAGACAAGCCTCTGGGAATTGCTTTTTCTTTTAATTGTTTTTATTGAGCAATATATTTTTTTCTCCATTCCCCTCCCTTCCTCTCTCCTCCCCTTCTAACCTCTCCCATGGTCCCCATGCTCCCAAGTTACTCAGGAGATCTTGTCTTTTTCTGCTTCCCATGTAGATTACATCCATGGATGTCTCTCTTAGGGTCCTCATTGTCATCTAGGTTCTCTGGGATTGTGAATTTCAGACTGGTTTTCTTTGCTTTATGTCTAAAAGCCACTTATGAATGTGTACATATGATATTTGTCTTTCTGGATCTGGGTTACATCACTCAATATGATGTTTCCTAGATCCATCCATTTGGCCGGACATTTCAAGATGTCATTTTTTTTCGGCTGAGTAGTACTCCATTGTGTATATGTACCACATCTTCTTTATCCATTCATCAGTTGAGGAGCACTTAGGTTGTTTCCAGGTTCTGGCTATGACAATGCTGCTGTGAACATATTTGAGCAAATGTCTTTGTGGTATGATGGAGCAATGGAGGAGTGTTGCTTTTATCCAACATCCTCTCTTGATGTCATCAGTGTTTTTTATCTTGGCCATTCTTACAGGTGTAAGGTGGAATCTGAGTTGTTTTGATTTGCATTTCTTTGATGGCTAAAGATGTTGAGCATTTCCTTAAGTGTCTTTCAGCCATTTTAGATTCATCTGTTTAGAGTTCTCTGTTTAGGTCTGCACCCCATTTTCTTATTGGATTATTTGTTCTTTAGATGACTAATTTCTTGAGTTCTTTGTATATTTTGGAGATCAGACCTCTGTCCAATGTGGGGTTGGTAAAGATCTTTTCCCAATCTGTAGGCTGCTGTTTTGTCTTGTTGTCTGTGTCCTTTGCTTAACAGGAGCTTCTTAGATTCAGGAGGGCCCATTTATTAATTGTTTCTCTCAGTGTCTGTGCTGCTGTTACATTTAGGAAGTGGTCTCCTGTGACAATGCGTTCAAGTGTACTTGCCACTTTCTCTTCTATGAGGTTCAGTGTGGTTGGTTTTATGTTGAAGTCTTTTATCTATTTGGACTTGAGTTTTGTGCCTGGTGATAGATGTGGATCTATTTTCATTCTTCTACATGTTGATATCCAGTTATGCCAGCATTATTTGTTAAACATACTTTTTTCCATTTGATATTTTTTTCCATCTTTGTCAAAGATCAGGTGTTCATAGGTGTGTGGATTGATATCCGGGCATTTGATTTGGTTTCACTGGCCCTCCTGTCTGTTTTTATGCCAATACCAGGCTGGTTTTCAGTACTGTAGCTCTGTAGTAGAGCTTAAAATCAGGGATTGTGATGCCTCCAGACGTTCCTTTATTGTACAGGATTGTTTGGGCTACCTAGGTTTTTTTGTTTTTCCATATGAAGTTGAGTACTGTTCTTTTAAGATCTGTGAAGAATTTCTCTGGGATTTTGATGAGCATTGCATTGAATCTGTAGATTGCTTTTGGTAGGATTGCCATTTTTACTATGATAATTCTACCTACCCAAGGGCATGGGAGATCCTTCCATTTTCTGGAGTCTTCTATTTTTTTCTTCAAAGATTTAAAGTTCTTGTCATACAGGTCTTCTATTTGTTTGGTTAGAGTTACTCAAAGATATTTTATGTTATTTGTGGCTATTGTGAAGGGTGATGGCTCTCTGATTTCTTTCTCAGCCCATTTAGCATCTGTGTATAGGAGGGCTACTGATTTTTCTTAAATTAATCTTATATCCTCCTACATTACTGAAGGTGTTTATGACTTGTAGAAGTTCCTTCATGGAATTTTTGGGTTTGTATACTCTTGATCTCTTTTTGTTGTCTTATTGCTCTAGCTAGCAATAAGTACTACATTGAGTAGTACTCTCTCCATATGAGAGAGTGGACAACCTTGTCTTGTTCCTGATTTTAGTGGAATCGCTTTGAATTTCTCTTCATTTAGTTTGAGGTTGGCTTTTGGTTTGCTTTATATTGCCTTTATTATGTTTAGGTATGTTCCTTGTATCCCTGCTCTCTCCAAGACCTTTAGCATGAAGGAATGTTGTATTTTGTCAAAGGCTTTTTCAGCATCTAATGAGATGATCAAGTGGGTTTTTTTTTCAGTGTGTTTATATGGTGGATTACATCGACAGATATTCATATGTTTCATCTCTGGGATGAAGCCTACTTGATCATGGTGGATGATTTTTCTAATATGCTATTAGATTCGATTTGCCAGAATTTTATTTAGTATTTTTGCATCAATGTTCATGAATTAGAATGGTCTGTAATTCTCTTTGTTAGTATTGTCTTTGTATGGTTTGGGTGTCAGGTAATTGTAGCCTCGTACAAAGAGTTTGGCAACGTTCCCTCTGTTTCTATTGTGTGGAAAAATTTGAGGAGTATTGGTATTAATTCTTTGAAAGTCTTGTAGAATTCTGCGCTGAAACCATCTGGTCCTGGGATTTTTTTTTTTAGTTGGGAGACTTTTGATGACTGTTTCTATTTCTTCAGCAGTTATAGGTCTATTTAATTTGTTTATCTGGTCTTGATTTAAATTTGATAAATGATATTTATCCAGAAGATTTTCCATTTTCTTTAAGTTTTCCAATTTTGTGGAGTAGATTTTCAAAGAATGACCTGGTGAGTCTCTGGAGTTCCTCCACGTCTGTTGTTATGTTCCCCTTTTCATTTCTGAATTTGTTCATTTGGATATTTTCTCTCTGCACTTTGGTTAGTTTGGATAAAGGTTTGCCTATTTTGTTGATTTTCTTGAAGAATCAACTCTTTGTCTCATTGATTCTTTGTATTGTGTTCTTTGTTTCTATTCTGTTCATTTCAGCTCTCAATTTGATTATTTCCTGCTATCTAGTCCTGGGTGAGTTTGCTTCTTTTTGTTCTAGAGTTTTCAGGTGTTCTGTTAACTCACTATTGTGAGACAGATAAGTGGGGTTGGCAGGCAGATAGAATGGATAGGAGGAGAAAGTTAGGCTCAAGAAGAACAAGAGAGAAGTAGGAATGGAGAGGAACATCCCTGGGGCCAGAAGCCAGGCATCCACACCAGCCAGACATGAGAATCAGTGAAAGCAATATATACAGACAGAAAGAAAGAGAAAAGGCCCTGAGGCAAAAATGTAGATGAAGAGAAACAGATTAAGTTATAAGAGCTAGCAAGAAACAAGAGCTGAGATAAGGCCAAGTATTCATAACTAATAATAAGTCTCCATGCCATGATTTGGGAGTTGGTTGGTGGCCCAAAAGAAAGCCTGCTACAGTTCTCACTATGCCTAATGTTGAGATATACTACAGAGCCATGGCAATAAAAAAAAAAAAGCATGGTCCTGCTCTATTACAACAACAACAACAAAACCAAAAGAAACAAACAAGAACTGTACCAATGACTTACAGCCCAAGACAACTGTGGCTGATTTCTTTTCCCATGATCCTGGGGGTTGAATCCAAAGCTTCCCACATGCTGGGTAAGTTCTCTACCCCTGAATTCCACCCCAGCCATAAATACTCTGAAATAGTGTCTCACCAAATTTCCCAGACTGGCCTTGTAGCATAGGAAGATCTTGAACATGCTATCTCCTGCCTTGGTCTCATAGGGATCAGGGAGGCTGGTGCCACAGGCTTGGCTTAATTTTTGTGCCTCATTTTAGGTCAACATAGCACAAGCTGGAGTTATCAGAAAAGAGGGAACCTAAATTGAGAAAATGCCTCCGTAAAATTGGGTATAGACAAGTCTTCTGTCTTTTCTTAATTAGTGATTGATGGGGGAGGACCCAGCCCATTGTGGGAGGTACCACCCCTGGGCTGATGGTCTTGGGTTTTATAAGAAAGCAGACTGAACAAGCCTTGGAGAGCAAGCCAGTACACAGCACTCCTCTACGGCCTCTGTATCAGCTCCTGCCTCCAGGTCTTTCTGCCTCCAGTTCCTGTCCTGACTTCCTTCGACGATAGACTTATAACGTAGAAGTGTAATAAGTCGAGTAAACTTGCTCCTCCTCTAGTTGCTCTCGGTGTTTCACTGCAGCAATAGAAACCCTGAGACAATTTCCTACCTATACCCATGGGTTTGTCTATGTGAGAGAGGCACATCGTACACAGCACTTGCTCCTAACTTCAGCTCCCACCCATGCTATTTTATTTTTGTTATCGCCCCCCATCTTTACTCTGAAGTGTTTTCCTGCTCTGGAAATTTCTCACTTCTGTGTGAAGAGTTAACTATTTTTCACAAGAAGCTAAATTCAGCTCACTTGTTTATTACCCAATGAAACCATAGCACCTATTAGTGTGGGTTTGATCTCTGTCCAAACAGACCAGGTCCTGTATGGAGACAGTGGCCCTGACCAACAGTCTGATGAATGTCATCTCCTCTGGGAAAACTTCCCCCACCCTGCTGATTCCCTCAGAGTTGGGGTGGGGGAGGGGTGCCCTGCAAAGAGCTGCTTTCAACAGGCTGGGGCCTGGACTGTGGGGTGTACATCCTCTCATATCCCCCTTAGCAACATTTACACCAGGATCTTGAGGGACTCACCTCCCAGGAAACAGACTACCCACACATCACCCTCCACCATGTCTCTGCTGCTCTGCCCGAGCCCTCTGGTAACACCCCTGAAAAAGAATCATGAGGAGTCAGAGGAGTTGTGGCGGAGTCCAGTGCTTGACTAGGATGCGTGTAGTTTGGGTTCCGTCCTCAGTACTGCCACCAAAAAGGGGTGGGGGAGGTGGAAGGGAAAATATTCTTACAGTGAGGCGAGTCAACAGATCGCTCATTCACTTAGGAATCAAGAAGACAAACTGCTGCATGGCCACAATCCTCAGGCAGTGCTGTAGGTCTGGCCACTCACAGCAACCTCCTTCCCAGTTGTGAATGCCTAAGAGATGGGACCACAGTGACAACTTGTCACTCTGTTGGTCCAGGAAGAGGGTAGTAGAGATTATGCCTTTGCACTGAAGAAAAGCAGAGGACGTGACAAAGCCCTGAGGAGCTGTCCAGCTCTCCAGCATGCCTGCCATTGCCGAAGGTTGGTGGAGGAATGCGGTCACCACATGGACGCACAGGCTGAGAGCATCGCCAGGAGTCTGACACTGTCCTGCTGGTGGACTCCCTAATGCAGACTAGCCTCAACTCAGCTGTGCATAGGAGAAAGAGAATTATACAAAAAATAAATGAGGGGTGCAGGAGAGCTGGTTCAACAGTTAAGATCTCTGGCAGCTCATCCAAAGGATCTGGGTTCGGTTCCCAGCACCCACATGGTGGCTCACAAAGATCCCTAGCTACAGTTTCCAAGGAATCTAATGCCCTCTCTGGCTTTTGTGGGCACCAAGCATGTACAGGCTACACATATATACATCCGTGCAAGCCAAACACCCATACTCATAAAATAAATAAATCCAAAATAATTGAAAATTAAAATAAATGACAATAGCCTGTAAACAAGGGGCCTTTTCCTAGAACATTTTAGGATTCAATCTGGAGAGAGACCGCATGCAGCTTGGTGTGGCACCTCATCTTCCTGTCTTCCCCCGACATGCTGATATACCATCGAGCCCCTCATCCCTTTTAATGCTTGCTGACTATCTCCTTTCATGGAAACAGGAATCAAAACCCACTTGTCTCGCTCCTGAACAAGACTGCACAATGGGACACACTGGGACTTCTGATTTCAGCATCACATTGCAGGCGTCTTAGGAGGATGCTCCCCTCCGGAACTGAGCTGCAGTTAGAGCAGAGCAATCTCGAGATGCATCCACCTGGACAGCAAGCGAGTTCCAGCAATCACCAGCAGTTCTCTCTGCTAAGAGTGGGGCTCTTGCAACAGTTCGTAATTAGTGTTGTTTAGCATTTAATTTGCCTTTAGTTAGTCAACAAGCACCTATTGATTACCTGATAGGAAAGGGATGCTACACTAAGCAGTGTTAGGAGAGTGATGAGGGAGACACCTGCTATGGTGGGGGGGGAGTTTGAAAACAACCACTTTTGAAGGAAATGGGAGAATGGTTAAGAAACAAAAAACAGCATACATGGAATTCTTCCTTTTACCAAATTCATGGCTGTAAGTCCCGGCATGTTCCCCTTAGTGGACAGAAACCTGTAGTAGCCACATCTTGTCTCTAGGTGAGACTAGGGCCCTGCCCTCGGCCAAGCTCAGGCTAATGCAGGCAGCCTCCAGGCTTCCTTCCCTCTACAACAACCCCAGGTGTGGTAGGGACCCAGGACAGAGACAGTCACCGCATCCTGTCAGTCTCACTTCACAAGGCTCCTAACAGTTTAAGTAAAATGGTGTGTTGGAGGGGGGATCAGCAAGTCAAGTCTCATTCTTAAGGTCGTATTTAAGGTGCGGGTGAGGGACACAGACTAACAGGAGTTAGAAAGGAAGGATGGCTGTGGCTCAGATCCCCTGGAGCTGGAGTTACAGGCAGTTGTGAGCCACCTGGGAACTGAACCGGGGTCCTCCGCAAGAGCCTTCTCTTGTAACCTCTGAGCCTTCTCTCCAGTTCCATTCTTGCTAACATCAAGCATTCTTCTCAACACCAAGGGAAGTAAAAAGGATTGGGCCCTGGCCTCCTGAAGCTTTCCAAGAAGGAGCTCACCGTGTCCCAGATAAGATATAAGAAGTGAAGCGTCCACCCAAAGGGGACAAAGCCCTCACACTCTGCACAGTTGGACTGAGTCCCTGGCAGAGGGAAGGAAGTGAGACGCAGCCAGCCGGCTCCCTTTAAAGAAGAGTGTCTTCCCTCTTTGGACACTGTGGTAGATTGTGAATGGACAGGGAAGGGGGAGCAGGAACAACAGTCAAATGGTTATGGCCGTTCACCAGAGATTCCCAAGGGCATACATGAAAACAAGGGAGTGTGTGCCTCCACAGAGATGACACGCCATGAAGCATTTCCAACTTCCTCTCAACTGGTACCCAACACCACACATCAAGATGGTGGCTTCAAAAAATATATATGAGATGCTGAGGGCTAGGCTCAGTAGATAAAATGCGCTGCACAGGCTTGAGGACCCAGGACCCACATAAAAAAGTCAGGTGCAGAGGTGGGGACAGTTGATGCCTGGGGCTCACTGGCCACCTAACCCAGCTGAGTTGGTGAGTTCCAGGCTCCATGAGAGACCTAGCCCCCCAAAACAAGGCAGAGAGCTACTGAGAAAGACACTCAACAGGGACTTCTTGGCCTCACATGCATGCAAACATGTGCAAACACATATACACACACATGCCTGCAAACATGTGCATACATGCTCACACAAACACATATACACACACAAATAAAAAATTTTAAGAGGTAAGATGTATTTCCTGGTTGCCTTTCAGTTTTTGGACACACTTTAGCACTGTCTGGTTTCTCAGAAACCATTTTTAATAGAACACAAGCTCCTTCCTGCGGTGGCTGGAGGCACCTTTCTGAGGCAGGTTGCAGGGTCCCATAGCTCAGACTCGGAGCCAAACCACACTGGGATCCGAGCAGGAGCCAGATTGTCCTCTGGTGTAAGAAGCTGGCAGAAGCTCAGCATGCCTTGGAGACCATGCTTATGCCACATCGTGTGGCAGGTGTTTTGGTGGCTGGCAGTCTCCTGCGGGTCTCGTCCCACCCTGGGCTGCAGAGTTACAGTCGTCATGCTCAGCTGCCCTCTCAACTGTGCCAAAGTCACAAGAGGCCCTGGGGGCTGCACACTGGGAGCCCTGGTCAAAAATGGCAAGGTCTCCTTGTGGACTCAGGAATGGTGGCAGGGCTGGGGGACTCCAGGTAAGGAAATAATAGCATGGCCTCATTTCCCTACACTGTTCATTCCTCCTTGGGCTGCCCTTCCTGTTTCCAAATCCTGCTCCTGTCTGCTGCTTATACCCAGCAATATCTCCCACCCTTCCTGAGGCTGCTAGCTCTGAACCTCCAAGGCGCAAGCTCTGCTCTCTCCTGTGGTTCCTTTCATCTGCCTGGCTACTGTCTGGCTTTTGGTAGGCAGAGCAATGAGCCCACATAGGGATGAGGAAGCCAATTAGAAACGAGCAAAGACCCAGAGGAGAGCAGAATGGCCAAGACTGTCTGCAGCACTTAGCTTTACCACAAGAGGTGCTCAGCAAAGGTCAAGGAGGGGAGGGGTGAGAGGCAAGTGGAATGTCCTAGGAAGGACCCAGTAGCTTCCTGGCACTGAGTTCTGGGAGGGGACTTGGGAGGAGAGGCCCCAGGCAGTCTCCTGGAGTGATTCACTGGCGCCACCTAGAGGAATGGTAGAGCTCTAGTCGCTGTGAAACAGGTCAGCCCAGGAGCCAGGAGCCAGGAGTCAAGCCTGTGCCTGAGTCGGGAAGTTCAGGCTCTACCAGTTCAGCAGCAGCATACAGAAGATTCTGGGCTCTGAGATGTGACAATATTCATCCATCAGCTTTGGGTTAGGCACCACAACCCTGCTCCCAGAGCAACCCTGTCCATGGAGGCAGCAGGATCGGGAATATAGAGGAGCCTGTCCAGTGCAGGAAGGGATGCTCCTGGGTGAAAGTGTGGGGCTGGGCAGCTCAGGGAAGGAGGAGGAAGGTGAGCATTCCAAGGGTCAGCCAGGCCTAATTGGGACATCATCTGATAGGAGATGCAAGGACCACTGTGAGATGAGGCTTCGAGGTCATGGGACAATCAGCGGCTAGGGTCAGAGGCCATTTCTTGGCTATATCCAGACTGAGGTGCCACCCTGTTCTAAAACATGCAACATGCAGTGTACAGGGATAGGCAACATTGTGGGAAAGGGATGCCAAGTTCTAAGCAGGGCAGGGCTAGCTGCAAGGGAGCCAAACGCCCTCCCCAGCTATCAGCAAACAGGAGGGTGGGTAAAAGCTGTCCCCAGGAGATCCCCCAGATGGGGCCCTGCTCTTGATGACATCTGTGCTCCCATAGGGTCATGGTGTCTTTTCTGCCCCACCCCCCCCACCTCCTGGGCTACAGCTAAACCCAAGCTGTGAATTGACACCAGCGGCGCTGGCTGACCTGCAACATGGGGATGGGCAGAGGACATACTAGGTGAGGGATGTTTTTTTACTTTTTAGTTCTGAGTTTTTATTTTGGACTTTGGAGAAAGTGTTTCACTGTCATCCAAACAGGCCTTGAATGCTTATCTTCCTGCCTCAGCCTCCTGCTTGCTCGCTTGCTCACATTTTATGCAGGAA
>JAQHUG010000146.1:4214422-4226354 GCA_028555095.1 Dicrostonyx torquatus | reverse complement strand
AGTGCGGAAGCCTTTTAAGTTCCCAGAGGCTTCAGGACACCAACCAAACTGGTGAGGCAGGAAAGGAGACCCAGGGATCCTCAGCAGGAGGGCTGCAGTGGTCTGAACTTCCAGTTCTAAGGGAGAGTGGACACTCTCTGCTGCTCCCTGAGAAGCTTTCTGGGGTTTTCTTCTGTGAATCCAAGTCAGGCAACCACTGACCTGAACTCTAGGCCCGGCCACATAAAGAGTTCTACAGCTACTAGCCTGTGTGTCCTTCTCTGCTTGCCCAGCTCAGCACCGCAATGCTCCACTCCAGCATGGCTCTTCTCTAAATGCACTCAAGATACCAGTCCGTCACTCTGTGTTCCTGTTACCACAGCAAGAGGCAGGAGGCATGTGGGGAATAACTGGGACCGCCAGGAAGACTCAGGTCCTGCCGCGACTCTGTAGCCTCAGAAGTAGAGCTGGGATGAGGGGCTTTCACCCTCCCACGAAACTCTCAACAGCCAGAGAAAACAGGAATAAGGTAGCATGTTCCTGATTAATCCTTCTATGGCTTCCTTTTAGTTCAGAACCCAAGTTCCTATGATCTAGAAGGCATTTTGTTGAGTGGATGCCTGGTTAACCTCAAACAGCTCTGTACAGGATGTCATGGAGCCTAGCAGCCCTGCTCACCCATAACCTCCTAAGCCCAAGTCCTCCATGCTAGCTCACAGCTATCTTTTTGGAGGTGGGGGATGTGTGTGCTGTGCATAAATGTTTACATGCGTGTGTGTGCGGGTGCATGTGTATATGTGGAGGCTAGAGGTTTACAGCGAGTGTTCTCTTTGCTTGCTTGCCACCTTATTTATTACGGCAATCTCTCATTGAGCCTAAATCTCACCCACCTGTACAGGCTAGTCTAGCTTGTTCTGTGAATCCTGCCTCTGCCTCCCAAGTGCTGGGAATTATAGGTAGCTGCATTCACACACGGCTGGGGATTTGAACTCAGATCTTCATGTTTGAATATCACAGGCTTTATCCACTTAGCAACCTCGATGCCCATGGCCCACAACTGCAATCCCGATCCTGAACTAGCCCTAACTCTCCTTGGAACTAAAGCTGCGTCTTCTTGCTGCCTAGCACAGCACTTGCTACACAGCAGGACTGAGGTCCCTGCCTAAACCGAAGGGTTATAGGTAGAGCAGGCAAAGGAGTCCATTCCCCTGCATCTTCTGGACTCCCTGATGTGTGTCCAGTTTGGGAATGACTAAGGGCAGAGCACAAGATTACTAACCAGAGTCTGTATTCACAACAGATTTTCCCTTTCTACAGAGGAAATGGTGCCCAGACTTGCCCCCCACCACAGGACTGGGGAAGACGATCAGGAAGGGTTGGACCAAGTCAGTCTCCATTTCACCATCCCCTGGGCTGGAGACAAAGGCAGGTAGACTGCACAGGCAGAAGAGATCTCTCCAAATCTCTCCCCCAGTTTCTTCTTTCTCCCTTCACCCTTCCTTTCACTTCCAGGTCAAAGGCTCTTGCAATAGTAGGTGGGTTTCAGCCCACTAAAGTTTGCACGGAGGCAAAACAACCAAATTCTACCTCATCAGAACCCACCCCACGCTACTTCCCTCTGTAGCCATTCCGATGGGATAGGGCAGGGGTTGGGCTCACACTCCTTCGAGGAGAATGCACAGGGACCCTTCTCCATCCAGCATACACGCCATACAATCAGGGAGGTTTCTTTTATTAAAGATGCAAGCAAGCACAGAGTATCATGTGTGACTCCAGGACATCCATACAGTACTAAAAATAGAAAAATAGAAACAAAATTTCACAGAAAGCAGCCTTCCTTCCCAGACACACAGAAAAGGCGCTGCCATGCCCACCTCAGAGTCATGCACCCGGCCCACACAAGCTTTTCCCTGGACAGAGGTAATGCCAGCTGCAACCAGAACTGCTTCAGAGACCACCCACCGCAGCCCCTTCCGCAGCCAGAGTCTCCCACCACCACTCTGGCTCTTCCAAGCCTGATAAAGAACAGAACAAGTTAGTCCCCAGCAGGAATCTGCTGGTCCACCTCTCATCTGGCCATCACTTGGGCCAAATTTGAGCCAGAAGAGAGCGGGGGTAGGTGTGTGTGTGTGTGTGTGTGTGTGTGTGTGTGTGTGTGTGTGTGTGCGTGCACGCGCACATAGGACCATTGCTCCCTCAGACACTCTGAGGGTTGAGGTGCTCACTCAGATGGGCAGGGTTGCCAATCCTATCCTCATGGAGAACATCAAACCTGCTGACTAGGTCTCCTAGGTGAGAGCCTTGACACAGCTGGAGAACAAGTGACAGCAACTAGGAATTTTAGGACCATGCCATGTTGTATCGCTTGCCAGTAGGAATGTGTCAGTCAGTCACTGCCTTGGGGACAAGAGAAGGCTGCAGCAGATACCAATTCTTGTGTCTGTGGGGACTCTTGACATGCCATCAATGCCTTCAGATACCATCTGCAGTCTCAGGTCAGCTTCCCTCCTGGACTTTTCCTTGGGCTCTTCTGTACTAGGCTCCAAGAGCTGCGTGCTGGAGGTGTTTCTGAAAATGGCCTGAGACAGGCCCTGGCTTGGTGGCAGGATGGTTCTGGAAGACTGGCTAGACCACAGGCTAGACCCACCTCTCCAACCCTCCCCGCATGTGATCCCAACCCATCCTTTGATCTCAGAACAAGGTGGGGTGGCTGTGCCTAGAGAAAAAGAGTACAAAAATTACAGTGAACCCTGAGAGCTTCCTACCATCCTGGCACAGCTTGCTCCTGCTCGCCCACGGAAATGGACTTGCATTTGGTTGACAGATATTTATTTAGATTTCCAGTGAAAAGCGCTATAAAATACAGTGAGTAACATGGGGTACAGGGCAGACATTCTCGCTGCCTGTGCATGTGGCATGGCCACCACATGGAGACTCAAATGCTACAGGCCAGGCGGCTGATGTGGACAGCATCACACTCCTCGCTCTCTCCACTGGGCTCGTCCCCTGCCAAACGTTTCCACGCAGCTTCCAGAGTGTGTCCAGTAAGGAATAAATGAACGCAAACAGGACTTTTAGCTAGTAGAGCGTCTGGGGACCATGAGCATGCAAGTTCGCGGTTTGTGATATTATAAATAAAAGTCAAACGTGAGGTCACACTTCCCCATCTTCTGTTTATACACTAGATCAAACTTCTCGTTCATGGAGACGGTGAAGATGTCTTTCCACAGCCCGACTCTTCCTGCAACACAGACCAGAGTAGAGCTGGCTGTATCCACCAATTTCAGGACAAAAGGAAGCCTTGGGAATGGATCCAGAAGTTTCCAGATCTGTGCCTAGACCCCTCTGAAACTTGACTTGCTGATGTGGGATGGGCCACCTGAGCTAGACCACTGTGAGTCTTGTTTGTGGTGAGACTTGACTGGAACCAATGTCCCTAAGTCTGGAGGGAAGCTTTTCTACTCCCACCTTCTGTCAACTGTGCACCAAGCATCACACAGAACCACAGCTGTGACCAAGAGGACCTTCCCTCTTGCTCTGGATTCGGAACCTACCACAGCAGGTATTCCCACCATAAACCTGCCAGAGAGGAAGTACTATGGGCTTAGGGCAGTTCTCTGAGGAGTCCTTGACTCACAGGTCCACAGCACCAATGGCTGTTGGCACAACAGTTGCCTTTGGAGAATGTGGAAAGGTAAAAGAAAAAAAATCATCCCAAGGGCCAGTAGGAAGTCATCAAGTGTGGAGAATTCTAGAAGCCTACACTCTAATCAAGTTGGAGAAGGCTTAAAATGAATGAAACATTCACGGCATAAGCTCACTTTTCAGGCTGGATACAAAGGGTGTCATACACAAAAATTCTGTACCGCAACTCCAGAGTGAGTCTCCCCACAGCTGAGAGGAGGCCAGAACCAGGCCAACATCATGGGGAGGATGGAATTAGGAGTTTGTATTCCAAACCTCCCATCCACATGAGCGGTGAGGCTGGTGTCTTGACTTTGTGTTTTTAAACAAGTGGGATTGGAGGGGAGGGGCAGTTCTGAAGTCAGAACTCTTGGCATCTCCAACAACAGCCTCAGCATCTGTCCCAGCAGGACTTCAGATCTGCAGCCACAGCCATGCTGTAGCTGGGCTAAAACTCCTGACACATCAGGGCTTTCTCTTTGGTAATGAGACATCATCTATCTGTGTTGGAAAAGTAAAATAAAATTGTTCTTGCCACCCTCTAATGATACCAAAGGGACCAAATTAGAAGCTTCTAGACCAACCATACTATAAATATAGTTTTCCACTGTTAGTTTTTTTTTTTTCCCAGCTGAGAGCTTGTCAGAGGAGTCACCCACCTGGTTTAGGATTTGGAATCAAGACAATTTATGCTGTGACATGAACCAAATCTAAGCAATGCAGCCGGCTCCCCGAGCCCCTGCATCCTCGCCACCTCAAGGCGATCTTCTGAGTAAAGAGGCAATGTGCTAAAAGAAAACAAAACCACAGAACTGAAATAAAGCAAAACCAAGGCCGACAGTGACAGAGCAGACGCCTCTGAAGGAGTGTGTGGGTACTCAGCAGAGCACACAGGACCTGGTGCACTATGCACACACTCACCACATGCAAACCAAAAGGGGGTTGAGGAGGCGGTCACGGACAGGGTTAACGAAATCTGATGAAAGCGAAACTGAAGAACGGCAAATAAACTCAAAATAATAAGTGCCTGAGAAGATGACGCAGCCAGGAGACACAGGACGAGGCGAGGGAGGCAGTGCAGTGAGCCGCTCTCTGGAGGACCAGTTGGTAGTCCTTCCCCAGCAAGGCCCTGTACACTTGACCCTTAGCATCTTGCCTTTGGCCCCCAGCAGTCAGGATGTCGAGAAAAGTCCAGAAGCCATAGCTGATCCACAGTTGAAAGAAGACACATTCCTGGAGGCAGCCAGGCTGCAATCAGAACCCAGATTCTCTCCCGCACCTTGGGCATCCCCACCCCCGCCAAAGTCCTAAGATCTTCCTTCATAGCTCCTGGCCCTCTCAGTTTCCAAATCACATTGCTGCTGGCTGGCTTTAGGTCTAGACCATACTTACCTGGAAAGGATTTATGGAACATGGCCACTTCTCTGAGACATCCTGGAATGTCAGTGCCTGAGCTGCCTGCCCCACTGAGCAGTAGCTAACACACGCCCTGAAGAGCTGGGAAACTGACTCAGGGGCTCTGGGATATCAACAGTGACCCGGTGACTCCTGTGTCACCAAATCGTCCCCAAAGTCTGCCTGCCCACCAACTGCCTCCTGCTCCTAAGGTGTCCCATCTCCATCTAGGCCACCTCCACAGAGCCCTGACTCTGACTGCCCATGCTTGGCTGCCCTGAGGCTGGGTCATTTGTCATCTCTGCCACTCAAAACCCAGAATCCCCCCCCCTACTTGACCAGCATCCTCTGGGTCAGGGAAGGAAGAGGACATGCCATCACATGATATCCATCTTCTTTTCCACCCCAGCTCATGAGTCACAGCCACCAAAAGGAAGGCTGCTAAGTCAGTGGTCTGCCCTCTATTGTAAAACACTCTAGCACCACAGCCCTGCCCTGGGTCTGCTCTGTGGGTATTTTACTTGAGCCAATGGGAAGAGATCTGCATGAATACATCTTACCCAAAGCCTAAACCAGCCCCCAAAAGCTACTGCCCCTTGAACCATGGCACCATGTGTGAAAGCGGGCAGGGCATGCCCTACTCCTGGAGCACCATGCCCTCAACAGGCAATGGTCAGCAAGTGCCGTTGCCCAGAGAGAAATTAGTCATCCAGAAAGTCCTAGACAGACAGGGAATACCTGATTAGGGAGGAGGGAGGGGACACATACCCCGGCCCACAGGCAGGGCCTCCGCATTGCAACACTGGTCCACCAGCTGGTGGCAATGCTCGGTCAAGGATTCCAGCTGGGCCTTGTCACAGGACACACCCAGGAATCTGGCCAGCTGCTCCACCATGGTCACCAGGTCCTGGAAGACAAGGATAGACAGCAGAGAAGCCCATCAGAGGCAGCATCCCGCGCACAGGGTTGAGCTGGAAACTACACTCATGGCTTCCTTCCTCAGCACTCAGGCGACCAGTTCAGTAATCAGCCAGGAGGTGATGCTGACTGAGGAACTTGCCTCAAAACCTGCAAGTCTTGGATTTGAACCCATGGCTCTGGGAAGAGGAGGGAGGTGTGGGGATATAAGGAAAAGGTCTTGAGAGCTGTGGCTCATTTATAAAAACCAACCGCAAAGAACATCCATCACTGGCAAGATTCCGTTGTCACCTACCTTCTGGAATCCTCACACCCACAAGTGCTCCAGTGGCCTGTGCCCCACCCACCTCGCCTACTGGAAGGTGGACTGAGGAAAGTAAGTCCTACTAAGTTGTCCACTGGACACATTTATAGACTCCACAATGCCAGCTGAAGGCAGAATACAGCTAGAGCGGACACACCACTGTCCCCTACAGCAGCCATGTTCTCCCTAGGAAATGCTGAGGCATCTCCTATTCCCAGTGGGATCCTTGAACCATCACTCCCAAGTCCCTTAATGCCTGTTGGCAACTGCCTTGGTCAAACATTAGGAAAATGCTGGAAGGTGTTTCCTCTCAAGAAGGAACTCAGCACCTGAAGCCTCGGGAGGTCCCAGCTAGATACTGGCATAGGAAGCGGAGGAAGTTCCGACTGAATGTGTGTTAACTCCAATGCCTCAGACCCATGGGAACAGCAAAGCCTTCCCCTGGTCCATGTGTGGATGCTGACATATGAACAGTCCTCCTCCCTCCTTCTGGATGTTTCTGTCCTGAGACTGCACCCCTACAGAGACCACTACCAACATTAACTAAGCCTGCCTCCTTGTCCAGCTGGATATGGTAAGCCCAATGAGTTTCCGAGCTGCTGGTGGTGCATCACCATCAGAGTGCATGTCCCACCCGACCCCAGATCTTCTTTATGTGTGCCTGTAATTTCTTCATTCCCCAGCGCCCAGTTAGGCCAATCCCTAATGCTGTGTAAGGTTGGAGTGCACCCTGGTTAATTAATGTTTTCAACTTTAACAGGCTGTGGAGGAAATGTCCACTCCTCCACAGATTTCTGCAGCACCCACCCACCTCACAGGCTTGATCCTGGTGTTCTACGTCTCCCACGGACACATATTCCCCAAGTCCCGTGCACAGGAATGACATCGTGGGTTATATGAACAACAAGTGTCAGGGAAGCACAAAGAGACAAAGAACCCACTCCTATGAACCCTGGCATTCAAATGGGTAGAAGAATGAGAGAAATAAAACTGGCCCTCAGAAGAAATCACTCAAGGAAAGGGCTGCAGGAGATGAGACAGATGGCGGAGATGCTCTGCAGAATGGCTCCAGGCGGCTCAGCATCCACACATCACCCTCCTTTGAGGGTGGATGGCTTCTGCATCTGGTCACATGTTAAAGGAGGCTGATGAATGGTTTACTAGGCCAACTTAACTGTATACCTCACTCCTCCAAGCTGCACTTTCCACCCATAACCATGGACCAGAGTGCACACCAGCCACCTGTCATTATCAGGAACCTCATTAGTGAGAGATTACCCCTCAAGGTGACTGTGAGGATGAAGGGGGGCTTACCTGGGGCACCTGGGCATAAGCCACCAAGACAGGACTGGCAGCAGTGAAGCAGCTGGAGCAGTAAGATCTGGAGAAGTGCCCAGAGAAGAGAGTATTTGCTATACAAGTGTAAGGACCTGAGTTCAGATCCCAGAACATGAGTAAAGCTGAATGCAGTAGTAACATGTATTTGCAGTGCCAGTGCTCCTACAGAGATGTGGGCACCACAGACAGGAGAATCCCCGCAAGCTCATGGGCAAGCCAGCCTGGCATGCTCCACAGAGAAGAAGAGACCCTGTTTCAAGTAAAAGGTGAAAAGCGAGAACCAGAGATTGTCATCTTACCTCCACGTTCTCAGTGCAATAGTATTCACAAGTACATACACACACACACACACGGAAAATTGGACTGTGGGCGTACCCAGCTCCGCCTGGAACACCAAGACAAGAGAGTGCCTGCCTATTCCACAATCTGGAAGTGCAGATACTCATAGCTAGTTCTCTACAGTAAGACGAGAACAAGAGTTCTTAAAAATGTAACCTTAGGGGGCTGGAGGGATGGCTCAGAAGTTAAAAAGAGCTTGCTATTGTTCCAGAGGACCCACGTTCAATTCCCAGCACCCACAGGGTGGCTCACAACCGCCTAACTCCAGTCCCAGAGGAAGTGGTACACTCTTTTGGCACCTGTGGGTACTGCACGCATGTGGTACACAGACATAGGTGCAGTCAAAACACGCATACACATAAAATAAAAAGTGTAAAATGAAAGCTGGGTGGTGTCAGTGCACACCTTTAATCCCAGCACTGAGGAGGCAGAGGCAGGAGGATCTCTATGAGTTTGAGGCCAGCCTGGTCTACACAGCGAGTTTCTGGACAGCCAGGACTACACGGAGAAAGCCTGGCTTGGAAAAAACAAACAGGCAGAAGTAATCTCAGGCCCCTAATCTCCATCAAAGATATTCCTAACTACAGGTGAGGTTTCTCGGAAAATCCACAATGCTGATTACACGCTAAAGCAACTGACTTCAGTGGCTGGATATGGTTGAGTGTATCCCTCAGGGAGCACCAGTTATAAGCTTTGTCCTTGGGGTGATGCTGATGGAACCTAAATGGTAGGAAGCAGGGGCTAGAGAGCTGGCTCAGTCAGTAAGCACACATACTGCTCTTCCAGAGGACTGCAGTTCAAGTCCCAGTCCCCACGTCAGGTGCTCACAACTGCCTTTAACTCCAGCTTCCGGGGATCTAATGTGCCCTCTTCTGGCCCCCACAAACACCTACACACATATGCTTAAACCCATATGTATATACATAATAAACAATAAAAATAAAAAGACTTTTAAAAGGCAGACCATAGTCATGTGTTTGATTAAAAGGTCACCCACAGGCCCAAGTGCTGGAGCTTGGTCCCAAACTGGCGGGACTGTTTTTTGAAGCAATAGAAAACTTAGGAGGCCTGGCCTAGCTGGAAGTAGTCACCAGGGATAGGCCTTTGAGAGGAACCACCAAACTCTGGCCCCTCTTGGCTTCCTGATCTCTGTGAAGTAATTGACCCCTGAATCATGCCCTACCCCACTACAGGGTCAGAATCAACAAATCAGACCATGGACAGAATCCTCTGAAAGTGCGAGCTGAACACTCATCCTCCTGTGGTTCTTGGCACACTTGGGCCTCCTGGCTACCTGGAATCTTCCCATGGGTGTGGGGTCGCCACCAAGATTCTCAGCCATCAGTAGTCACTGAGGTTGTCTGCCTGGTGCCCACTGTACCCCCTAAGTTTCCTCAGCAGGACATCTGGGTCCCATCAAATGGTGGGCACCCTCTGCAAGGGCAAACTCTATCATACAAGCTGTCCAGCCTAGAGTCACTGCAGAAAGAACACCTAGGACAGGGTGCTAGGAGGCGGTGGACACCACACCACCACCTCTGCTCCGTTCTTCTCTGCTCAGGAGCCATCACCACCAGGGTCCCTTCATAAGCCACCCAGAGTCCTCAGCATGTTCCTGATCATGTTCAAGCCCACACAGGGCTGTGTCCCTTTCTAACAACACCTCCAGTCTGTCTGACCTCTGTCCCAGTCCCTCCCACTAACCATCACGTTCCTCCAGACACAGTGGGCAGCATGGCTTGGCCCCAGTGTGCCTGGCTCAGAACCTCCAGAAGACATTTGATCCTGGCTCCCTGCAGCCCAAGGCCTGTGAACTCTTAGGGACGGCAATGAGAAGAAGCAGCTTCCCCTGCTCCAGCGAGAGGCCTGCATAGGCTTTAGACTCTCAGTGCCTTGTGGCACTCCAGGTCTTCTTGTGGAAAGGGAGACAGGTGTCTCCACCCTGCAGGTCATTCTATAACTCAGAGAGCAATGGCCTGACACATGCTGTTGATCTGAACACATGAACACACATCCAAAGGAGCGGCAGGACAGTCACTGACAAGGTGGCCTATAAGCAGATGAGAAAGTGGTAAGAGGGCAACCTATGTAAGTCTCGGAAGAACATTCTAGATGGGCAGAGCAAATGCACAGGTCAGAAACACAAGCTGGAGGGGCAGGATCAAGCAATAACAAGGTGGCATGGGTGGGGGGTAATGTATCCAGGGACTAGGGACCACTGCGGAGGTCTGATGATTGCCCACAGCGGCATGGGCTGTGACAGGATAAGTGGTATGCATTTTAGCACCAGTAGGCACAGCTGCTAGGATGAAGACTTGATGGATAGGCTGGGAAGGGAGCCAGAAGTCAAGTCTGGGATTATGCCTCTGTAACAGGATGGAGAGATACAGACATAGACAGAAAGACAGGCAGACCTGGGCACAAATGGTTGGGGAAGTGTGAGGTTTTAGGAATAGAGCCAATGGAACTTGGGACACAGACACACAGTGTAAAAGAGACACTGAGACATACAAGAGAATTCCACTTGAGCAACACTGGAAGGCAGAGGGGCTGCAGAGGCCGTGAGGGACAGCATCAGAGGCTGGCGTGGGTGCACTGAGTCTTCAGTCTCCCTTGAACAACCACACAGACACGTGTCTTAGGGTATCCACAGACAGCTCTGTGCATGGGGGCAGCAGTGCTATAACCTGGCAAATGAGTGAGACTGCAGGGGATTGAACAGGAGAAAAGACAACAGACGAGGCCAGGACCGAGGCCTGTGGCATGTGGTCATCTGCAACTAGAAGTGCAAATGGCAAGGGATGCAGGATAAGGAGCTGGACAGACAGTTAAGTGGTTAAAAGCACTTGGTTCTCTATCAGAGGACCCAAGTTTGGTCTCCAGCACACACATGGTGGCTAACCACCATTCCTAACCCCAGTTCCAGGAGATGAAATACATTCTTCTGACCTTTATGGGCACGGGCATGCACAGGATGAACATACATACATTCAAGATAAAAAAAAATACAAATAAATGAAAATGAATCTGAGAGAAGGGGGTGAGGAGAGATGAGGGTGGCTTCTTGGAAGCCAGATAAGGAAGAGAGGGGTCATGCCATTAAAAGGCTAGGTGACAGGAACACAACCACCATCACTTCGTAGCAAAGTAGGGGATCACTGGGGATCATGACAGCATAGCATGGAAGTGGTGGGACAAGGGCAATAAGAGGCTTGAGACAGGAAGGGAAGGGATTGTAGTGAAGTGAAGATAAGGATAAGGCTCTGAGAGGGAAAAAGATCAAGGCCAGGTTTGCTCTTGGCCCATTTTAAGGAAGAAACCACTGGGTGATGGTGGTGTACACCTTTAATCCCAGCACCCGGAAGGCAGAAGCAGGTGGATCTCTGAGTTCAAGAACAGCCTGGTCTACAGAATGAGTTCCAAAACCCAAAGATACACTGAGAAACTCTATCTCACCAAAAGCCGGAGAGGCAGAAAGAGACAGAGAAATATCAGTACACCCACACATGGCAGTGAAGATCCTGGGAGATGATGCAGCTATCATGACAATATATTCACACACTGAGCATTCCCCATGTCTACATCCACACCTAGGAGACCACTACAGAGCAAGAAGTCAATGCTAACCTCCTTCCAGTAGTGACAGGAAGGGGGCACCACAGGCTAACTCACAAGGTCACAAGCATCCCAAAAGTGGACACAAAACAGTTTCAACACAATGCCCATCAAAATCCCAGCAAAATTCTTCAAAGACCTCGAAAGAATGGTACTTAACTTCTTATGGAAAAGCAAAAAACCCAGGATAGCCAAAACAATCCTGAACAATAAAAGAACTTCTGGAGGCATCACAATCCCTGACTTCAAACTCTACTACAGAGCTACAGTACTGAAGACAACCTGGTACTGGCATAAGAACAGACAGGAGGACCAATGGAACCAAATAGAAGACCTGGATATCAATCCACACATCTTCAA
>JAQHUG010000146.1:4157916-4213092 GCA_028555095.1 Dicrostonyx torquatus | reverse complement strand
GAGGCAGAGGCAGGTGGATCTCTGTGAGTTCGAGACCAGCCTGGTCTATAAGAGCTAGTTCCAGGACAGGCTCCAAAGCTACAGAGAAACCCTGTCTCAAAAACCAAAAAAAGAAAAAAGAAAAAAAGAAAAAAGTGAACGCAGAAGGCAAAAGGACTCAGCTACTCCAGCACACTGCCTCAAACAGTCACCAAGGTGATGGTACTAAGACAGCACATGAGAGTAGCAGAGGTCCTGCTTCTGTTGCTCAAGTCCTGTTTCTAGGCTTTCCACATCACACCACAGGGAACCAATCTGGAACTTGTCCTGGGAATCAACCCATCCAGACAGAGGCCATGTGCTGGACCAGAGACTTGAGTCCAAGCCTTCTCTGGGCCCACATACATCCCTGGGCATGGAAAAATTGTGCACATCCCAGGCCACTCTCTGGCCTTCTGGTTCTGCATAACCAGGCCATGCCTCCACTTGGTTCTAGCACAGCAGGTCCCAGCACCACGGACAGCTCCAGCACCATGGACAGTGTTTCTGACAACCAACATCTCCCTGGCTACTCACCCGGTGCATGTCTTCATACTTGAGGAAAAGCACATTTGCATCCATACGATGTTCCCAGAATTCCTGAACATGCTCAAACCAGGAGCCATAGCCCACTGTGGAAACAGGGAAAGGGACACAGCTGGAGAGGGAACTGGGCAGGCGATCTTCCCCCCACCACCACCACAGAATGCCCTGCTCCTGCCCAGTTGCTGTGAAGAAAACTGCAGAAATAATAAAAGGCCCTCCCTACTCCTGCTCCTGAAAATACTATGTCAGCCCTACCCAGCCTGAGCATGGATGCCCTGAAGATCTGACAAGGCTCTGAGGATGTGGTGTGCACACTAGCGCCAATGGGCGAAAACAATGGTCAGAGAAGTCAGGACAAGAGGCGGGCAGGGTACACTGCGGTGTGGGGCACTCTAAGAGAGCTCCAGAACGATGCCCTTCCCCATGACTTCTGGTTGACTCCAGGCATTCTCAGCAAAACTTGTGATCTAAAGACAGATGGGAGCCCTGCATTGTCACACAGACAACATGTGCCTCAGCACGGCCCTGCCTGGTCAGAGCACCAGATCAAGACTGGGCTCTTGGCAGACGTGAGAGGACTCGGCCCAGTCTGTAGCCGATATCATATTCCTTGTGACAAGTTCCAACATGCACCCATCTCTTTGGCTGAGTTGTGCAGCCCTGTGATTGCCTTCATGCCACACTTGCAGGGGGATTCCAGGGCAGGACTCTGTGAGACACTATACAAGTGCATCTAACCTGCTGAGCAACAGGAAGGGACACAGGAGCAGCAATGGGGCTCCACTGTCCAGGCTGCTTCCAGATTCCCTGGGTAAGGAGTCGTCTTGGAGCACAGTGAACCTGTACAGGCACACACCCCACTCAGATGCACCTGGATGACCTCTGCAAAACTCATCTTAGAAAATCTGCTCACTGTACACAGAGCTGAGTCTTAGGAAAGGGCAGGGGCAGAGCAGGGCACAATTGGGCCTGGACGCTGATCTGGATCCATGTGTTCAGCTGAAGCTGAATCCAGGCAGATGAAGTAGTCCTGGGGCAGGAGGAAGGCAAGCAACCTAGTAAAAAAAGGGGGGGAACTCTCCCCACTCCCAGAGAAGGCACAGGACTTTCAAATGGTCTGGACCCATTCCCAGAGAAGGCACAGGACTTCCAAATGGTATGGACCCATTCCCAGAGAAGGCACAGGACTTCCAAATGGTCTGGACCCATTGGGTCACAAAATGCTGCACAAGGAAGGCCAGCCAGGACCATGAACAAAGTTAAGGCATGCTGACTGCTATCAGGGATACCAAGGAGTACCCCACTGCCTCTGCACCTGGGACCACAGAGGAAAGAGATGCATGTGTGCTGATGGGAGTTAAGCCTCCAGAGATGGGGCCCTGCCATGACTCCCTGCTTCTCTCTGCACTTCATCCTGCTGAGACCATGAAGCCTGCAGACCCAAGGCCTGCAGGCTATTATAGCTCAACACAGCCCCTGCCTAGTAACAGGTCACCTTTGGAGTACTCTTCACATGGGTCAGTGTCTATCCACAGACAACACAGTATCTGTCAAGTGACCTTGTCCACAGACTGTCTCCCATGTTCTTGTGCCATAGGGAGACTGTCCACAGAGCACCACCATACTGCATCAGTGACCCTGTCCAGAGGTTTCACACAGCATGTCACTCGACCTGGGCATCCCTTAACCTCAGCCCTGGAGTCTCAGGCCACCAACATCCTCATGCCAATCCTTCCTCACAGTGCCTGGTACTCTGCTCTGTCCTCTGCTCTGTCCAGTACTGGGGACATTAAGCCCAGGGCCTGACATGCTAGGCTAGCATGCTTGAATCTCCAGCCTTCTTCCTAGCTTTCATTTTGAGACAAATTCAGGCTACCCTTGAATTCACTCTGTAGCTCAGGCAGGTCCTAAGCCTGCCCACTTCCTGCCTTAGTCCCCAAGCAGCTAGGATTACATCCCTGTGCCACCATGCTTGCTAGGAAATAAGGTTTTTATTAATGATCCTTCTCTTAGCTGTCACCTATGAACCTTGGGCAAGGAGGAAAGGTTACCACGTTGTGGTCACTGAGTGGCTAAGAGTAGAGGAAGGGACATAAGCACCCAAAGTCACACACTTTAAGAAGGATGCAGGCCAGAGTGCACAGCCTTGATGTCTGGGACTTTGCACTGTGAATAGGGAAACCCGTGTTAAGGCAGATGTTAACAGCTCTCGTTGAGAGTACACCAGGCTGAATATGGCAAGCTTTTGATGTCACTATGGTGCTGTTCCCACACACCTGTGAGACAAGAATGGGTGCCAGGACTAGAAGGTACGATGCCATGAGCCAGAAGGGAGCTGTTCAAACACCTGGAAGGCTGCAAGGGAATACTGCACAGGCAAAGAAGCCGAGTGGGGCCTGCAGCAGGCTCAGGGACCCTGGGGAACAGGTGCTGCCATTTCCCACCACACATGTGACCCAGCCCTGGACACAGGGCACAGCTGAAATCATGTCTAACAGGAGGAAACAGACCACTGGGGCCCTCTAGTTCCTGCGGGTTTCCAATTACAGGCAGTCCAATGTGCCTGCTGCAGCCCAGTCCACTCTATGGGACCTTGTCTGCACCACTGCCTGAGTAGTAGCTGCCCTAGAGCCTGCTGCACTTGAGGCTCTGCTCTCACATACTTGATTCTCATCTTGCCTCACAGCCTCCCTGCAGGACCCCCGATGAGCCCAGGGCTAGGACCATCTCAGTGTGGACTAATGAAAGTGTGACATAAGCTTTTCTATGACTGGGTGCACATCACAGTCCCTTGACGGCCACAAGACTCAGAGATATAGGGGTGATGGGGGCAGGTGGGAATACAGCCAAAGGGGAACTGCTACAATGGCTCCAAGGAGACAGGTGGCCTTAGGGGTGAAGAAAGACAGAGATGGGAGATGGGGCTGCTTCCTCCTATAGTCCCTGACTTCCTGGAAGACCAGTAGGGTGGGGTGGCAGGTCCTGCTCTTCCTGGTCAGGATAGCATTCAGCTCAGAACACCCTGCTCCCTAAGTGTGCTGTTCCCTGTCACTACCTGGCCTCTGAAGTCCAACCCTCCCCCAATGAGTCACACCCAACAGCAGCCTTCACGCTGGTCTCTACCATTCACAGCCCCGAGATCTGGGCCTCTGAGTTCACAGCTTTCATTCTCACCTCATTAAGAACCCAGGAAGGAAGGGCAGGTGAGTATCAGGAGAAGACTCAGGGTGATGGGGGGCAGGACTCGGAAGTCCCAGGATCTGCACTGCTGCACACCACCTCTAAGATAGCTCCCTAGCCTCGCCACCTCCGCCATGTGGTAATAACACAAGCCCCATCTGCGCAGCAGGCTCCCAGAGGTGCAGGTGAGGTGCCGTTCCATGCTGCACCTTCCAGGAACCCCCAGCACCAGCTGGTATTTATAAGGTCAGAGCTCACCCCTGCTGGCACCTACATTTATCATTCATGAACCGCCGACAGAACTCCTGGAAGGTGCCTCGGTAGCTCATGGTCCTCAGCGAGCGGTGGAATTGATAGTAAGATACAACCAGGTCCTTGGGGTTGCGAGCCATGTAGATGACCTGTGGGTAGCAGAAGAATGGGTCACTCCCTCTCCTCCTGGCCAGGGGTCCTCTTGCTAGTTCGCAGCATGGATGTGCTCTGGTCCATGGGCTGAGTATGCCGGATAAACATGTGACTATCTTACTGTACTACTTATTGGGCACTACTGTAATCAGTAGACGACAGATGCCCTGGTAAGGCTGGTGGCCTGGAACCTTATGAATGAGGACAGAGACAAGAACATGAAGCACCACCCTCTAATGTAAGAGAACACCCCTCACACCCTAGTAAGCATGGAGAAAGCACTATAGACATGATCCAAGACGGACCCTGGGTCGGGGTAGAAGCACCTGCCATGGTTTCGGAAGCCTAGGATTCTTTTTCTTTGGGGCGGGGTTTCAAGGCAGGGTTTCTCTATGTAGCTTTGGTGCCTGTCCTGGAACTCACTCTGTAGCCCAGGCTGGCCTCAAACTCACATAGATCCACCTGTCTCTACCTCCCAAATGCTGGGATTAAAGGCATGCACCACCCTCACCCGGGTGAACCTAGGATAATGAGGAAGTAGAGGATGAGAAATGTAGATAGGTTACCTTGGAGTCCCCATTGTGGAGGTCAGAGGGCAGGAAGCGGTAGGGGAGGTGACTCTTTATGAGGCGGGGAGATGTCAGTTCCTACAGAGAGAGATACAGCTGTCATATTTACATACGTGTGTGAACATGTGTGCACATGCATGCACACACACACACACTCCTTCCCTCCCAGGGCCTTTCCAACTGCTCTGGGAGGATACTGTCCAAACAGGATTTAGTACATGCTCTAACCAACTACCCACTTGAGCCATCTGGACATGACTCACAGGCAGCTGGATCCCAAAGAGCTGTAATGAGAATCCCAGTCCCCAGCCTGAGGGGCGACTCCTTATGGTCATAGGGATTTGGTTTGAGTGGCTGAGAATGAAGAAGGGTCTGCGGGGCAGCAGAAACATAAAACACAGGCATGAAATAGTGCCTGTAAGAACATGGGAGGGGTCTAACTTTAAAGCTTCCAGCTTATCCTCCACTCTGACCTCAGCAGCCTAGAAGATCACAGGCAGTAGCTTTCCCTCAGCCCTCTGCTCAGAGGCCCTTATCCTGTCAGCTTCCCCTTGGACCATGAGTCTTGGTGTCCATTCAGCCTCTGCTGCTCTCTTTCCTTCTGAAAACTCCTCAGACGTCTACTGCCTCCTCACCCACTGTCCCCAGCTCTGCAACCATCATGACTTCCTGTCCGGAGGTGGGAACTGTCAGCTCACTACTGCACCAGGGGCAGCATCAGCATGTAGGGGCTCTTAAAGCAGAGACACTGCACACTCCCAGTGTTTCCTGTGGAGGAGCCAATGTGACCGGCACAGACTGCAGACAGGAGGGCAACCTGCGGATACCAGGTCCAGTTCCGACCAAGAGCAGGAGGGAATCTGCGGCCGTGATATGTGGACAAGCCTCTAGGGGACAGACTCCAAGTGCTCAGCTAGCAGGAAAGCAGGTAGAGGCAAGGGTTGCAAGGCCTGAACTACAGAGGCAGCAGGGGATGGAATGAAAAGAAAGGTTCAGATACTTCTAAGGGGCAGACTACACAAAGCCTCTTACTATTGAGACAGGATCGATCTCATCATTCAGCCCAGGTTGGCCTCAAACTCATGTGCTCCTCCTGTCTCAGCCACCCCAGTTCTGGGGCAGTAGGTAGAAGCCACCACACCTAGCTAATTTCATTTCTGATACCATGGATTTTATTCAAACATGTCCACCCCAGCTCCCTTGACAGATGAGGGAGCTGAGGTCTTCTTCCCTACTGGTAGTCCCTCAGCCAATGACCAATCACATGCAGTTATTTCCTCCCCCCTTCTCAGACTCCCTGACACTGACATCAGTCACTTGTACCTGATTGTCCCAGGGTCCTTAAGGACTCAGAGCCATCAATTTTTCCCTCCTGGCTAGCTAGAACTTCCTGGAGGCCCTCAGTTGTTGCCATGAGCACCCATGAGTCCCTTGAGAAGCCACTGTCACTGGGCAGATGTAACTGCGGAGGAAGGGGTCCCACGGGTACCTTGATGATGTCCAGACCCGGCTGTGGATACTCCAGCACTGGCAACTGTTCATCAATGTTCATCAGGCCAATCTCGTCAGGGTCAGCGCCCTGGCTCACCAGGTAGACCACCTCCTGCAGCAAGCTTGTACCTGGGCAAAGAGGGAGAAAAGGGTGCTCAGAGAAGCCACTGGGCCAGCCTTATAGTCAATGAAACTCCTGCTGCCTGAGATGCAGGCACAGGGCTCTGTGAGCAAGAGGAACCCTGCAGAGGTACCCAGAGAGAGCCCCAGACTGAGCGCAAGGCCTCAGCCTACCACGGCTGCCGGTGCCCAGCCTGCAGCTTTCCTCAGCATTCATTGGGGCAGGACAGCTGGGAAAGAAGGCAGGATGTACCTGCCACGCACAGACCATGGTAAGGACCACTCTCAACGGAGGCTTCCAGGAGCTGAACTTCCATTGGATTCATGAGTGAGCAAGCTCAGAGGGGAGGGTGTGGCCTCAGCCCCCAACTGAGTCCTTCATCTGCCCAATGTCTACTAAACTAAGCACACAGGCCATCCATGCTCTTGGGACACATCGAGAGAAACAAGCCAATAGGCACATTCCAGATCATTCCTGGCTTTGTCATTCATGAAACACACAAACCCTGACAACACACTGGTGATCACGCAAGGGGACACAGTAGCAAGGAAAGATGAACATGTAATACCCAACGTGGAGAGGACCCAGGATCATCAGCACCACAGTGTGACTCTGGCTAATCCTTTGCAAAATGAGCTGCAAGAAGGGAGACCAGGGACTGTGGTCAGTTATTCAGAGCCGCAGAGGTGGACCAGCGTCTCCCATCTCTCATTGCACCTCTTGGGAGGTGTGTAGAAGCTGGGTTCATGCAGAAACAGAAACCACCTCAGCCTACAACAGCCTGCTCTATGCCAGCTGCTCCCTAAGACAGCAGGAGACGACCAGCGCCAAGGACGGACCTGAGCCCACACCATGAGCCTTGCAATGCAGACAGGAACCCACCAGAGGACAGTGGCCCACAGTGCTAAGGACCTGTGATTGAATCCAGCACGGCACAGATAGGTCCCCTGCTGGATTTGGGGACCGACCCTCTTCTCAGACCCAGGCCCACTGTCTCCGACCTCAGTCACCTTCACAACTTCCCATGGTTCACAGCAAGGCCCAGGCAGCAGAGTCCAGCCTCAGCCTTCCCTCTCCTCAGGACACAGTGTTTCAAGCCACAAAGCCTGCCTTCTCAGAAGCCCCAGGATCACTCACAGACCACGCTGCCATCTGTACCCACACTGTACTCCCACCATGCTAAGCCTGGCAGCACCCACTGC
Organism: Dicrostonyx torquatus; assembly: GCA_028555095.1. NCBI lineage: Eukaryota > Metazoa > Chordata > Mammalia > Rodentia > Cricetidae > Dicrostonyx > Dicrostonyx torquatus. The sequence continues at coordinate 4,205,560 of JAQHUG010000146.1, read as the reverse complement.
ATTCCAATCGCTGTGTGTTGAGTCATAAGCACCTGCTGCCTGGGCTCTGCTGAGCACACAGTCTGAGCTAGGGTCCCAGGACCAGGAAGGTCAGGCAGTCAACAGTCAGCCAGGAGCCAAGGGAGGCAGGCAGACATGTCTGCAGTTCTCCAGCCTGTGACCAGGTCCTTGCCCTCCAGTTTCCAGGGAATGGGAGCAGGTACTACCCAGAAAGCTAAGCCAACCTCCCATAAACTCAAGGAAGAGAGAAACACAGCTGGATACACTGTCCCTTCACTTTGGGCTTTGGTCCCTGTAGCTGGTCCTTCCTCTCTGGCCTTTTCTAGGTGGCCTCATGCAGCCCCATCCACAGTAAGCCATGTCTTGTGGATAATGCATATATCCCACCAGGCCAGCGGGGTGGCTCCTCTGTAAGAGCCCTTTCTCCCTACCTCCTACCTTTACATGTCTATTCAAATGTCACCCCTCAGCAAAGGCCTGTCATCAGCTTCTCTGTCCTTCATGTTAGTCCTACTGTGCCAACCACCCAGAAGCCACACACCCGTGACCTGATCTGAGCTCTAATCAGAAAATCAATTTGTTTCAGTAGTCCATCCATCCTTCAAGGCCCTGCCACCTAGACACAGTTCACACGCTGAGCAGGCAGGATGGACAAGGGGCAGTGCAGGCAGCAGAAAACCAATCCACCAAGGAAGCTGGGTGGTGGTGGTGCACGCCTTTAATCCCAGCACTCAGGAGGCAGAGGCAGGTGGATCTCTGTGAATTCAAGACCTCCTGAGCTAAAGAGTGGGTTCCAGGACAGGCTCCAAAGCTACACAGAAAAATCCTGTCTCAAAAAACCAAAAGAAAAAATTCACCTGGGAGGAAGTGGCCAGAGCGCAGTAACACAGTGTGCAGTGGTCACACAGGGAGAGTCCTAGGCCACAGCTGGAGTAGGAAGGTCTGTCTCTGTCTCTCTCTGTGTGTGTGTGTGTGTGTGTGTCTCTGTCACTCTCTATCTCTGTCTGTCTGTCTCTCTCTCTTTCTCTCTCTCTCTCTCTCTCTCTCTCTCTCACACACACACACACACACACACACACACATACACACACACACAAATGAAGCTGGAAGGCTAGAAAGTGCCAAGGCCACAGACCCCCGAGACAGGATTTCTCTGTAGCTTTGGAGCCTGTCCTAGAACTAGCTCTTGAAGACCAGACTGGCCTCGTCCTGGGCCATCTCTATAGTCTATTTTTAATGTACCCCTTCCTGACTTCAGCCCACATGTCCTAAACAGACCTGAGCTGTATTTCCAAACACAAGTCCACCCTTCCCTCTACTATGCACTCATGCTAGGAACACCACCCATGAGAGCCAGAGCAGCCATTCACCTGCCAGCCACTCATGCATACGCGGGCAGCAAACTCAGCGGGTGGTTGTTTGTTGTTGTTTTTATAAGCCATGAAACTGGGAGGAGAAGGTATGGAGGGGCTCAGGGGGATATGGACAGGGAAATCAGATGAGTATGACCAAAATACATTTTATACATGTATGAAATTCTATACAATAAGTAAAGCTATTATATTAAAACAAAAAACTAAACCTTCCTTCAGAGACACAGGAAGGGCCAGCAAGTGACCTGCTTAGGTCAAGGCTGCTCAGTGGCTGAGTAATTGTGAGTATGTAGATTGTGGGCATTCCCCAGCTGGGATGGTCATGCATGAGGACACAATGCAGCTTCATGTCACATGGGCACCCAGCCACAAGCTCATAGGATGGGCTGGCCTGGATGACAGCCTGTGTGGGTCTCCTAGTCACCAACGTGGCCTCAGGAACAGGATATAGAGATGCCAGTCTCCCAGTGTGCCACCAAGTGCAGAGGGGCAGTTAAGGTCACATCAGAGCTGGGAAAGAGCAGGACCAGAGGCTGAAGTCAAACCTCCACAAATACCTGGGAACAAGAGCAGCAGGGCAGAGCAGACGACGGGACACTCTGAAATACACAAAAGAAGATGGGGCCTCCCATGCTGCCTAGAAGAGGGAACCCCTGAGCTACCAGCCTGCTGTACCCCAACAGACACAATCTTCAGGGAAAACAGCTGTCACTTAGGAACACAGCCAGGCTCTCCATGGGCTCTGTTTGTTAGTGGACCAACGCCATCATCCACAGCTCGCTGCACAGTCAGCGCCTGAGTGGCGAATCATCAACGCTCGGTGGTGGCTGACAGGACACTCTCAGTCCTAGACCAAGATGCATGCAAGGCCCTGGAACTCGCTTATCTTCCTACTATCTGGTTTTGGATGCTTCTTCTGAGATGGCCTCGCTCTCACTCTCTGAGGACAGAAGCCATCACGGCACGGCATGGGAGGGGACACTCGGGACACTTCTCAGCGTCTTCTTCCTGCACTTAAGTGTTTGTGTGTCTCTGCCACCCTACAGGAAGCCTCACTATATGAGCTGGGACCCTTCCAGGTGGGAGTGGGAGGTGAAAGCAGCTAAGGGGTGGGACCCAGGTGTAAGCACATGAGAGATGTGGGGGGAGGGTAGGCAGAGACAGAAACAGACACATACACATTCAGAGAGAGAGAGACAGAGACAAGGACAGGTAGGCAAACACAGTCTAACAGAACACAAAGCTGTGCAGCCTATCTACTTCTCTAGTGAAGATCTGTCATTTCTAGTCCCTATGTGTCTCTACTATCCCACTGGTCAGTTCTTTGGTGTCTGTGTTCCCAAAGATGGGTACCTCCAACCTCTAGCATGGGGCTTTGTGGGGAGAGGTAGGATTCTGTCAAGGACAGGTGAGGTCAGGAACCTCACTTCTCACAGTACACCTTCCACTTGACCCCCGCTGCTAACAAGGCCTGCACTCACATCCCCACATCCACAGTCCTTTGGAGTCAGCAAAGACACCCCATGGGGTGACCATCTCACGATTCCCAGGGCTCTGCAATGGGAGCTACCCTCCTCATCTTCAACCGGCACCTGCCCAATCAAGCCTGATCTTCTAGACTGTGCACTGCCCACCACTCCTAGAACAAGGAGAGCTCTGTCTGCATTGTGTTCCATCTGCCCCATGGAGCACCCGCCCAGCTATCTGCCGAGGACCTCTCTTCCCCCAGCTGGTGAGATGGCACCAGGTAGCTCCGGGATGTACCCCACCTATGATGTGGAAGCTCCGCTTCCCCTTGGAGAGACAGGAGGTGGTCCCAAACCCATTGGCATCCCTTTCAGTGGCTAGAACCCCACTGGGCACCAAGAGGAAGTAGCAGATCCAGTGACCAAGTACGACTTGCTCCTTCTGAGACAACACCACATGGCTGTGCACTGGACCCCACCACCTTGCCACACTACAGAAACCCCCAAAACCTGGAGCTCTGTCACTAATTTACTTCAGTTGTTAATATAGCCTACAGGCATTTTAAGTCTCGACTGAAGGACTGCCCAGCTCACACTGGCCTGTGGTCCTATCTGTGAAGAATGGTCTTGACATGGGGCCCACCCTGCCCACTGTGGGCAGCACCATCCCTAGGCAAGTGGTCCTGGGCTGTGTAAGAAAACTAGCTAAAAAGCCTGAGTGAGAGTGAGCCGGCAAGAGGTATTCCTCCATGGTTCCTGCCTGTGGGCTCCTGTGTTGGATTCCTGTCCTGACTTCCCGCAATGATAGATTGGGACCTGAACTGTAAGCCAAATAAAAATAAACCCTTTCCTCCTCCAAGTTACTTTTCTCTTTTTATCAAAGAGAAAGCACACAAGGATGCCCAGTCTGGTCCTCCAGTGACTCTAGGAGTGAAGGAAAGACATCAACCACTCCTCTGGGCTTCAATTTCCTCACAGTGCCAATCTCCTGGGCCTGCAACTCTCTGAGTGGGTACTCACTCAGATAGAGGAGACCCCTGCTGCCCAGGAGGTAGCAGATGCAGCCCTACAGCTGTTGGTAGAGTGCAGGACCCTTGGGGTGCAGCATGCACCCCTCAAAGAGATCACTCCAGGAAACATTGGGCAGGTGACCCTGAAGGAAGAGCTAAGGACAAGGGGGGCCACCGGAGTCCACACAAAGGCATGGAAGACACCGGGTGCAGCTATCACTCTTGAAGAACCACATGACCCACTGTGGCCAACACAGACTTCTGGCTGCTCTCGACATATCCACCCTGTGGTGGCCTCCCCAAGCTGGGCTGTTCATCCCAAAGCCAGCAGGATATGGGAGGAGAATGGCTCGGTTATGCCCACCTGGAGCAAACCTGGGCACTCTGCAGACACATGAGCTGGTTCCAAGTCCAGCTTAGACAGACTGGGAGCTGTCCCCTAACTAAGCTCAAACCCAAGTCCTCACCACCTGCCTTCCTTAGCAGATCCTGTTCTTCAGCCACTGGGGGCTCCAGATGCTGAGGTGGATGGTCCCTTGATGCAGGAAGATGCCTGACCTCAGCCCTGAGCCAGCTCTTCCCTAGGGAGGCACAGGTTAAAGGACAATAACAAAGCCCCCAAGCATGGAGAAGAACTACCAGTGACTCCTGTCTCTCTCCCAGAGGCAAGGGGCCTATGATCCATTCACCTTGTCTCTCCAAGGGCCCCACAGGCTGGGCAGAAGCCCACAGAGGCTGCCTTTCTCTAGTTCTGATTCCTACCCTCTCCCAACTGAGGTCACTCCCCTAGCTGATTAATGGAGGGTCACCTTCCAGGACCTCAGTCCCAGTGTCAGGACCAGATTTCCAGCCCTGGAGGTCACTAGAACCAGGAAGTGTCAGGAGGGCTGGGGGCTGCCAGGCTCACCCCTGATGGTGGCTTCTCTCTGGGAGGTGTGGTGGGTGACCCCAATGCTATCACTCACAAAGCACTCTGGGCACGGCATTGGCACCCACAGCAGCAGTGCTGGTGCTGAGGCACCAACCCCACAGTGACCCAGGGCTGATCACCTGACTTCTAAAAAGAAAAGAGAGAGAGAGTGGATGAGGACCCAGAAAGGCTCACCCACCTCAGCCTGGAACCAGCCACACAGGTGACCACCAGAGCCACTGTCTCCACCTGCGCTGTGCCCCGCTCCACCCTGCCCTACTCAAACATACAAGGAGAGATTTAGGAGCCAGAGTTGGCCTGCTGCCCCAGAGCCCTGGTGTTGGATCCTTGCTCTCCCTAGCTCATCTGTGCTCTAACATGGTGCCCTTGAGGAGGGAGGGACAGGGAGTTAATGGGGGCAAAGGGATAAATACACCAAGAGCCACCAGGCCACAAGACAGTCAATTTCAGGAAGGCAGCTCTACCAGGTGTGGTGGGGAGGGCACAAACCGGATCCCTGAGCCCCCGCGGAGTCTCACCACTGGGGAAGGAGTTGATGTTCTTATCCCATTTTATCCCAGCTCTGGCCCGCACTTCTCGATACTCAGGGCATGTTCCACACAACATGGAATTCTGCTACCCGGAAAACCAGCATCCAGCCAGTGGTGGTGGGGAGGGCTCCTGGAACTCCAGTATGTGAGAGGCTGACACAGGAGGACCAGGAGTTCAAGGCTAGCCTCAGCTACATAGCTAGGGCAGCCTGTGCTACCTAACACCTGTCTCAACAACAACAAAAACCTGGTACCCTGTGGGGTGACAGGGATAGTGCATCCCAACAATCCCAGCACTGGGAAGGCTGAAGCAGAAAGAATGAAAATTCAAGCCAGCTTGGGGTACACAGACCCTGTCCCAAAATCACACGCACGCACGAGCGTCCCATCTCATTTCTCCCTGCAGTGTCCAGGAAGCTCCCCAGAATCCACCAGACCCCAGAACTGGGTTTCTCTTAACTCCCAAAGTCCACAGCTGGGCGTCCAGCTGGGCCACCCCTTCAGTCCCTTCCAATAACTCACGCCTCTGTCCCCCTCCCCCCAGCAGCTACTCCACAATCCCAGCCACACCCCCAGGTACTAGGGGCTCTGGGAACCAAGTCTCCCACAATTAAGTCCGGGAACCTTTCTTTACCCGTGTGCACAACCATATTCTTTGCGGCAAGACAGTACAACCAGAGGCTGGGAGCACAGCCGAGTGGCAGAGCAGGCACTGAGCATAAGGCCACAGGGTTCCGCCCAGGCACTGGCCCAAAAGAGACCAGCTGTGGAGCGCCCGGCATGGCGACTTACAGAAAATTCTCTGAAAGTAGATCCTACCCGAGACCCAGCAGAGACCTAGGGCTGAGATGAGGGCTTGTGGGGTGGTTCGAATCTCAGTGGGACCTGCCTATCTCCTGCCAGGCCTTTTCCGAGACATTCCAGCAAGCTGTCTGCCTGGCTGGTCGGTGCCTGCACCCGGACTTGACCGCAGAGTCTTTGCACTCCTACCCCTGCCCTCAGAGTGTCCATCACTCTCTGGGAGGAAGCTGGGCAGCTGCCCTAAAGGTTGGGACTCCACCCTGGGTGACATACTGCTTACATTTTCTCCTGTAACCGCCTGATCAGATACAGCAGGGTGATGGCCAGCCACCTTCTCAACTACCCTGAACCTGCAGCACAGCGGTCACAAGGGCACTCTCCAGGCACTGCAAATGGGGAAAGTCTGCTGATCTCGTCCTACAGACCCCAGAAAAGGCACCGCCTGGCTGTCTCTACACCAGGCCAGAATGGCTGGATGGTTCAGATTCCAATCCAGCTGTGTGACCTTGGACAAGCCTCCACCCATCTCTGAGCCTCTACCTAGAAGCTCTGCCTTGCGTGGTTGCTGTGGACTGGCGTGGCCAGGTCCCTCCTGATGACAGAGGCAGCTCATAAACAAGGATACAGGGGCAGCAGAGGCCGGCCCCATCCCCCACAGAGCCCACGCTAGAGGAGCGCCCGCCGTCCCCGCTGCCGGCCTCAAAGGGGGAGCCGGACAGGACTCGAGCACAGAGAGGTTTAGCGACCTGCCCAAGGTCACACAGCCGCGCGGGCGCCGGGAACGGCGCAGGGTTCCCGACTTACCAGACTTAGGGTAGGTGACGATCCACACGTCGCTGGGCCGCACCGGGAAGTCGGCGATATCCTCCATCTTTCCGCGGCAGAAGGGCGGCAGCCGCACGCCATGGAACTCGAAGTACTTGCTCTCGAACTCGCCCGGGGTGCCCGGGGTCTCCGCTTCGCTCTCCGCCATGCCGCCGCCCGGCCCGGCCCGCAGCTCCAGGGCGTGACGTCACGGCGCCGGCGCGGGGCTCCGCGGGCATGACGTCATGGCCGCACCCACGCACGCCGCGCCCCGTGACGTCGGGCGCCGACGCCCCGGGCTTGCCGCAGAGGTGCGTCCGGGTCCGTGCCGCAGCCGGTCTGTTATCCGCGCAGGGTCAGGGCTGCACGCCCTGGAGCAGAAACGGGGCGTCTGCGCAGACCCAGGGCGAGCCACGGGAGGCGGGAAGCCTCACCTCCAGAAGCTTCCGATGCCAGAGATGGAAAAGCCCGCGTCAGAGCGCGGCTGACAAAGGCGGCCCTTCAGCCTGGAATCAGGTGCCGGAAAGGACTACCCCAGGGAGAACCCAGGCTGAGAGGCCCTCAGAAAGGAGACCTCCGCGCAGAGTACCCCGTCCTCCGGCAGATAGGAACCCCAAAGTGGGCCTCTTCAGGCAGAGAGAACCAGACCCCCAACAGAGAAATCTCCAGGCAGGGAGTGACCCCCCCCTCCAGAGAGGACACCCCAGACAGAAGAGACTCCCCCATGCAGAGAGGACCGCTGCGCCCCGGCAGAAACGAACTCCCAGAGTGGACCGTCAGGCAAAGAGGACCTATCCCCACGCAGAGGGGACCTCCAACAGAGATAGCGCCCTTAGGAAACCCCCATGAGAGTCGACCCTCCAGGTGGCGCCCTCCACCTTCGTATGTCTTGTATCCTCCTTGAGACTGGGATTTCTACTTTCAGGCGCTACAGCTGGGGGAAGCCGCTAACAAGAACCCAAGGGGCTGGGAAGCCCCTTAGGAATAGAGACCCTGCCTAGCTGGTGTGAACCCCTGGGGTCAGTTTCTCAGCACTGGAGAAAAGGGAAACAAACAAACAAACACTAGGCTGCAACATACTTGCGATCCCTGCAACTGGAAGGTGGAAACAAGAGGATCAAAAGTTCAAGGCCAGCCTCGGCTACGTACAGCGATTGAAGCTAATCTAGGATACCTGAGAGCCTTTCTCAAGACAAGGGCTGGGGTAGAGCAGGTTGGCTCTGTCTGCTACCTAGTACAGGAGACGTACAGCCTGGGTGCAGAGACGGGGGTCGGGACCTGCCTGCTTTCCACACAGAAGGGCTTTATGGAAAGCAATAGGGTGACCAAAGGGACCGCAGTCAAAGGCTGGGCCGCAGAGTGACAAGCCCGCGACTGTTAGAGGTGCGAGAAGAGAGTATAGATAGACCTCTGTGCTCTTGTGATTGCTGCTGACCGGTGCCCAGGGCAGTGTCGCTGTCTGAGGTGCTGAACGCTCAACGCTTGGCCCTCGCCGCCTGGCCCTCTGCAATCCAGCTTCACTAATGTTCTCTTTTGAGGCATATTATCCTATTTCCCTGTATTATTAAAAATCTTAAGGTTAGGGCTGGCAAGATGTAAAGGCACCCGCCGCCAAGCCTGCGACCTGAGTTTTATCCCCAGATCCCGTGTGTTTAAAGGAGAGAACAGATCCCTCAAGTTGTCCTTATACCTCCACACAGTTGCTGTGGCACAATCACACACACACACACACACACACACACACACACGTGCAAGGACGTGCACACACACATACACAAAATCAATAGATAAATTGGTGGATATTTAAATGAGTAACTGTTACTTGAATATAGAAATGTGATTTAAATTAGTGTGGTTTAAATACATGTAATTTAAATAAACAAATAACTTTTTCTTAGGTTTGGAAATGCCAAACATATACAAAATCGGAGAATAAGATGACTTTTAGGCATTTGTAACATCTCATCACACAATATCTATTATCAACTCGTGTTTTATCAGGTTCTGTGTGCAGGCAGGCACACACTGGGTATTTTTGTGCGTTATCTCATTCGTGCATACTTACTTCCCTACGGACCTCTAAGAGATAAGAATTCTTCGAAAACACACTTCCTAATGCAAGACACAACCTCAAGGTGATTATCAGGATGACCTGATCAGTTAGGCATAGTGTCACACGCCTGTCACCCCAGCGTTTGGGAGCTGAGGAAAGGAAAATCAGGAGTTTGGGGTCATCTTCAGCTACACAGTGAGTTCGAGGCCAACCTGGGCTACATGAGACTGTGTCAGGACACCAACAGCAGTAGTGACTGTGTGAGATGATAAGCACATCTGTTTCACTGTAAGAATTAGTCTTCTGTGTGTGATCCCATGGCACAATGACATCCATTTAAAGGAAGTAAGAAGGACTGGGGAGATGACTCAGGGCCTAAAGTGCTCTCTGTGCAAGCATTAAGACATGAGTTTGAATCCCCAACACCCACATAAAAATAAAATGCTTGGCATGGCTGCCTATGCCTGTAATCCCAGCATTGAGAGTCAAGATAGATGGGTCTCAAGAGCATGCTAACTGACCAGTTCAGCCAAAAGGATGTTTCCACTTCAGTGAGAGATTCTGTCTTCAGCAACAAGAAAAAGGGTGGGGGGGCTAAGAGATGGCTCAGAGGTTAAGAGCACTGATTGTTCTTCCAGAGTTCCTGAGTTCAATTCCCAGCAAACACATGGTGACTCACAACCATCTATAATGAGATTTGGTGCCTTCTGGCCTGCAGGGATACATGCAGGCAGATACTATATACACAATTAATAAATAGATCTTAAAAAAAGAAAAAGAGTGATAGAAGACACCCCAAGTCTTCCTGTGACCTCTGCACCTGCACACACACATGCATGAGACACACATACACACACACACACACACACACACACACACACATGCAGCCTGGTTGTTGGAATGTTTGCCTAGTTCCATTCCCAATGCCACATAAATAAGGTGTGGTAGCACACCCAGCATTTCTGTCATCCAGTGGGTTCCCCATAGAGTGAGGAGCTGACATTGAAGGGAGTGGCATGGGAAGCTGAGCAGCCTTTGGCATGGAGACTGTGTCCATGATGAGATACAAAGGACAGGGATGAGAATGTTTTCAGGGATGTTCTGAGGGTCAAGTCCCCTGCCCCAGAGCCCTAGTTGGTGAGGGTGAAGAGACCTCACAATGGCATCTGAGAGTAGTGGCTGGGCAGTAACCCAGCTCAGTGGGGACAGAGGATGGCCTTCTGGAGCCGCCTAACCCCAATAGAGACAGCCCCACCCTGATGTGAGGATTGAGCTTGTGTCTGGCCCACCTAGAAGACGTGAGAAACAGCAAGTGGGTGAGACTGGATCTACCCTGGGGCTGCCAGAAAGGGGAGAGCCCCTTGTTCACACCATCTGCTCTCCTGGTCCTCTCAGCCCTGTCTGGACCACTGGCTCACACCTCTGAAGTTTCAAGACTTTGGTATTTTTTCTTTTAGATGTGTTTCATTGTATAACCCACAATACCCTGGAACTTGAGATTCCTCCTGTCTCTGCTCCATCAGTACTGGCTTATAGGCTAGCACCTCAAAACCCTGCACCAGCTCTTCATTCATTTCTTCATCCCTGCCCTAATTCAAACTCCTTGGTGTTAGGGATAGAGAGAAGGCTTCCTGCTCCCGCAGAGGACCCAGCATCCACATCAGGGGTCTCACAACCACTTATAATTCTAGTTCTGGGGATCGGATGCCATCTTCTGACCCCGTGGGCACCTGCACACAAGTGGTGCACATTTATTCACACAGACACATGCTTAGTAGAAATAAATTTTCAAACACCTTGGTGATATGATACAGCCTGTGGCTCTCAACATGCCCTCCATCCTCTCACCCACAACTGTGGCTGTGCTGTGACAAGGGCTTCATTCTCTCTGCAGGGACTCTGCACCTGCTGCTCCCTCCAGGGCTTGGCAGAAGTCCTGGCCTCTTGTCAGGTCTCAGCTCAACAGCAGCCTTCTTGGAGCAGCCTCCTGACAGCCTGGTCCCTGTGGCTCCCCACTTGGTTTCACATCCGCCCTCACTATGTTCTCTTCTGAGGACCTTTTGGAGGGCTCATGGCATCATTTCCCATCTATGTTCCATCTGAGAGCCAAATGAATGAATGAATGATACATGGTGAATAGATTATCAATGTATGTATAATCAAGGGATGAATTAATGAATGAGTAACACATCATCTCTTCTGTCCACTATTTATTACTTAAGCTCTTCTCTTGTTGGCACCTCCATTTCTCTACAGACCCATCTCCACTCAGGCTGGGTGTCCCTACAGTCTGGTGAGGGGCATAGTGTAGATTCTTCAGGGACAGAAGCAACAGAGACCCCAAGGAGAGGCCAGAGGAGGTTTGGTATGTGTGGTACCCAGAAACCCTTCCAAGGAACCAGGCTGCAGTGGCAGTAGGTTCCATCCCCATCTATGATAAAGACCCCCCCCATGGATCCCAGCTAGCCACTCTCCATCTGCACTTGTTACAGGGGTCAACTCTTCAGGTGAGTGCAGACCAGAGATGAGGGGGGTGGTCAGAGCAGTCACTGCCATGAACTGGGCCTTGGGGCACCAGTTCCAGTCCTGCACAGGGTGGAACACACCTCTGCTGGACACCTGTGCCCTCTGTGTCCCCCACATGGAGATCCAGTACTGAGATGTGTCTTAGCTTGTTCTGTCTTTTCTCCATGACAAAATGGGCAGGAAGAGGGCAGTGGCCTGGGCACACAGTAGCCTGGTGACATCCAGAGAGGCCCTGGAAATAAAGGTCCGAGGAGCAGCTGCGGAGAACCCTCATCCCCCTCCAGGAAGCCACCTGCCCACACAAGAAGCACAAGGCCTGGCATGGGCACGATGACAATTTCCCTGAACTGGGTTCAGAGCTCCTGGGGGATGAGCCACAGTCAGAGCAGACATGAGCACACAGGATGTGGCAAGGACAGGACTCAGGGGGTCACGTATTTGGTTGGCCTAGCCCAGTGCACGATCAGCAAGCCTGAGGTTCAAGGCCCGGTTCTCAGAAGCAGCTGTCCCCCGCTGAAGGGGACCAGAGTCTGCGCTGGTGACAGGCGGGCTAAAGAGGGAGCAGGAAGCATGTGTGAGTTCAAGGTCTGGATTTTGGTAAAGGTAAGGTATACCATAGGGACAGCCCTTACAGGGAGCAAGTTACTTCATTCCCAGCCCTCTGAAGAACGTCTCAAGCCCTCAGCAGAACCAAGCAGGAGGATATCAGAACTCTAGGGCAGCTTTTCCTAAGAGGACAGGGGCAGGACAGTATGGGTACACTGGGTCTCCTACATCAGGGAAGTTGTCAGAAGAACAGGCCAGTAGTCCCTAGCCACATTGAGCCAGCCTTGAGGGACAAGGTGAGAACTGTACCAACCACAGAGCTGTAATAAAGATCCCCAGCAAACCGCCTAGACTGACCAGTGTGACTGTCTCAGAGACCCTAGACACCACGTGGTACACACAGCAGTAAACATAGACAGGTCTCCCCAGGTGGACGTACAGAAGGACATGGGATGCGTGTTGGGCACTAAATATAAGGTGCTGAACGCTAGATGGATGCTTTGTGGTAGGTGCTAGGTTCTGAGTTCTGTGAATTGGGTGCTGGGCACTGAGTGCTAGGTGGTGGATGTAGACAACATGCTTAAGTTCTGACAAACACTCCAGTCCCTCCCCCTGCCTCACCTGCCCAGCCTGAGGAGCTGTGTCTTTGCCATGGAGTAGACCTCAAGGGCTGTACTCTTCAGGAGCCTCTGCATCCAGCGCAAGTCAGCTGGCATTTCAGGCAACCACAGCAGCAGCCTGTGAAAGGGACAGTGTCAGCTTCCCAGGGTGCTCGGGGGGGGCAGTCCCAGATCAGGGATGGTCCCTACATTTCAGGCAACAGCTGAAGAAGGGGAAAGGAACAGAGCCTAAATTGGGCAGGAAGATCTCAGGAAGGCCCCGTGGATCACATCCGTAGCAGGATATCCAAAAGTGGACTTGGGGAGGGATGGACCTTGGGGTCAACTTCCGTAGGGTTCCAGTGAGAAGCCTGGGATAGAAAGGGGAGGGGGTCGTGTGATGCTAGCTTGGAGACTGCTATGCATCCTGGAGAGTCAGAAAAACCCTCTCTGGGCCTCAGCTTTCCTCTCCATCTGCCTATGGTCCTTTACCCTCTTTATCTCCATGCATCCTTCTTCCTGACCTGTGTCATTCATCCATGTCCCTTTCAGAGGCCAGTGCCTTCCTCTCCTCTAAATGCCATGCGTGTGGGTTATAGGGAATACGTGGCATGTTCTGGGCTGGTTCCAGCAGCTTCACACCATAGAAAGGGCTAGATTTCTTCATCTTCCTTTCAGCTCACAGTTTTAGTAAACAGCTCTGTGTGAGTCAAGTGTGTCAGGAGGAAGTGTCTCTCCACCAGTCCTGACCCAGCCACTAACTCAGGGCAGCACAACACAGAGCACTGGGGCTCCCCATCATAGACTTTCTGAAGGGAAAGGCATTTTAGAAACAGAGCCTTCGGGTCTTGTGTTAGAGCACACGGCTGGGGTTCTAGGCAGAGGAAACCTTGAGTTCAAAACTGCTCAGGATTGTATAGCAAGATCCTATCTCAAAGAGAAACTCCAATCTCCCTACAGCATCCCTCTGTCTAAATAAAGTTCACTCACCTGACCACAGACCCTGTGTGTCTGGCCCTGGCCACTTTCTAGCCCCACCTCATACAGTCACTAGTTTTCACTCCAGCCACACCTCCCTTGGGATCCTTGGATGTGCCTGACTCCCTTCTGCCCCAGGACCTTTGCACACAGTACCCCATCTACTTGGAAGGCCTTTCTTTCCTCTTTGCCTGATGGACTGTGGCCTATCCTTAAGACCATAGCTTGGATGTCATCACCTGCCTTCTCTGACAGTTACTCGGCGTAACTCAGGGCTAGTGTGGCTCTCTCCTTACAAGGCTGTAAGCTGTATATGTTCCACCAGGCCAGAAGTGAGATCAGGGTCAGCCTGCCTCTCTTGCCCCTAGCTAACACCTGGCCCCTGGTCAGCCCTTAGCAGCTGATGAGTGAGACAATGAAGTAGCATGGTCCACTAACCCAGCCAGGCCGAATGCTCAGTACAAGAGCTCAGCTGCCACCAGACTGATCTGAAATAGCTTTGCTTTTAGGAAAAGTGCCGTGACCCAGAGAGGTCAAAAGAGCTGGCCTAGACCACACAGCCAATCTAAGATAGACCAGCTGGAAGAGTTTCCAGAGGCATCGCATTGTCATCAAGGATCTGACCTTAAAACAAAGGGCAGAAGGTCACAGAACAAGGTTCTGTGTAGCCAACCACACCACCTCCCTACCAATCCTCTGGCAGAGCCTACTCAGGTGCTCCATGGGCCAGCCCACAGCAGATAGTGTAGGGAATGCAGGTGCCTGCCAGCTCTAGTTACTCAGCCACCCACACTGGCCACAAGCCTGCCCCCTCAGCCCAGGCTACCTCACCTCCTGCTCCGGAAGTAGACATACTCGAAAGGCAGCGTGCAGGGCAGCAGCATATAGGTCAGTACCCTCCCTGGCACAGAACATTGGAGTCGAGCCCAGAAGTCCCGCTTGCAAGCATTCCTCAGTGCTGAAAGACAAGGAGAGTCCCACGGCCCCTTGGTACCCTTAGGCTGTGATGCTGCCTCTCCTAGTCAGTCTGGGGTCCCAGGAGCTGCAAACAGCTTCCTCCTTCAGCACTCCACGTTGATGGAACCATTGCTGCCAGCAGGGGTCACCATGTACATGTCCTCTCAACCCAGTGAAGCCCTCACAGAAGAGACTAAGGTTCGGAGTGGTGGTTCAGAAATACCTAATGAGAATCTCTTTCAGGAAGAAGCAGAGCCAAACCAGCCTCGAGGCCTGCCAGGCTCCTGTCCTGAGGTCTACCAGGAGAAGTCTGTCATGGTACCTTAAGTATCCCCAGGCCTTTCTCAGAGTAATAGACTCAGAGCTACTGTGAGCACAGCATCTGTGTTGCCAGCTCCAACCCCCTTGTTCACCAGACTAAGCATGGTAGGAGTGACATGAGCCAGGAGGCCACTCCAGACTGCTGGGAGCTCACACTGCAGTTTGGGTTTGAGCAACCATGTCTGAGGTTTGCAGCCAAGGAGACAACACCCAACTCCTTCTATCCCCAGTCACAGGAAGTGGGTCCCCAGTCGAACATTCCTAAAGGCAGGGAGTGGGAACCCAGGTTGTCTAGGCATTAGAATCCCTCTCCCAGCCCCTGCCTGGGCCAGCGGCAGTACACAGGGACAATAGCCTCACCCCACTGATTCCAGATTGAGAAGCTAGGGATCAGTGCAGACTGAAAACCTCTGGATACAAGTCAGTGTTCTGTCCTTATCCCATGCTTCCCCCGTGACCCCATGGTCTCTTCACTATCACCTCAACCTCGCTGGCCTCTGCCCTCCCCACTAGCTCCATGCACCTCCATGGTTCCCAAGCTCTGGTTTGAGTGAGAATGATCCCCAGAAGGTCATCTGTTTGAATACTCGCTCCTTGATTGGTGGAACTGTTTGGGAAGGATGAAGAAGTGTGGCCTTGTTGGAGGAGGTGTGTCACTGGGGGTAAGTTTGAGACTTCAAAAGTCTCACGCCAGGCCCATTGTGCTCTGTGTCTCCTGCGTGCAGTTTGAGATGTGAACTCTTAGCTATTTCTGCCAGCATCATGGAACTGGAAGACCAATTAAACACTCTCCTTTATAAAGTCACCGTGGTCATAGGGTTTTGTCAGAGCAACAGAAAAGCAACCAAGACACCATCTCTCTCCTCCTGTCTATCCAGTCCTCCCCAAGTTCATGTCTGCTGTGTCACCCCTACAGCAACCACTATGCTATAACCCCAGAGATATACCAGCCCAGCCTCTCCAGCCCCAGAGCCTCTGCACATATGATGCCCTCTGCCCAAACTTTCATCCTTCTATCTTTGACTGGAAGCCCCTGTTTGAAGTGTCTCTGGGATATCACCTGCCTCTTGAGCCTGTGCTTGTCTCTAGGTACCTCACTGTGGCCTGGGCACAGACCTGGCTTTCCTAGGCACAGACTTGGCCTCTATATCCCTATGGCAGACAGGAAGACAAGACTGAGCTCCTTATCTTCCCAGAGCCTCAGTTTCCCCACCAGTGGAATAGTGCCAGGTAGTAGTCAGGAGTAAAGGACACAGAAAAATCCCCCAGCCACACTTGATGCTTAGTAGGGCCTTGGTAGATGTGAGCATTCAGGCAGGCAAGTGTTGTGATAAAGGGCAGTACCAGCCTCCAGCTCTGGTGCCAGCAGCTCAAAGTCAGGCACATCCTTGACCAGCACATTGGGGATGTCCCATCTGATGGTCAGGCGAAGTTTCTGGCCCTGGTCATGGTCAGCACTCCTGGGTCCCTCCATGGGGGCTGGGGGTTCCTTAGATACCAGTGACCACAACACTGGCTCCTTGGTGAGTCCTGGATTGGGAGGGAGAAAATCTGGTAATTGATGCAGCGGCAGCCTCCAGGGGAGATGGCGGCTAACTCTCCACATGTCTTAGTGCCCAAACCAACTCCAGGACTCAGGCTGCAGGATGAACACCAGCGGGGCCCCGTCCTGCTGTCCAGCCTGCTCTAGAGCCCCAGAGGCATAACTCCATTCTCAAATTCTGTCCTACCCACATCTGCCAGCCATGTGAGTCTCAGCCCTCTGCCTCAGTTTCCTTCTGTAAAAAGAACTTAAGTCCTCCTGTCGTGAGAGTTAAATGCAGTACTCTGAAGCTCTGGCCTGGCGTAGGGTGCTGCAGGTTGGGGTGAAGTGCAGGGATTGAGGGTGGGTCTGGGACCCATATCCTGGCTTCATCTCTCAACCTTGCCTTTACAGGGTGACAGACATGCCAGACATGCTTTCCCATCCTGGGGACCATGCACCTCCTGCCAGCTAACAGCCCCTTGGAGTGCAACTCTCCTCCATCCATCTACCTCTGTCTTCCCATCCCAACCAGGCACTCTACAGTTGGTCCCAACCCAGCACAGCTGTCGCCCCCAGGAAGCGCTCCCTTCTTACTCTCCCCATCTCAGGCCAAGGTGAAATCTTTCTCTGCCCTAGCACATTGCTGGAGAAGCCTCTGTCACCCATAGCCCATCTCTATCACTCTGCCTTGGTCTTGCTCTAGAAGGAGACCCAGAAGGCACCTTTTATTCTCCCTAGTGTGGTTTGACCACACACAGAGCAGGCATTGAGGGCCCAGGGTTCAAACCCCGGAGAGGCAGAGTCCATCTGACACCATCCCATTACTGCCTTCTGTCACCTACCCCGTCTCTCCAGGAACCTCAGGGCATCCAGATAGCCTTGTCTGCAGTAGTCGGCCACCACCTGGGACACACGGAACAGAGGGAGGACAGCGATTGGGGTTCCTTAGCAACAAGCCATGGGCTGGAGACATGTCAGCAGATGAACACATCCCCAGCCCAGCCTGCTGCCCCAGTGACCCTCTGCAGGGCTCAGAAACCCCAGAGACCCAGTGCTGGCCAGAGAGATCCAGAGTGAGCACGTGGCACAGATCTGCTCCTGACGTCCCCTCCCACTGGCCAGCTCACTCCTTACCTAGAGCTCAGGCACCTGCCTCCCCCTGAGGTCCTCCCTCTAGTAGACAGAGCGACAAGTCCCGAGTCAGGGTCAATGGGGTCTCTACCTGACTCCCCACAAGTCCAGGGCAGTTCCTTTCCCTTCCCCACCATTAGAAATGTGGTACGGAGTGGAAGCAGAGCTCAGAGGACAACTCTGTGGAGCCGTCTCTCTCCTTCGCCTTTACGTTGGTTTCCGGACTCAAACTCAGTCACCAGGCTTGCCCAGTCGGTGCCTTTATCTAATGAGCCATCTCACTGTGTGTGTGTTGTGAGTGTGTGTCGTGTGTGTATGGTGTGTGGGGTGGTGTGTGTGGTGCGTGTATGGTGGGTGTGCTGGTCAAAGTCTTAGGGGCTCACTTTCAAAACCATGCTGGACTAACAGAGTATAATCGAGGCTGTGTGACTGAAAAAATTCCCTAACCTTTCTGAGCCTGTGCCCTCTGAGAAACGGAACTTCCTCGGGACTGGAGGGCATTGTGGCACACACCTTTCATCCAGCACCCAGGGGAAGAGACAGGCAGATCTCTGTGAGTTCCAGGCCAGCTAGGGCTACATAGTAAGACTCTGTCTAAAAATAAAAATTTTTTAAAAATGAGGTATTGAAGAGATGGCTCAGCAATTAAAAACACTGACTGTTCTTAAGAAGGAGCATAGCTCAAGTCCCAGTACCCATGGTGGCTCACAACTGCCTGTAACTCCAGATCCAGGGGTCCAGTGTCTTCTGGCCTCAGTGGGTACTGTGTTCACACACACACACACACACACACACACACACAAATAAAAATAAAAATAACAAATCTAGAAAAAGAAATGGAAATGACTGCCTCTGCTCACAGAGTGGAGGTCACAGCTAGGCTTTAGCCCTCACCTAGGAAGAGGCAGGAGAGGCAGAACCCACCTGCCTCTGTATGAGATGTGTGAAAACCCATTGTGTGAAATGAGGCTGGTCAATAACTGAAGCTGAGGGGAGGGGTCATGGGCCAGGATCATGCAGGGTGACCTACCTCAGGCTTGGGGGGGAACAGGCTTATGAACCCCTGAAAGAAGTTCACGGTCGAGATCTGGAAGCTGGCATTGAAGGCGGTCAGCTCATACAGACTGCCTGAACGGCTCTGGGGACAGATGTCCACCGTCCCATAGAAGGGAGAGACAGTGATGGTGGTGGGGGAATCAGAGAAGGGCAGGTTGTTGCTCAGGGCTCCATCAATGTAGCGCTGCAAGGCAGGGAGGCAGCAGATCACATCATCTTCCCCACACCCTCACCATTGACTGGTGTCTCTATCCTCCCCCAAACCCAGGGGCTGAGCCTCTTTAGGGGAGGCTTGGCACACACAGTAGGTGCTCATGGGGAGGTGGTATCTTCACTCTTACATCCACCTCTGGACAAACTTTTATTCCAGCTGCCTGGAGCCCAGAGTGGGACACAAACGAGGGGGAGGGGCTCCCAAACACACTCACCTCCCCTCTGAACTCCGGAGGGATTGTCCCACAATAAAAGGGGAAATACAAGGAGCAGACCAAAGCCTAGAAGACAAGACAATCGTCCTCACTCAGCGTTCCACACTGTGCGTGCTTCTGGCATCTAGCAGGTGAGACAGGAGATGATGCTGAGCATCATCCTGTTCTCGTGCATGCAACCACGAGCTCCAGTGAAGAACAGAGAAACACGGTCCTCCTTGACAGCACCTTCCTCTCTCTGCGGAGGGCACCCCAGCTGCCTGGAAACTGCAGATGGGATGTTCCACGATAAATAAACCAAAGAATCCGTACCAACCCTGGGTCTGGCATAAAGGTGCTACCAATAACCTCTGTGTATCTCCCAAAAACTGTTCTCAGAGTTGATCCAAACAGATGCTCCTCTGAGGAGGACTTTCAGGCCCTCCCTTCCCATGAGAAACACCATCTCCTAGCAGAAGCCCTGACAAGTGCCACTGGGCAGGGGTGGAGGGGGAGGTGCTTCATCTATAGATTGTGACCTTCGAGTGCTGGTCTCGCTGTCATGGGGCTGCGCACACTGTCCTGTGTCGTAGGATGCTCAGCATCATCCCTTGTCTTTCCTGCTGGATGCCAGCAGCATGCAGAGTGGGACAGGCAAGGATAGTTCCAGCATGGTCATCTATGCTGGAGGGTGGGGTGGATCTATGCAAACATTGCAGACCTAGGACTCCAAGTTCAGGGACCATAGACCCTCACCCGGCAACCCTAAAAGACCTTCATTCCTCTGACTCTCCCTTGGAGAAGCAGACACAGTACTGGTTCTGAGGGTTCAGAATATGAATGAGCCCATCCTTCCCACAGATGGAAACAGTTGATGACAGCTGAGATTCACTGAGTACCTTATATATGCTGTCCAGCTGAGCACACTGGGACAGGCCCTGAAGTCCTTCCCCGGGTATCAGCCCACAGCAAGTGATACCCCTCGGGCACACCAAGAACCACACACCCATGTTCCAGTAACTGCTGGCTCAAACTGTCCCAGCGTCTGATACAGGGCACCATGATGAGGTATAGGGCTAGGTATATGCAAACCTTGGTGTAAGGGACAGACAGAGACCATTATAGAAAGGGTGGGCAGAGCTGCACTGAGGGACACCAGGACTCTTCACACTGGGCTGAGGTCCTCCCACACGGAAACCCCTATGGCCCTGCTCAGTCTTCCTGATCCCCAAAGCCTGTCTCCCACTCCTCCACCCCCTTCCCATCAGATCAGAACCAGAACAGGCTCCATTCCTTCCCTACCTTGTTCTTCTGATCAAGTTTCACATAGGCCCTTTCCTGTGAGATGTGCTTATTGGATACAAGTCCGGAAAGAAAAGGCAAGGATTTTTCATTTGTGTCCCCTCCCTGGCAAAAATCACAGCATACAAACAGTGCCCACACATAATAGATGCTCAGTAAATGTTTGTTCTGGCAATCAGAAAGCATTTGGAAGACAGGGGTGGATGGGACAGGGAGTACTCCTCTGGAATAAGCAACCCTAGATGCACTGACTACAGAAGCTGACTTCCCTTCAACCTGGTCCAAGGACCCTTTGGGTTCCTCTTCACCCCTTGAACTCAGGCCAGTCCTAGATGCAGTCTAGCTCCTGCTGCATACCCCAACACACACACACACACACACACACACACACTCACCTACAGAAACCCCTGAGTTTATTATTATTTAATGACTTATTTTCCTTGGGCCTCAGGTCATAACTCAGCATCAGCTCACCTGGATGAGTTCATCTCGAGTGGCAAAATCAGTGACTATAAAGTTCTGGCCATCATACCATCGGGTAATGGAGATGCCCAGCCTCTGGGAGGCCAGGATGTGGCAATTCTCAGGTAAGGTGTCCTGCAGCTGTTTCCTGATATGCTCAATGGGGCCATAGGCCGGATGGAAGATGCCCAGGCTCAGACGCTCCACCTGCTTCACCATGCCCAGGAGACTGGAGCAGCAGTAGTCTGCAAGGTGGCGAGGGCTAAGGTCTCAGCTACCTGGGACCCCCGAAGGCCACCCTCACCCACCAACAGCCCACCTTCCTCGGGGATGCCTGGGAGTCAGTACATGATATCTCCTGTCCTGGATGTCAGTGACTTTAGGAGTGGTATCCCAAATCTGAAGCCAGGACCCATCTTTGGAGATAAAAGTGACCACAGTCCTCAGATTTAGAGGTTGGGTATAAAGACCTCGGAGGAGAAAGGGGGCACCTTGCCAGGTTCAGCTGCCTGTGGTGTCCCTGGACCTCCCCAAGCACCTGCTGACTTGCCGCAGATGATGCTCAGGGCGTTGAGGGCGCCTGCAGAGGAGCCATAGAAGCGACGGGCGCCCTGGAGGATGCGCGGTGCACGCTGTCGCAGGCACTGGGTGGCACCCACATGGTAGAGGCCCAAGAAACCGGAGCCTGCGAAGGACAGGCTCCAGCCGCCCTCTGCCTCCAGGAAGTCCATAGTAGGGCGCTTGGAACACCACAGCCTGGATGTAGCACAGGAGCTGGGAGGACTGCTTGCCAGGCGCCAATGAACTGGGACCAGACAGGGACTGGGTTGGAGCTCCGGTGGTGCAGCGGAGTGGCTCCGCCCTACGCTGAGTCACCTGTAGCCCTAGCAAGTGAGGGACTGGCATGACTACCCTCTCCAGGTGTGCACAGTTGTGCCCAGAATCATTGCAATCTGCAAGCCTGCAAGCACCCTAGCCAGGTCCGCACGTTCACCCAGCTCCAAATTGTAGTTGCCTAACCTCGGGGTGTTTGCATTTAGAAAGAAGGAATGGAGGCGGTAATCAGGAAGGGCCAAGCCCGACCCGCAGGGGGCCCAACCTTTGAGGCCAGGGGTTAGAGGCCTGCAAGACACGGAGAGGGAGGGAGCCTGTAGACCTGAGATCCGGGCTCAGCAGGGACAGGTTACTATAGAACACTTCCTCCAGATGCATCAACTCCCCTCACTGCAGCCAACAAGAAGGGATCAGACTCGCAGGTGCACATGTCTGAACAGGTGAGGTGAGGTGCTTACACGGCCAAATCATCACACTGGAAATCAGGCCAGGCATGGCCTGGGGGTGGGGGGCAAGGGAAACGAAGCATACACCTGGATGTCAAGAAGAGCAAGGCAGCAGCGGTGCGAGGGGTGGTGAGCAAAGAGGACCCCAGTAAAGAAAGGGGATGACTGGACACCAGAGGACCTTACAAGTAGTCAATAAGGACAGACAGCAACACACTGCAGGCTGCCTGGTGCGAACATTTCGCAGCAAATTCTGCGCCCCAGTTAAGTGACTCATCCAGTTAAAGTGTTGCCAACCCTGACCACCTGAGCTTCCGCCCCCAGGATCCCCACGGCAGAGGAAGAGTATTGACTCCTGTAGGTTGTCCTCTGACCTCTGCACATGCGCCATGCCACCTGCACCCACCTACGCACACACACTCAAAGATAAATAAATGTAATTTAAACGTGAACTGCACTCTGGGATGCAAAAATAATACATGTCACAGGTGACATGTCCTCGAGGGCGTGGCTCTGAGGAGTCCAGGGCAATGGAAAGAGGGAGGAGACCTCAGGGACCAACAGGTGGGGGGTGCACAGCAGGGCTAGGCTTGGGCACGATGCAGTGTCTCCCTGAACCATCCCCACCAAAGCCACCAGGAGTGGGCAGCAAGCCTTTGGGACTCGCATAAGACCTCTGCAGGGCAAGGAACACCCTGAGGCTTGTTTCCTTGGCAGTGAGATTCTGAGGATCAGGTGAGGCTGGAGGGCAAAGGTCAAGGACACACCTTTGCAACTGTGCTCTGTCGCTGGTGGTGGTGCCTGCCTATCTGAAGAGGTTCCTTCCCGCTGAGGAACTCCACCCAGGTAAAGCCAGGTTCTGATTTTATCTCAAAAAAAGTTCAGGACTGGCAAGCAGTGAGTTTAGTAGATATTGGGGCAGTCATGGAAGAAGAGGACAGTGTACACGCAAAGCAAGGGGAGTGGTTTTTACATTTCATTTATTTGTTTGTATTTGGTGCATGCATGGAGCTGAGAAGACAACTTGTGGAAGGGAGTTGGTCCTCTCCCTCTGCAAGTGGGTCTCAGGGACCTTCACCCACTGGACCATCTCAGGGACTCCCATACCTTGTAGTTGCCAGCATCCTTGTTTGAGACTTCAGGAAGATGAACACAAGCCTTGGTGGTAATCCGGCTCTATTGTGACTCCCAGTCAGATTCTGGAGTGCTGGGCTCTTTCTCTTCCATATTTCATTCACGTCCCCCATCTTTCCATCCTTACTCATAGACTTTTCCCGGGCTCTAGACTGAGGCCTGCTTGGTAATATGCTTTCTTCTCTACCACAACCCTGTGAGATAACATGACCAGTCAACTCCGGTTTACAAATAGAGCCACAAAGACCTACACCAGGAACCCAGGAGAGCACAGCAGATGAGTGGGGTGGTGAGGAAGAGTCTGGAAGTAACACCCTGGGGGTGGGGCACGGTAGCTGGGTTCCCTCCTACAGAAGGGGCAGGTTGCAGATGTGGATGGGTGGGTTGTAAGAGGAGCCGGTTGCAGATGTGCATGGGTGGGTTGTGGATATGCATGGGTTAGGTTGCGGATCTGCATGGGGTGGGTCGCGGATGTGTATGAGTGGGTTGGGGTTGGGAAACCCCCACTGTGGCAATAAAGCTCAACAGCATTGCTTTTGTCTGACAGAAAAAGGATGCACATTCTGAAGACTGAGACAGCAGAAGTGCAGGTTCGAAGCCTGGAAAGGCTGCAGAGCAAGGAAAGATCAGCCTTTGTAACTTAGTAAGACCTTGTCACAAAATGAAAAATAGAAAGAGGGTTGGCGATCAGGCAGTGGTAGCACAGAGAAACCCTGCCTCAAAAAACACAAACAAACAAAGAAATAAAAAGTAAAAAGAAGGCTGGGATAACCACTGGTTGCATATGCCTTTAATCCTAGCACTCAGGAGGCAGAGTCAGACAGAACTCTGTGAGTTCAAGGCCAGCCTGGTCTACAGAGCAAGTTTCAGGACAGGCTCCAAAGCTACAATAGAGGAACCCTATCTTGAAAAACAAAAAAAAGAAGAGGGCTGGGGATGCAGCTCAGTGGTGGAATGATTGCCTAGCTTGCACCAGGCCCTGGGTTCAATCCCCAGCACTGTAAGACCAGGAGTGAGCATGGTAGATGGTGTTGAAATCATGAAAGACAGAGATCCAAACGACTAGAGAGCTTGGAGAGCTGACAGCTGAGCGCAACCCGGATGACCCTCCATGCATGTCTGGTGACACTGCAGATGGACCCTCGTAGATTAAAAATATCCTGACTAGAAATGCAATCGCATCACCTAGCAGACCAAATTTTGGTGATGGCATATCTAATGGAGGAGACACTAGAAAGGACCCCATTGGGACAGTCCAAGAATGTCCATCTGAACTGGGACCACACCATAGTGCCATGCCAGTGGTCAACTCGTGGGTTCTGAGTGCTATAATGCGGTTATATAAAGCGCACTTCACAGGCACTATGAAGTGTGGTGGAGCACTTCTATAATCCTGACTCTTGGGAGCCTGAAGCAGGAGGATTGCCATGAGTTCCAAGGCCATATTGAGTACCAGACAAGCCTGGGCTGCACATCAAGCCCTGTCTGAAAACAAACAAACAAAGAAGCTCGCCTTTTTCCTGAGAGACAGGCTGAAGTGTTTGTGAGTGTTAAATTGACATCAAAGGCCCCTTAAGGGAAAGCTGTTTCCTTCTGGTCAGGAGAATGTTACCCATGTCTGGCCTGAATAGAGACTTAACAATCCATGCTACCCAAAACATGAATTAACCCATTTGGGTCAAATCACCTGGCTAAGGGATTCTATCTCCTGTTCCTGGAAAGCAGATTCACCTAACGCTATACTGGAGAGAACGGAGAAATAATAATTTAATGAGAAGATATATTTTTCTTCCCGGAGTCCTGTGTTTGTGTGCTAGCTAGGAAGCCACCATGAGGTTCTTTGTGGTTTGGTTATTTCTTTGTCGTCTTTCTGTCTCTTTCTTTTGGATACAGACAGGTTGTAACTATGTGTTCTCTGGTATTTTGGACTTTTTCACTCTTTCTCCAAAGCCACTTCCCTTTTGTAGCTACTAGCCACACCTCAGTGCCTAACTCAAGCACATGGCTTTTCTCTTTGTCTTTCTCCTCCAGGCAGTCTCTGAGATTTACAGCCTGCCTGCCCCGGGGTTTTACTAAAAAAATTCTCCTCATGCTTCCTTTTGAGCAATTCTTATAGTCTTTGAGTGAGCCTCAGAACCCTGAGAGAGAACCCCCATCTCCTCAATAACATGTGGCAGTCTACATGGGGCTCCCCCAAATTTCTAGTCATAAGAGCAGAGGCTGAGCTTTCCCATGTTTGTCTCAAAGGGCTCTGCAACAAGACACTGTGCTCCCAGCTTTAGTTCTGTGTCTTTACCTAGGGAGCTCTGGGGTAGGAAAAGCAGGAGAGATTATGGCAGGATCTATGAACCCAGAGGAATGTGTCTGAGGGAAGCTAGCAAGGCCAGGAAGGGAGGAAGGACTAGTTATTTATTTATTTATAATTTTTCGAGACAGGGTTTCTCTGTGGCTTTGGAGCCTGCGCTGGAACTAGCTCTTGTAGACCAGGCTGGTCTTGAACTCACAAAGATCCACCTGCCTCTGCCTCCCGAGTGCTGGGATTAAAGGCGTGCGCCACCACCGCCTGGCAAAACAGTATCTTTTTTTAAATATTTATTTATTTATTATGTATACAATAGTCTGTCTGTGTGTATGCCTGCAGGCCAGAAGAGGGCACCAGACCCCATTACAGATGGTTGTGAGCCATCATGTAGTTGCTGGGAATTGAACTCAGGACCTTTGGAAGAGCAGGCAATGCTCTTAACCTCTGAGCCATCTCTCCAGCTGGGAGGAAGGACTCTAAAGAAAGTGACCTTGATGGGCCCTGTTGACCAGGCAACCTTGCCCGTGGTGGGAAGAGCTGAGGGGAGGGTGGGAGAAGATCTCTGTATCTAGGGAAGACTGTGATGTAAACATACTATGATGTCACTAGGCCATGCAGTTGGCCTCAAGCAGGGAGGAGGAGGAGGAAGAGACTATGACCTTGGTAGCAGGCAGACCTCTTCTTACTGCTCCTCAGTTCCTAGATTCCTGGATACTCTCCCCTAGTTGCTGTACCTGGTTCCAGAGTGGCAGGGTTTCCCAAAGCACTCTACCCAGGACCTAGGACCCTGTGGTACAAGAACCTCAAGTGCCGTGTGTCAACACCATCATCCTTCCATCCGTGGAGGAAATCCTGGGTGACCCACCATTGCTGTGGCTCCCAGGACACATTGGGAAAGATAGGTAAAGAAACTGCACTCAAGGCAAGCAAGCAAAACTCCCTCTGCCTACAGTGGAGACTCCTGAAGTGTAGACGCTGGCCCAGGCCTCAGTGCCCCACCCGCCTGTCTAGGGTCCCGCACAGAGCCTGGTGCACAGCAGATGACTATGAGGAACCTGAGTCCAAGAAAGTGAGGCGTTAGCTATGAGGTTGCCAAGGAAAACTGTAGCTGATCTTGGTGGCCATCTCCTGATGACCTAGATGTCCCTTTGGCTGAACATGCTGGAACTGCAGCTAAGTTGTTCCCACTGCTTCAGAAACTGAGGCATGGGGTGGGAGGGTGGAGAGACGGCTCAGCAGTCAAGACCCTGGCTGTTCTTACAGAGGACCTGGGTTTTGTCTCCAACACACACATGGTGGTTCACAAACTGATTCCAGTTTCAAGGAGTCCAACGCCCTCTCTGGCCTCCAAGGATACTAGGCAAGGACAGGTTGCACAGACATACATGCAGAAGAGACACCCAGGTATGAAAAATAATTGTTAAAAGAAAAGGAACTGAGACACAAGGCTTTCTCCCACACCTGTGCCATAGTGAAGGAACCTTGACTTCATTTTCTTGTTTTGTTGTTTTTCAAGACAGGGTTTCTCTAAATAACAACTCTGGCTTTACTGGAACTCACTTTGTAGACAGGCTGGCTTTGAGCTCACAGAGATCCCCAAGTGCTGAGATTAAAGGCATGTGCCTGCTATGTCCAGCTCTTGACCTCATTTTAACATCTGTGTGTGTGGCTGTGAACTCCTCATCAGATATTTTATGGAGGATTGTGGAAATAAAGACTCTAAAAAACAACTAAGTCCACCATGATGTGGAAGGAAAAGAAATCACCTTACCCAATGAATTTGTTACTCACCTTATGAATGCTTTTAATACCCATGCCCCATCTACCACCTCCATATGCCCTCCCTGAACCCTGACCTCACCTACAACAGCACCAACCTCAGTGGAGTCCCTCATGCCACCAGCCCTTGCCTCACTCTCTCATCCCCTTCCTCCAGCTCCTAACTCCTTCCTACTTGTGTCCCCAGCCTGTCACCTCTCACCCAGCAGCTGCAGCCACCTCCAGCTGTCTCTGGGCCATCCCATTCCTGCTTTCAGCAAGATGACTCTGGTCCCAGTTTCACAAACCTCTCCACCTCCTAACATTGCCACACTGCAGAGGGAAACCTGAAAGCCCAGCCTTCTTCAGTGACCAATGGTCACCCATCAGTGGTTCTGGGCACTTCCACCTACCTACCGACATCACTGACAGCCAGCATCCGGCCTTCCAAACAGAAGCAGAGGTGCAGAGCAAAGACTAGCTCAACTCCCACAGGGAATAGATCAGCAAATCAAAACAGGACCAACTCTGGTACGGACAGTCAGACCATGGCAGCTGGAAAGGAGACTTGCACAAACCATATGAGGTGATAGGCACCTCAGAGCTGCGAAATGCTGCCTCCTGGTAGGTTTGCTATTTGGTTTGGTTTGTTTTTTTGCTTGTAGGTTTGGTTTGGGGATTTTTTTGGTCTCACTATGGAGCCCTGGCTGGCCTGGAACGCTCCGTAATCCTCCTGCCTCAGCCTCCTGAGTGCTGGGATTACAGGTGTGTGCCAGTTTACACTGTTTCCAGCTTAGTCATTGGTTTCCATAACAGGGTATTCAGGACATAAACTGGGACAAACGCTTGTGCTTCTCGGAGGGCGGGGGGCAGTCCTTTCCTTCCAAGTCCCTTACATTAGCATGGGTCCTTCAAGAGTCCATCAAGAATCTGCCCATCCCCCCCAGACCCCCGAGATTTCACAAGTCCTAGTTTTGCAAACTGCCCCCAGCCAGCATGCTCTACACATGGATGCTGGGAGCTCTCATCTCTGTGTCTGTGGCAAAGCTGTCTGCGTGCATTCCAACACCAATTATTTCTAGGTGGTGACCTGGAGATTTCGACTGATCCGTGCCTTGGTTTATTCTTACACTGGAGGTAACAGGCTGTCTCCTCCATAGATAGATGCTGAAGACGAGCAAGTTCATACAGTCCAAATGTTGGAAGAGCCCAGCACAGGTGACCCTGTTGTTCAACAGATGACATGAACAGGTCACCAAAAGGGTGAGATGTGCACCTGCAGGAAGTCAGGCTGTGTGAGTAGGTGTGAACTGGCCATTTTCAGAGGGTCTGCTTCCCTGGTGCTCTCGCCATTCACCTGACCTAAGGTCAGCACATGTGTGAGCCATGCAGAAAAGGTCAGTCCAGCTTTATCTGCACAGTGTGGGTGTTTATGAGGTTTTAGAGGTTTAGTGTAGCAGGACCTGGGCAGCACTGACTCATCTGGGTAGACTACCCCCTTAGCTGCAGGTGACAATTGAAGACTTAGCTTTAGCGGCTAACTCAGCATCACCTAGTCCCATGGGTATATCTGTGCATGGATTCAGGAAGAACCCCTCCCCCATCTAGATCCCAGAGGGCAGCCACTAAGGAGCAGCTCATCAATCTCTCAGACCTGTGGCTGGGGACTGTCCTTTTCCTTGTGGGACAGGTGTGGCCATGAGAATCTACCTACAGGCGTGGATTCAGCCAGGGATAGTTCATAATGGATTCTCAGTACCTGCATCTCACCCTGCAGCCGGCAGGGCCATCAAGTCTGTCTGAGGTACTGATAATGTTGACATCTAATGCCACCTCCGCATAGAAGCCCCACCCTCCAGGATAGCCACAGTGAGGGCCTTCACTTCTTTCTTCTTTATGGGCACTTCTGTTCATATAGCCAGAGTCTCGGCAGTCACCATGCTTGGCTGAGCTGGTTCTCACGTGGGTGTCCAGCCACTTGATAGCTCAGTCTTTCCCACACCAGACCTTCTGTCTTTGACCTGGGTGGCCTTTTCTTCTCTTGGAAAAGTCAGACTATCTAGGAAGCGGTGGCGCACACCTTTAATCCCAGCACTTGGGAAGCAGAGACAGGCTGATCTCTGTAAGCGAGTTCCAGAACAGCCAGGGCTACACAGAGAAACCCTGTCTCGGAAAACCAAAACCCAAATGCAAAAAAAAAAAAAAGCTAAAAAAATTGGTATAAATAATTTTCTCCTTATACCTATAAACCTTATGTTTGTACAAAATATCCTTATTCAGATGCTCCATTTTCAACAGCTAAAGGAAACTGTCATCCCGATGAAGCCATAAGGATGGCTCAGTGGGTAATGTATTCACTGCCCAAGTGCCAAGACTGGAGTTTGGATCCCAGCACCCTCCCCAAAACAACCTCCTGAGCTGCAGAGTCAGAGACAGGATTCTGGGGCAAGCTCTGGGTTCAGTGAGACCCCCTCCTCAATACATAAGCTAGGAATTAATGGAGGAAGATACAGCTAATATCAATCTCTAGCCTCCACATGCACATGTATACACATAAAGCCACACATATGTGAACACACATACACACACACACACACACGGGCGCTCTCTCTCTCTCTCTCTCTCTCTCTCTCTCTCTCCAGCTAAGTGGTTCTACCTTCCCTGTCCCTCCCCTCTAGACACCCCCTTTTCTCCCTTATAGGACTCTGTGTCTGCCCCCCCCACTCTCTCTGTGGACAAAGCATGGACCCTAGCCCCTCACTCAACTAAGCAGGACTGGGACCAACTCCACAGAAAGCATCTCCATGTGTCACTTGCCAAGCCTAACCTCACATCCCCAGCCCACCAACTGCTCAGGGTGAACCCTGGCATCCCTGGGCACCATGTGTCTCAACCCCCTACTCCTGCAAACAGGAACTAGCAGGGCCTCCCTCATGGCATGACCGTGGCTTTAGAAAGGATGGCTCAGTGGGTAAAGACACCTGCTACCAAGCCTGATGACCTGAGTTTGATCCCCAAGACCCACATTGTAGAAGGAGAGAATCAACTCCTACAAATTGTCCTCTGACCTCCACATGTGTATACATACACACCAGTACATGCATACACACAAATAAAAATATAAAAACACATATGAGAAGTAAAGGGTGGCATGTACAGATGGCACATGTTCTGGTCTTAGTGTGCCTTTGACTGGGTTGTCGTCTACCACTTCTATCCCTGGGTAGACAGGCTCTACAAATCTGCTCAGGTCTTAAGGAAACTGTGGATGAATAGGACTCAGTTCAATGAACCTGGGAGACAGAAGCCTTTGATGAGGAGTGCTATAACCAGTCAGTGATGTCAGCTGTGCCCGCAGCAGCCCTGGGGAGGGAAGGGAAGGTGTGAAGGTCTGAACGGCTCCTGGAAGAGGCCTAGGGGGCTAAAAACTTCTACTTTAACTCTGTTCTCTGGGGGTTCCTGGGAATGTGGGCATGTGGTGGAAATAGGAACAAGCATCCATAAATCAGGAAGAAGGGAAGGACAAATGGAGGGGGTGTATGTATGTGCTACCTTCCAGGGTCACATGTGATGTGAGACAAAGCATGAGGCTGCTGAGGTGGAGGCTGAGTGGCCCAGATCAGGACGGAGAAAGGCTGCAGCAGAGCATCTGGGATAGCTGGCAGCAGAGGGGCAAAGGGTACACTGCCACCTTTGTGAGTGAACCCTAGAGATACCAGGTGCCAGAGCTGGCATCGGCTTACTAAAATGAGGACAAAGAATTCCTTTGGGCAGGGACAGAATGTCCTAGAGGGCTCAGGTCAGCCTCGAGTTGGTAAATAGAGATACTGCACTGCTGAGGTCACCTCAGGATAGCACTAGAGGTACCCACTGTACAGGTGACCTGAACCCCTTAGGTGCACAGCCCCGAAGCCATCACAGAAACAAGTATTGGGCAGGTGAGGGATCTGTGACATTGGCGATGCATCAGAAATTCCAGTGTCCAAATGGCTCTCCTGAACAAACAGGATGGATACAACCTGTGCTGATCACCCACCCACACTCCTGGAAGGGCAGGCCCTGTGACAGCTAGTCTGTTCCCACAGCCTGAGCCATGCCTCATACCCATTCCAGGACCTCGGCACCTACCCCACCCACGTCCAAGTCTAGAATGTCTCCTGTCTCCTTGAACTTAGGCCAGGAATGCAGGCAGTCAGCTCCAAACACTGCCGGCCCTGGGTTCCTACCAGGGTATAGGCTGCTAGGCCATCATGCCACCGTGCTCAGAACATCTGCCTCTTCAGATCACGCTTGCCTTGTGAACTGAACTCAATTTGCCCTGTCTTTCCTGTTCAACTGCCCACAGTCACCTGGAGTCTGCTGGTCCTGCTGAAAAACATGAACACAACGGGGCACCCTGACAAAGACTATGTTCTAACCTCCATGTGGAATGAAGACAAACTTCTTTTTTTTTCTCCCTGAGACAGGGTTTCTCTGTGTAATAGCTGGCTGTCCTAGAACTCACTCTGTAGACCAGGCTGGCCTCAAACTCACAGAGATCTGCCTGCCTCTGCCTCCTGAATGCTGGAATTAAAGGCGTGTGTCACCACCGCCCAGCGGAAGACCAACTTCTTATCCCCAGACTTGGGATGGGTGCTGAGCCCTCTGTAGACCTGTTCTTGTTCAGGACTGGGCAGCCAGGCTTTGTGCCCCTGTAGGGCACAAAGGGAACCTGGACTGCCAAAGGACAGAGTGCCTATTGGGTGGAAGATGCCAGGCTCACAATCACCTGGGGGGAAACCTCTCAAGACATTACATGGACAGGTGACCCAAAAAGCAAGTGAAGAGGACCCCAGAGGACAGAAAGGAGCAGTTGAGGAGTAAGGGCAGGGACTGAGGATGATGATAATGGCCTCCTCACCTCCAACCAGGCCAGGATTTGTCACCTGCTAACCCAGACATGTCACTGAAGTCACTGAGAAAAGACCTGCAGGTGGCTGGCCTGGGTTCTTAAATATTTGCTCATTCTCCCCCCCCCCCGCCGTGTGTGTGTGTGTGTGTGTGTGTGTGTGTGTGTGTATCCAATCTCATAAATCCCGAACTAACCTCAAACACCCTACATATCCAAGGCTGGCCTCTGACTTCTGGTCCTGCCTCCACCTCCCTAGTGCTGGGTTTATATGTATGTGCCACTGTGGCAACTTTCCCTTCTCAGTCTTGAGTTCTCCTCCCCACTCAAGTATCCAGGAGCCCAGACTCCACACCCCCTAAGTTATGTCTCCACCTTTCTCTGGCACACCAACAAATATAACATCCACATTGTCCTATTTTCTCTTCCTAAGAACCTTTCTATCATTACTAATTCTCTCCACAAGACATCCAGGAAGATGCAGTACAATTTTAAATATTGTGAATTCTCAGACTCCAAGTTCACACAGAGGCAGGTGACAAACTGAGCCTGGTTTCTGACTCCTCCATGACCTTCAATAGCTGGGTCTCTGTTCCCTGGGCTCAGTGCCAAGTACTCAGGAGGCCAGAGCCCTGTGGCTCCTGCCTCTCTGGTTTCAGAGATAACCCCATTTAAGGGCTATTTCTGGAGACAGTAACCAGCCAGGAATACTGAGCCAGTGGCCTGGCATTGCCCATCACTCTTCATTTGAGGCAGCTCTTTGTGGCCTGTGCGGAGTGACCTGGTGCCTCACATCTGCCCTACTCACCAGGTCAGCTTGAACTCTGTGAGGGCAGTCCCAGCTCCCCCATTAACAGTGTTTGCCTGGGTCCCATACAGGCATGAGACACATCCTTTACCCACCCCTATTCCTTAACTGGGGGCCGTGATCTTAATGCTGGTTTAGCCTCTAGTTCCCCTAAAACCCTCTTCAGTGTCTTTAGAGGAAGCCAATTACTTCATCACCAATGATTTCAGATCACTTTATGATGACATATGATTGATAGGGCTGGAAAACTATGAGTAGCTCAGTGGGAAGAGGGCTTGCCAAGCAAGGATGCACAGTGCCCTGGGTTCGATCCCCAGCACCCAATAAACCAGGTACAGTAACTAACAACTGTAGTGCCAGCACTCTGGAGGTGGAGGCAAGAGGTTTAAACATTCAAAGTCATTTTTAGCTACATAGTGAGTTCAAGGTCTGTTGTAATAGGTGTGGGTTGTGTTCCCAGCACCTGAGAGGAGTGCAGCCGTTTGTTCCCAGTGCCTGGCTCCCAGCCACAGCCACACGTCTAGCTTATACCTGAAATGATTACACACAAACTGTATTCATTTAAACTCTGCCTGGCCCATTATCACTAGCCTCTTCTTGGTTAACTCTCACATCTTAAACTAACCCATTTCTAATAGTCATGGCTTACCGGCATGAGTCTAACCTACGTCCATCTCGGGTAGAAGCATCATGGAGTTTGCACACTTCCCTTCTCCCCAGCCTTCTCTTCTCTCTACTCCACCCGGCTAAGAGCTTCCCTATCAAAAAGCCAAGGTGGTCTCTTTATTTAACCAATGAAAGCAATACAAAATATAGAAGAATCCTACACCAAAGGTCAACCTGGGCTAGATAAGATCCTCTCTAAAAATTCTTAAATAATATGCCTCTGTTTGGGGGTCCACATTGCAGAATTGCTAATTCTAGTTCAGTCCAGCACACTCTATCCCTGTTTTAGAGCTGGATGTGGTGGTGTATGCCTGTGATCCAAGATAGAGCCCCGAAAGTGTGGAGCCAGTCTGGACCACACAGCAAGACTCTGTCTCAAAAGCAAACAAATGAAAGAGCATCAGTGCTACAAGATGACATGATGGCACAAATCTGTGACCCCAGTCACAAGGGAGGGTGAGGCAGGAGGATCACTTGGTCCCAGGAGTTAGAAGCCAGCCTGGGAAACTGGTGAGATATTGGCTCCTCAAAATAACAGAAGGGCTGGGTGTGGTGATCCATGTCTGTGATCCCAGATTTAGCAGGCTGAGGCAGAAGGATTACCATGACTGTGAGGCCAGCCTGGGCTAAATAATCAGACCTTGTTCCAAACAAAATGAAACAATAAGAAAGAAAGGAAGAAAGAAGTGGCTGGAAATGGCTCAGTGGTTAAAAGCACTGGCTGGCTGCTCTTTCAGAGGACCCAGGTTTTAATTCCCAGCACCCACATAGCAGCTCACAACTGTCTGTAACTCCAGTTCTAGGGGATGAGGTGCTTGTTTTCTGGCCTCCAAGGGCCCTGCATGCACATGGCACAGATGCAAATGAAGACAGCACATCCATATATTTGTAATAAAATGAGAATAATTAAAAGGATAGAGGGGATGAAGAAAGGAAGGAAGGAAGGATGAATTTCAGGTACCTGACAGAGCAGGATGCTCAGCTGTCACTGTCCCCTTCCTACTATGCTCCCCACAGTGAAGCTCAGGTATCAGATTACCTACACTAAAAAATGCGGACATTCTGGGCTTCACTTACCAAACTTCGTCTCATTTTACACATTCAGAAACTGAGCCCAGCAGCAGCGCCTACCTGCCTAGGTCAAAGCAAGCATGCCATGGAAACAGCCACATCTGGGCCTGTCTGCTCCTTCAGTTCAGTTGGGGAAGTGCAGGAGAAAAGGCCATGTTATCCCAGTTCTAGAAAAAGTGGGATGCCAGGACACTCAATGAGGCACAGTAGCTCATACCTATAATCCTAGCACTTGGGTGCTGAAGCAGGAGGATCAAGAATACATGCACGTGCATATGCATGCATGCATGCATGCACGCAATGCAGATAGGCATACATGTTGCAGAATATTCTCCAACATCAGTTGTTACAAGGGTAGCATCATCCCTTGATGGTCCAGGGCTCAGTGCCACCTAACACCAGCCTGACCTCTTATGTTAGAAAAACAGCCATACCTAGCTCTGGAAAACCAGGATGTACCTGCAGGGGCCCTGCCCTCTCAGGGGATCCCCTTCCATTCAAGGAAATTGGCCCAATCAAGGACTTCCTCTTTTGTGTCTCTTTAGGCCTGATAGCTGGCCCCACCTTCTTCTCCATCCCCATGGACCTCCTTACCACAGCTGTCAACATCCCCTATCTTATCCTTAACTTGTCTCAGCTCCTGCCTGAAGACACTTCATCTCACTGGGAGGCTGCCTGCACTCATGGTGGCTGTCCCCCTTGCTCCCCTCTCCTCTGCCAAGCAGCTGCTTCTCCTCCTCCTTCATCCCCACTACTGTGATTCTTTCTTTACTTCACCATACACACTCATACACACCTATTGTCAATACACTTGGAAGGTAACCACTACCAAGCCCTCTTCTCTCCGCCCCTCTCTTGTCCTCATTCACAGAGCCTTCCCTGTCCATATTCCAGCCTCTCTCTCCTGTGGCCTCTTTAGATGGCCTCCCCCTGAATCATCCCTTTGAAGATCAGACTAGTGAAATAATTGGCCCTAAGAAATTAGAGGTATCCCAGGAGACTTCCCCAAGAGAAAAGAAGCCTGAAGCCCTGGGGCTAGTTAGAGAATGGATTTATCTCTGGGAGAAAAGTTACAACTTGTCAGGGAACCTTGCAGGGAAGCTGGGAGCTGGGAGCTGAAATGGCCTAGTTCATACATGGGCCAGATGCCTTAGTTATGCATATCTATTGCTTTTTATTTAGACCTTGTTCTTGGGGCTGGGGAGATGGCTCAGTGGTTAAAGAGCACTGGCTGTTCTTCCAGAGGATCCAAGTTCAATTCCCAAGCATCCATATGGTGACTCACAACCAGATGTATCTCCAGTCCCAGGGGATCGTCTTCTGATCTCCATGGTGGCAATTACACAGACAAACATGTAGACAAAAAACCCATACACATAAACACAATAAAATAAATATTCAACCCAACCTCCATGTTTGAGCCTGAAATGCAGTCTTGTTGCGGCATGGTTGGATCTCTCTATCATACCCATGTAGTCTCTTTGAGTAAGTCTCTTTTTTCTGTTTTTGCCTATAAATTTAGCTAGCTTAATTGGCTTATAGAAGATGGGTGGCTGAACTTGGCTTGCTGTGGACTCAGGCTGTGACCCTATGACCATTAACACCTGGGCCCCATCGTCACCTGTCACCACCAGCAACTGCTCTGTCCTCAAGGTCAGAGATCCCAGCACAATCTTCTAGTCCCGGGACTCCAACTTGTTCCTCCACAAGCTGTCCTCCCACAGTGATGAAAGTTTTTCCCCTACCCTCTCAGGTTCCATGAGCAGGAATGTGCAAATTAACCAACAGTAGACAGACTGGCAGAAGAGACTAAGTTCATTTGCATGGGTACAGAAATGAATGCCCAGAGGTAGAGATTTACATACAAGCCTTTAATAACTATTAATATGATTTTTATTTAAGTGTGTGCGTGCACGTGCACACACGTGAAGGTGTCTGTGCAGTCCAGAAAAGGGTGAAGTTACAGGCAGTTGGCAGTTGTAAGCCACCCACAGTGGCTGCTGACAACCTAACTCCAGTCCTCTGCAAGAGCAGCAAGTGTTCTTTAAAAAAAAAAAAAAAGATTTATTTATTTATTATGTATATAGTGTACACCTGCAGGCCAGAAGAAGGCACTAGATCTCATTACAGATGGTTGTGAACCACCATGTGGTTGCTGGGAATTGAACTCAGGACCATTTGAGCCATCTTTTCAGCCCAAGCAACAAGTGTTCTTAACTTCTGATCCACCTCTTCAGCCCCTTGCCCACTTACTGTTAAGCTGATAGATGTCTAAGGAGTGAGGGAGATGACTCAGTAGTTAATAGTCTCTGGGAATGTCTGAAGGGAGTTTCTAGAGAACTTTATCCAAGAAGAGACGATAATGTAACCTGTACCATCCCTTGGGCTGGGGTCCTGTACTCAACAAAAAGGAGCCGGTGCACTGAGCACCAGCGTTCATCTCTCCTTCCTTCCTGACTCTGGCTGCAATGTGACGCTGGCCCTATGTTCCTGCTACCATGACTTCCCCTCCATGATGGATTGTACACTCAAACTCTGACCCAAAACAGGCCCTTTCTCTTCTTTATTTTCTCTTTTTAATCAAGATTTATTTATATTTTATATCTGTGTACCACAAAGATGCAGTACCTGAGGAGGCCAGAAGAGGACATCAGATCCTCTGGAACTGGAGTTAGAAATGGTTTTGAGCTGGATAGAACCCAGGTTCTCTGGAAGAGCAAATGTTCATTGTGGAGTCCTTTCCTCCACCCCAAACTCTTCCTTTATTAAACTGCTTTAGCCAGATAGTTAGTCACAGCAACAAGAAAAGTAACTAAGTAAACTAAAAGTAACAGTTTGTATCTGCTCAAACCCCAAATCTGCAACCAAATAAGCATCACCAACCATAATGTGTACTAGAGTAGCAGGAGGCTGCTTTGGCCTGAACTCCTGCACTAGGTCCTGAACAGGCACAAGAGAGGTAAAAGACACAGCCTGTGTGTTCTGGCAAAGGGTTAAATAAAACAAAACTTGCTCAAAAAAAAAAAAAATTGTAAAGAAACCACTGGCAGGAAGTTCAAATTTCTTCAGGATCAGCACTTTTTTTTTAATTGATATTTATTGAGCTCTACATTTTTCTCTGCTCCCCTCCCTGAGTCTCCCCTCCCCCTCCTACACTCCCCCAGGGTCCCCATGCTCCCAGTTTACTCAGGAGATCTTGTCTTTTTATACTTTCTACTACCCATGTAGATTAGATCTATGTGAGTCTCTCTTACTGTCCTCGTTATTTCTAAGTTCTCTGGGATTGTGGTTTGTAGGCTGGCTTTCTTTGCTTTATGTTTAAAAACCACCTATGAGTGAGTACATGTGATAATTGTCTTTCTGTGTCTCAGTTACCTCAGTCAAAATAATGTTTTCTAGCTCCATCCATTTTCCTGCAAAATTCAAGATGTCATTATTTTTTCTGCTGTGTAGTACTCCATTGTGTAAATGTACCACATTTTCCTTATCCATCCTTTGGTCGAGGGGCATTTAGGTTGTTTCCAGGTTCTGGATATGACAAACAATGCTACTATGAACATAGTTAAGCACATGTACTTGTGGCACAATTGAGCATCCTTTGGATATATACCCAAAAGTGGTATTACTGGGTCTTGAGGAAGGTTGTTTCCTAATTTTCTGAGAAATCACCACACTGACATCCAAAGAGGTTGTACCAGCTTGCAATCCCACCAGCAATGCAGAAGTGTTCTCTTTACCCCACAACCTTTCCAGCATAAGTCGTCATCAGTGTTTTTGATCTTGGTCATTCTTACAGGTGTAAGATGGAATCTCAGAGTTGTTTTGATTTGCATTCTCTGATGACTAAGGATATTGAACATTTCCTTAAGTGTCTTTCAGCCATTTTAGATTCCTCTATTGAGAGTTCTCTGTTTAGGTCTGTACTCCATTTTTTTTTCCATTGGATTGTGTGTTCTTTTGGTGTCCAATTTCTTGAGTTCTTTGTATATTTTGGAGATCAGACCTCTGTCTGATGTGGGGTTAGTGAAGATCTTTTCCCATTCTGTAGGCTGTTGTTTTGTCTTGTTTACTGTGTCCTTTGCTTTACAGAAGCTTTTCAGTTTCAGGAGGTCCCATTTATTAATTGTTTCTCTCAGTGTCTGTGCTGCTGGGTTTCTATTTAGGAAGTGGTTTTCTGTGCCAATGCGTTCAAGTGTACTTCCCACTTTCTCTTCTATAAGGTTCAGTGTGGCTGGCTTTATGTTGAGGTCTTTGATCCATTTAGTTTTGTGCATGGTGATAGATATGGGTCTATTTTCATTCTTCTGCATGTTGATATCCAGTTATACCAGCATCACTTGTTAAATATGCTTTTCTTTTCCATTTTATATTTTTTCCTTCCTTTTCAAAAATCAGGTGCTTGAAAATGTGTGGATTGATATCTGGGTCTTCTATTTGGTTCCATTGGTCCTCCTGTCTGTTCTTATGTCAGTACCAGGCTGTTTTCAGTACTGTAGCTCTGTAGTAGAGTTTGAAGTCAGGGATTGTGATGCCTCCAGAAGTTCTTTTATTGTACAGGACTGTTTGACTATCCTGGGTTTTTTGCTTTTCCATATGAAGTTAAGTACCATTTGTTCGAGGTCTTTGAAGAATTTTGCTGGGATTTTGATGAGCATTGCATTGAATCTGTAGGATCAGCACTTCTTAAGGTCAAAATATGTGTTCAAGGTTGCATTCTGCTCTTTGTTCATCAACTGTGCTACTTTAAGTCAGCCAATCACAAAACAATGTGAGGCTAAACCAAGATGGTTCAGAATGAGGCACAGGACCCCTTCATGTTAGGAACAAATGGGAAGGTGGACATGCTGGCTTATCTGTACACGAAAGGAAGGATGTCCCACTTCCCAAAAGGAAGGATGCAGACACTTATGTATACCGCCAACTCCTCTTGCCTTTTACGATCCCTTTTCCTATAGGGAATGGAGGAGGAGAGGCAACATAGAGAATTGTATGGAGGTGGGGAATCATCTCTAGAAGGGCACAGAGCATGTCCACCGGGACAGAGGCTGTTGGGCCAGAACAATGACTTTGTAGATGATTCCCTGTGGGGCAGAAGCAGAGACATAGGGGTGACAAGATTCTATGATGACAGAGTTCAGGCTTCCCACCCTCCCAGGAGTGATCCCCACATCTCCTGTGTGATGTGAAGATAGGAAGTGACTGCATTCTTTGTCTTTTTGTGGGAAGGGCACCAGGTTCAGATGAATAGGGGAACTCTGCAGGAAGCTGCTGCCGATTCAAGCAAGGCACAGAGGGGCCCTGTAGGGATTTGAATGAGAAATGCCCCCACCCCCAGCCTCAGGCTTTTGAGTACTTGGTTCCTGGTTGGTAGCAAATGTGGTCTTGCTGGAGGAATTGTGTCATGCGGGGGAGGGCGGGACATGGGATACAACACCACAACACAGGACTTACGGTTCATTCACTCTCTCTGCTTCTCACTTTTGTTTGGCCCAAGATGTGATATATTTGTTTTCGAGACAGGGTTTCTCCGTGTAGCCATGGCTGTCCAGGAACTCCTGTAGACCAGGCTAGCCTCATTCCTGCTGTCATGCCTCCTGGCCAAGAGATGCTTTTATTCCTTTAAAACCACTCGCCTAAATAAACTCTTTTCGTTCTACAAGTTTCCTTGGTGATTGTGTTTTATCACAGCAACAGCAAGGTCACTAATTCAGACCTGGATTCTTAAGAAGGTCCAAAGCTGGTCAACATGTCCAGCTTTGCCCTTTGTGTTGTCTTGTGAACTCCAGAAAACTGGGCTAAAAGCCAAAATGCACTCATTCGTGCTAAACATTCAGCTCGGGTCCCTGAAATTAGGGCGTTTGTCTGTAAACTGTTTATCTGATTAGAGAAATTAGCAGCACAAATGTCCTGAACAGGCCAGTTCCAGATATCATGATAGCAGAGTTCTCCACCTTAATCCTTACACAAAACAGGTAATTCTGTGTTAACCAATCAGGTATTTTTCTATTTTTCTGTCTCCTCACCTTGTAGGATAAATGACTTCCTTTTCTCTTTTTCTCATCTTTTGGAGACAGAGTCTTTGTAGCTTAGGTTGGCCTGCAGCTCCCTGGGTAGACAAGGATGACCTTTAACTACTGCTCCCTACAGCCACCTGTTTCTGTCTCCTGACTGCCGGGATAGCAGGTGCACATCATCATGCCTGGTTAATGTGGCACTGGGGAAGGAACCCAGGGCTAGGCAGGCACTCTGCCAACTAAGCTACCAGGTTCACCCCCAGCCTCCTTGAGACCAGTGTCTCATTCTGTAGCCTAGAATGACCTCAAACTCATGATCCTCTTGCCTGGATCATGACCAGCTGCTAAGTCACTTTGAAATAACCAGCCCATTCTGCATTTTCTTTTCAAGTCCTTTCCCATCTATTAAATCGGTCCCTTCTGCTTAGCTCTTTAGAACACTCATTCTAATTTACAGAGTCATTGCCCAACTCCAGAACAGAAAGTGGAGCCAATTAAGATTGCTAAACTATGTTGCTGCAATTTTGACCTTGACAACCACATCTGTGGATCCTGTCACTGACTGGCCTGCAAGGACCTGCTGATGCTGTTGATTGCTGAAGGAAATACTACATTCTCATCAGAGGTGGTAAAAGCGGCAATGTTACAGTCCCCTTGAATCCTATCCACTGGCTCCTGATGTCCAGATCTTCCTATTTACAAAGAAGGGCAGATCCTTCTCTCGTTTAAAGAGAAAATACAAAGCTAGAATCTTTGCCTGTTCCTTTTGGGCATCTTGCCAAAGGCTTCTCTTTTCCACACTAGCTTCTAGCCCCAAGAGTCTTTGTCCATGCTTCTGACTGGCCATGTTAGCCTCTAGGCAGCTTTGTTTTGGTGGGAGCAATCGTGGAAGAGGAGGGGGCTTTAAATGCCTATTAGTGCTCCTTTAGAGTTATTTTATGGGTCTGGAAATATCGCTTATGGGTAGATCACTTGTCCATTGTGTACACGGCCCCTGGTTTGATCCCCACTACTTTAAAAAAAATGTATATAAAGCACCCAAGAGAAATGAGCCAAAAATCACTGAGTGATTCCTATCAGGAAGCAAGCCTTTACAACGGTAAGTTCATTGCTTGGACATGTTGCCAGCAACCCTTCCTGCACATGAGATGCATGCCCTCTGACTGGCCTGCCCAGGACAGTGCCCACCCCCTTGGTGACTTTGTCTGCATGGGTATGTGTCAATTTCCCCCCAGGGGGAGGAGAGGGAATGAAGAGATGGTTCAGTGAGTATGTGAAGTTACCTGGTGTGAGTGAGAAGGAACCACAAAACACGCAACAAACCCGCTTAGGAGTGTATTAGTGTACAGACCTGGGGAATGGGTGTGCAGAGAGAGAGAGAGAAAGAAAGATGGCGCATCCAGCTTTTTAAAAGCTGCCTAGCCCATGAACACAGGGGGCTGGTGTGACTACCTCATACGCAGATGATGGGGCTCACACATGCGAGCAAGGGCTTAGTTGAGGCATACGTGGATGTAACCACACATGCGCGCACATGGATCACGTGGGGCCCTTCAACATTCAGGCACTTCTGCCTGAGGGCTGCATGTGCATGGCTCTAGAACACTGAAGTGTAGCCTTATTTGTGGCTGAATAATTACATTCCACCCTTTTGTTTATTATAAAAATTTGGGAGCTTGGGGTCTTAATGGGTGGGAATGGGGTGATGTAAGGTCTCTCGTGACTGATTCCTGCTGATTTTGTGGGCATCAGAGAGTTGAGATGCTTGACCACATCCTGGGGTGGCTGATTACTGTTGTGTTCTTCCGGACACTGTGGAACTGGTTGGCTGGCAGCTTGGACCTTGCAAGACGCTGGAAAGGCAGAAAATTATGTCTGGAAAAATTTTAGATCCTGGTGATTAAGGGAGGAGAGTCCCAAGATGGAAGATTGAGGGGGGTTCTTTTGCGGAGGGTGGAGGAGGGAATTTTTAAGGGTTCCTGAGACCAGAAATGATAAGGGAAGAATTAAATGATACTTATTCTGGGCTAGTCTGGTCCATTTAGGTATGTCCAATTGGCTCCCTGGAGTTTATAAAAAAGAAATGTTTGAAAAGAAATAGATTTTAGACATGTTAAAAGCTTATGATCATGATGATATAGTGTTGGAATAGAAGACGGTGGGGAGGAGGGAGGAACAGAAGGGGGAATTATTGGAAAGAGAATTTATTAGACCCCTTAATGTTTTACCTGAAGCAAATCTTAAGACACTTGTTCTCTTTAGCATCATGGTATTACCTTAACATCCAGAAGATACTGCTGCAGTCAGTGATACACCTGTTATATTAAAGTCTTTTTTGTGAGATTTTTGGAGTTTGGGGCTGCAAACTCGTTATCGTTTACCATCTGGACTTTTGACAGTCCTTGTACCTCCAGCTCTACATTTAATGATGGTCCCTGTAATAACAGTTGAGTGGTTAACTGGAAATTTAAACATGATGTTGGAATAGAGAACTTGATAAAGCAGATAGGAGAAAGAGGAAGAGTATATGGAGTTTTTGGCACAGGAGAGTCGAGTATGATGATGAGACTTTTATTCTTCTGGAACTGGAGAGAAAGTGGCTGATCTTGGTGTCCTCTGGAACTTAAGGGAGCAGGGCCCTGTTTGAGTGGGAGTATCTTGAGCTGAAAGAGTCAAAGGTTTAAGGTGGGACAGGTGAACCCAATGAGGAAGTCCCTCAAGCTTGGCAGCTGTGGGAGTTACAAGAATTACTTTAAAGGGGCCCTGCCATTTAGAGGAATGGAGTGAGGGGGAGAGGATAGTACTTGATCCCCTGTCTTAATTGGCAGTGGGCATGGATTGGCACAGGTTGAGGTAATGAGTAGTCAGTAGTCCATAATAGGGAGCAAAGATGGAATAATAGTGGAGTAAGCAGATGATCAGGAAGGGGAGAGGTTTTAGGTGAGAGGCCGGGGATTAAAACTGTCCGCCCATACATGAGTTCAAAGGGCAAGATAAAAAGGGGGCTTTTGGGGAGAGCCCTAAGCTTAAGAGGCAAAAGTTTTACCCAGTCGAGGTGAAGTTCCTGTAACATTTTAACAAGAACATTTTAAAAGGAAAGGTTAGGTCATTCTACCTTCCCTGAAGACTGAGGATGGTATGGGATATGAAAATGCCAAGGAATGTTAAGGGCCTTAGACAAAGTTTGAGAAATCTCGGGAAGTAGACTCTGGGCCATTATCCGACTGAAGAGAAGTTGAGATTCCAAACTGGGGAATGATTTCTTGGAGAAGAAAATCGGAAACTGCCTGGGCCCTCTTGTTAGTGGTGGGAAATGCTTCAATCCACCCAGACATGGTGTCCACCAAAACCAGGAGATATTTAACTCATCTGACTGTGGGCATATGAGTAAAATCCAGCTGCCAATCAGTTCCTGGAAGGGAGTCCCTGGCCTGGTGGATGGAAAAAGAGAAGCTACGATATTTAGTCTTGGGATCTGATTTTGACAGATTTTATAAGAGGCAATGATAGCTTTTAAGAACTCCAGGTCCTCAGGGGTGGGTTGGAGGTGAGCCTTGACAAAATGAAACAGAGTTTTGCTATTAGGATGAAGGAGATGATGGACAGAATTTATCAGGTGTCCAGGGATGTCTGCGAGAATGTGGGTTGTACTGTATGAAGCCCCTGAGGTGATTGAGGTAGGTTTGGGCTCTGGAATGATTCTGTTCTAGCTGCTTGATCAGCCCGGTTATTTCCTTGGAAATAATGGAGCTGTCAGTCTGATGAGACCAACAGTGAATAATTCCTATAGCTTTGGGGAGATGGGAGGCTTTTTAACAAGTCCATAATGTAACCTGAGTTAGTTATGGATCCTCCTT
Source organism: Dicrostonyx torquatus (assembly GCA_028555095.1). Taxonomy (NCBI): domain Eukaryota; kingdom Metazoa; phylum Chordata; class Mammalia; order Rodentia; family Cricetidae; genus Dicrostonyx; species Dicrostonyx torquatus. Next base: position 4,161,004 of record JAQHUG010000146.1, on the reverse strand, counting down.
TTGTTGTAAGAAGTCCACGCTCTTTCCAGATAACTGCGTGGAACAGGAGGATATGAAAGGCATATTTGGAGTCTGTGTAAACATTCAAAGATTGTTACTTTTTTTCATATGTGAGGTCCTTGGAACCCTGCAAGAGACCCTGCTCCCATGCTGAGGGGACTGGAGAGAATCTTCTTCTAGCAATGGATGGAGACAGAAACCCACATTGGAGCACGACTGAGTTCCCAAGGTCCAGTTGAAGACCGGAAGGAAGCAAGGAAGTCAGGACCACGAGGGGTTGGTTCACCCACTGAGACAGTATGCCTGAACTAATGGGAGCTCACCAACTCCAGCTGGACTGGGAATGAACAAGCATGGGATCAAACTGGACCCTCTGAATGTGGCTGACAATTGGGCAGACTGAGGGGCCAATGATAATGGCAGCAGGATTTGTCTCTACTGCATGTACTGGCTTTTTGGGATCCTATTCTCTTTGGATGCATACCTTCCTAAGCCTGGATTTAGGTGGGAGGGCCTTGGACTTCCGACAGGGCGGGATGCCTTGCCCTCTCTTAGGACTGGAGGGGATGGGGGGAGAGGGTGTGTTGGGGAGCAGGAGGGAAATGGGAGGAGGAGAGGAAGTGGGGATTTTAATTGGTATTATTTATAAAGTAATAAAAAAATAAAGGTTGTCCCTTTGCTAACTTGAAGGCAGAGGTAAGGGCTATTAACTCAGCCTGCTGATTAGTGGTATGGGCAGGGAGTGCCTATGCCTCCACTACCCCAGTATCTGACACTATGGCATAGCCTGCTCTACAGGTTCCTTCACATGAAAAAGAGCTGCCATCTGTGTACCAGGTATAAGTGTTGTGGGACAGTTTGCCCTCCTATATATGTGAGGGATGGGGCAGTAGAACTTCTAAGGTTTCTATACAAGAATGAGATGGAGAATAATTAATGTTAGGTTGTGGTAGGTGATTTGAGATATTAAGGGGTGAGCAGCATTGGAAAGTGAGTGTGGCATCTTCTACTAGTGCCACCTGAAGGGAAAGAACTTGGGAAGGGGGTAAGGTGTTTAAGTTAAAAGATGGTGGTGGGAGAAGACAGTGGTGGGTGATCCAAAGGTTAGTTTCTTTGACTCATAAATAAGAAGCTCAGCGACCACTAAAACACGTATGCAGGGTGCCCAGCCCTGAGTGGTGAGGTCCAGCTTCCTTGACAGGTATGCTACAGGTGCAAAGGAAGGTCCCAGCTGATGTCCTAGGACCCCAAGGGCATATCTCTCCTTCTCTGTTACATAGAGGGAGAAAAAAACAAGCTAAATTTGGGAGAAGAAGAGCTGGGGCCTGGTTAAGGGCCTGTTGGAGTCTCTGGAGTGAGATAAATACCCCTAAAAACACAGTTAAAACCGGGCGTTGGTGGCGCACGCCTTTAATCCCAGCACTCGGGAGGCAGAGGCAGGCGGATCTCTGTGAGTTCGAGACCAGCCTGGTCTACAAGAGCTAGTTCCAGGACAGACTCCAAAGCCACAGAGAAACCCTGTCTCGAGAAAAAAAAATGGTGGAGTCTCCTGAGGTAGATAAGGTTGTCCCCTACCCCGACAATAGGGAAACTAGAAGGAGAGGTAGGTCCCCAGAATTCCCTCAGTACTGAGTATGTGGCTCTGGTGTCCAAGAGAAAGGAGATGGGCTGTCCTGATACCGTGTTTACCCGTGGCTCCCTGTTACAGATGATGGTTGTGGTCAGGTCAAAGGAGTCTGGGCAGCCTCATTCATCCGTGGCCAGACCTAGAAGGTCAACTTGGGAATTTTCTGGGTTTGATGTCTTTATGCCATGCCATTATGTGCATGAGGACAATCGACTGCCCAATGTCCTTTCCTATGGCATCTTGGACAAGGTCTTGTGGGACCAAGATGAGGATTAGGGCATGCTCGGGCCCAGTGATCAGTTTTACCACATTTGAAACATGGGCCTGGAGGTTCTCAATCCCCGGGGGGCAAGGGAGCAGCACAGATAGCACGGATTGGGTGATCTGTCGCCTCAGCCAGTTGGAGGGCCATGGTTAGCATGTAATAGTGACACAGGCTTTGTCATTCCTTGAATGGTACACCTTAAAAGCCAACTCTAAGACTTTTGCCTGCAGGGTCAAGGGGCCTTTCTCCAAACGTCTACGGTTACTCTTAACGTCAGAGTAGTACTGAGAAAAAAAAGAGTCATGAGTAACTGTCTGCCTTCTGGAATTTCTGGATCTAAGTTACTATATTGTAACAGAGCTTTAGTGAGGTGTTCCAAAAATGGAAGGGTTTTCCTTCATATTTTGAATGACCTCTGAGAGCTTATTACAGTTTACTGGCTTGAGGTCAGCCTTGCGGAGACCTGCCAGGAGGCAAGCCAAAAACCGATCCCTAGCTAAAATCCCACCTGGAATGTTATAGTCCCAATGAGGTTCCTGCTCAGGGATCACCTCTGTCCCTGGAGGGTGTGTTGTATGAGTTTGGTGAATCTCATCTGCATGTAGACGGGCCTGCTCCCAAACTTGCCTGTGCTATTCAGGAAGTAGGTTATTAGCTAGGATCATATAGATATCATGAAAGGTGAGATTACAAGACTGGGTAATATTGGAATTATTTTATGAAAGTGGTAGAATTAGACATATAGGACTCCAGTGTTTGTTCTATATGGGAGCATTCTGAGAGGGAGAAAGGAATGTATACCCTAATCAATCCATCTACACCAGCCACCTCTCACAACGGGAGAACTGCAGCCGGCTTGGCTTGGTCAGGGTTGGGTTCCATAGCAGCACCTGAGCACGTGAGAGAAGGGGTAAAGGTGGGTGCCAGAGCCAAGCGACTGCTGCGGCCAGGCACCGGAGAGGAAGAATGATTCAGTGGGGCTGATGGAGTAGTCAGTGGGGGGGTGGGGGGAGAACTGAAGAGCAAGTGGAGGGAGGTGATGAGGCTGCAGGAAGTAAAGGAGCAGAAGTATCTGTCTGTTGAGGTCAGGAAGATGTGGATTCCTTAGCAGAGTCCAGAGCAGTAGCTGAAGAAACAGGGGTAGGAGCTGGAGGGATGGCGGTAGGAGCTAAAGGAACAGGGATAGGGACTGGAGG